>JAFMOC010000509.1:282500-496199 GCA_019802505.1 Corydoras sp. C115 | reverse complement strand
ATGGCTTAGTGGTTAGCACGTTCGCCTCTCAGCGCTAGGGATTCCCGGTTCTGAATGAGTACTAAAACATGAATATAAGGTAAACTGGCTGCTTAAAATGACCCCATATAGTGTGTGTGCGAGTGTGTGAGTAAGGGTGCCCAGCAATAGATCAGTGCCCTGTCTATGGTGTATCTTCCTAGCGCCTGTCCTCCACTGGACGAAAACCCCACTCCACAACTCTAGGATAGGATTAAATGAAAGATAATGGTTGGATGGATAATTATAAAATTAGAATAGTAGAATAGAATAATATAAATTAACTGAGAAATGTAAGTTTGCATTTAAAACTGCACAGTTAATATTTATTTTTATAAATTTTGCTCTATAATAAAAATATTTGTGTGAAGTTGAAAAAGTGGGAGGAGAGTAGTCTGAATTGGGTTCTGGAGCTGAGCTCCAGCTCACACATTGAACTCTGGTAGCCAGCCATGAGCGTTTCCAAGCCGGTGACATCACATCCATCAGCAGTGGTACTTAAGCACACTGACTGACTTCTCTTCTGAAGATGTAACACATGGCCCAGTGTTTCTGTGCACTCACTCACCTGGATCAGGTGATGTCCTGTTAGGACAGTGATTGGCTCTTATCTCAGACCTTCCCCAAGGTATTGGGTAGAGTGATGAACACTCAGTTTGTGACCTCTACAGTGAGCTTCCTCCCACTTGCTTTGGAACGCTTAGAACAGGAGTTTAAATTTCAGCTCTCCTGCTCGACCTTAATCAATCATGGTTAGCTTCTCTACATTGAATAACACTTTTTACAACTCTAAAATACAATTAACCAATTTTACTTTTGTTAAAAACCACGTCTGAGGTTAAAGTGTATTCTAAGTTTAGAGTTGTATGAGGTCTATGTAAGTGGGTATGGTGTATGCTAATGAGGCTGATTAAGAGGGTGTGGTCTTAATGTTGTGCTGGCTTTAGTATAAATGGTTTAAATGACTCATTACCATATGCCCCACCCACTTTTGCAGATTTCCCAGACTTCGTGAATTTCTTTAACCTTAAAACAAATAAACATTATGACACCTTATCAGCTTAAACATGTTAAACTGAAATTTAATGTAAGAGGATTTCACTTTAAAAAAACTAACCCTTATTGATTAAGGTAACGCAGGTGAGCTGAGATTAAAACTGCTGTTCTAACTTTGCTAGAACAAGTGGGAGGAAGCTCACTGTAGAGGTCACAAACTGAGTGTTCATCACTCTACCCAATACCTTGGGGAAGGTCTGAGATAAGAGCCAATCACTGTCCTAACAGGACATCACCTGATCCAGGTGAGTGAGTGCACAGAAACACTGGGCCATGTGTTACATCTTCAGAAGAGAAGTCAGTCAGTGTGCTTAAGTACCACTGCTGATGGATGTGATGTCTCCGGCTTGGAAACACTCATGGCTGGCTAACAGAGTTCAATGTGTGAGCTGGAGCTCAGCTCCAGAACCCAATTCAGACTACTCTCCTCCCACTTTTCAATTTTTTCAGCCAAATTACATTTTTTTGCCAATTTTACCTTGAAACCCATGAAGAGCAAATGAAAACTTGGAAATGAAAAATTTAAACCTGGATCTACGGTGCTGAGAGGTGATCATACTAACCACTATGCCACCTTGCTCTCCTAATTATAATTAATAATTACAGTTGTTTATTAAACAAGTAACACTGCAGATGGATGTGATGTCACTGGCGTGGAAATGCTCACGGCTGGCTAACAGAGTTCAATATGTGAACCCAAATCAGTCTACACTCCTCCCGCCTTTCAGGATATATATATATATATATATATATATATATATATATATATATATATATATATATATATATATATATATATATATATATATTCATTAATTCATTATCACACACTTTATCCTCTATTAGGGTTGCGGTGGGGTTCCCCATGCCCATCCAGGGAGGAACATCTCGGGCGCTGGGCAGTTACACCCAGGACAGGGCGCCAATCCATCGCTGGGCACACACTCACTCACACAGACACACTCTATATGGGGCAATTTGGAGAATTCAATTGACTTGATCCATGTTTTTGGCCTGTGGGAGGAAACTGGAGAACCCGGAGGAAACCCACGCGGACACAGGGAGAACATGGAAACTCCACCCAGATGGGGATTCGAACTGGGAATCCCTAGTGCTGAGAGGAGAACGTGCTAACCACTAAGCCACCGTGCCGCCCCTATATGTTATATATATATATAATCAAAACATATTTAAACAGCTTCTTGATCTATTTTCACAAACCTACAAAAGAAAAATGTTATATTGCATATTGTATATATATGTATATATATACAATATGCAATATAACATATTTTTCTTTTGTAGGTTTGTGAAAATAGATCAAGAAGCTGTTTAAATATGTTTTAATTCATTAAAATAAATGACATACTAATCATATTTTTTTCTAATAAAATCAAGGAAAAGCAACATGGTAATATTGATATAAATGAGCAATAAGTTTTACATATGGGCGGGCAACAACATTTGTAACATTCTATATTAACTTATAGAAAAGTGTGTATAGATAGTATTTAGTGGTATAATCTACCATGTCTAAATGTTTTGCAGAGCCGATATCCACACCGTACGTGGCTGTAGAAACCACCTCTGTTCTGGAACTGACTGAACATTTTACTTTTAATTGCTCTCATGACACTGGTACTAAGACCACTTACAGCTGGACGAAAGGAGGCAAGCCCCTGACTAACCACTCACGCCTGCTGCTGTCTCCTGACCACAAGGTTGTGACCATCACACGGGTACTGATGGTCGATGATGACGTTTACAGCTGCATGGTGGAGAACTCCATCGGCAGTATGAAGAGCATGCCCATCAAAATCACAGTCTATAGTGAGTTTTTAAGTTCAACTATGATGTTCATTCATAAGCGGTAAGATAGTGACCCATGTTTATACTTAAATCATTCAATATTCATTCATTCATTATCTTCCACTTAATCCCATATTGGAGTTGCATGCACATCTAGACGAGATTTGGACGCTGGGCAGAACGTTTTGAGCGCTGGGCAGATACACCCAGGACAGGGCGCCAATCTATCGCTGGGCACGCACACTCACTCACTCAAACAAACACACTCTATATGGGGCAATTTGGAGAATTCAATTGACCTTGATTCATGTTTTTGGACTGTGGGAGGAAACCGGAGAACCCGGAGGAAACCCACACGGACACGGGGAGAACATGGAAACTCCACCCAGATGGGATTCGAACCGGGAACCCCAAGCGCTGAGAGGAGAACATGCTGCCCCGCTATTATAAACATTCATCCATCCATTATCTTCTGCTTTATCCTCTATTAGGGTCATGGGGGGTTCCCCATGCCCATCCAGGGGAGAACGTCTCAGGCGCTGGGCAGATACACCAGGACAGGGCGCCAATCCATCGCTCGGCACACATTCACTCACACATACACTAATTGGGGGAAATGCTGCCAATTCACCTTGAATCCATGTTTTTAAACAGTGGAAGAAAACTAGAGAATACTCACATAGACATAGGGGAACTTGGAAACTCCACCCAGATTTGAACCTGGATCCCCAGCTCTAAGAGGTGGATGTGGTTACCATCATGCTAAGCCATCATGCCACCCTGTACTTAAATCACGTTTTCTTAAAAATAGTAGCAAATAAATTGTAAGCTAGTTTATAGACCACACACCCTTCACACATCCTTTAACCTCCTACTGAAAGCATTTGAGCCTCACACCCAGAACAGTTCTCCCCCAAACCATCAGACTTCCCAACAATCACAGGTGGTCTGAAAACACATAATCACATCAGAGAACAGATCAAACAGCTGCCCCAAACATGCAGTGTTTACAATCCCACACTGACCGCACCTTATCACTCCCACTTAATACCTGAACGATGAAGTGGCACTGCTCTGACCCTGACTGTTCTAATTTGTTTTGCACATCTGTCTTATGTTACTGCATGTGCTCTTGCTTACATGCTCTTTATGTTCTGTTGTGTAGATAATTCTTTAGTGTAGCATGTTGGTTCTAAAGGTCCTAAAGTTTAATTCAGCTGTGAATGGTATACATTTACATTTACATTTACATTTAGTCATTTAGCAGACGCTTTTATCCAAAGCGACTTACAAATGAGAACATTACAAGTCAGAAGCCATGGAGAAAACCAACTATACTGTAAGTTCATCAAACCTGATTGTTATTCGAAGCTGCGCCCCCCCCCCTTTTTTTTATTTATTTTTATTTATAACAGGTATTTGGTAAATAGATGCGTCTTAAGTAGTTTCTTAAAACTGTTTAGAGATTCTGCCTTACGGACAGAGTTGGGAAGAGCTTCCAAACATTTTGCAGTGGTGACAATCCCACAGAATGAGAATTAGCTCCTCGGTGAGGTGGAAACGCCAGGCGACAATCCTCAACTGGAGTGAAGTGAACGAGTCGGAGTGTATTTTGAAAAGATAGAGTGAAGGTAAGAGGGGGAAGATCCAGAAATGGTTCTGTATGCCAGAGTCAGCGACTTGTACTGAATGCGAGCAGCTACAGGAAGCCAATGGAGGGAAGTGAGTAATGGAGTGACATGAGTTCGCTTGGGCTGGTTAAACACGAGTCGGGCTGCAGAGTTTTGGTATAGAAATGTATATGGCTGGAATGACAATAAAAATACTTAACCTTCAATCTTTTTGCTTCACTAAATGTCCAAATGTTCTCTGGTTTTCTTCCCACTATCCAAAAACATGGATTCAAGGTAAAATGGGCTGCTATAAAAATTGCCCCAATATATTATGTGTGCGGCGGCACGGTGGCTTAGTGGTTAGCACGTTCGCCTCTCAGCGCTAGGGATTCCCGGTTCGAATCCCCATCTGGGTGGAGTTTCCATGTTCTCCCCGTGTCTGCGTGGGTTTCCTCCGGGTTCTCCGGTTTCCTCCCACAGTCCAAAAACATGGATCAAGTCAATTGAATTCTCAAAATTGCCCCATGTTGAGTGTGTTTGTGTGAGTGAGTGAGTGTGTGCCCAGCGATGGATTGGCACCCTGTTCTGGGTGTATCTGCCCAGTGCCCGAGACGTTCTCCCCTGGATGGGCATGGGGAACCCCACCGTGACCCTAATAGAGGATAAAGCGGGAGATATGAATGAATGAATAGTATGTGTGTCTGTGTGAGTGTGTGTGTGTGTCTGTGCCCAGTCCTGGGTGTATCTGCTCAACACCTGAAACGTTCTCCTCTGGATGGGCATGTGGAACCCCCCACAACCTTACTGTAGTATAGGATGAACTGGCAGATAAAGGAAGGATGGATGGATGGATGGATGGATGGATGGATGGTTAGATTTATGCTATTGTTCTTCTAATTGATGAATTTAAAGTTTTCAAATGCTAAGCTGTGCTATTCATGTTATAGAAAGAAGCTCGCTGTACATCATCCTCTCCACAGGAGGCATCTTTCTTTTAATAACTTTGGTAACCGTGTGCGCCTGCTGGAAGCCATCAAAGAGGTAAAGACCTCCCAGTCAACTACAAAGCTCCTTTTATAACGCCATTTTCAATATTTGCTCTTTTTTCAGGAAGAAAAGAGAAAAGTTAAAAACAAAGTTACCAGGTTCTTTATCTGAAAAACGTCACATGATAAATGAGGACAAACCAGAAGGTAAAGACACAAAGCTTTTTTTATTTCGAATTTTATTTCAGTATTCAACATTCTCAGCACTGGCCAACCAGATTCCAATCTCGATCGGGGTGGAGTTTTCATGTTCTCCTCCGTCCGTGTGGGTTTTCTCCCTGGGTTTTCCAGTTTTCTGTCACAGTCCAACAACATGAATTCAATGTGAATTGGCTGCTCAAAATTGCCCCTATATATAGTGTGTGTGTGTGTGTCTGTGTGAATGAGTGTATGCCCAGCAATTGATTGCCACCCAATATGTAAAGCATCACATTAACTTCCATCCATCCATTATCTTCCATTTTATCCTATATTAGGGTCACGGGGGGGTTCCCCATACCCATCCAGGGGAGAACGTTTCGGGCGCTGGGCAGATACACCCAGGACAGGACGCCAATCTATCGCTGGGCACACACTCACACACACAGACAAGCACACAAACACACTCTATATGGAGAACTCAATTGACTTGATCCATGTTTTTGGACTGTGGGAGGAAACCGGAGAACCCGGAGGAAACCCACGCGGACACGGAGAGAACATGGAAACTATTTATAATAATATACAGTATATTTATAATATATATATTCATTCATTATCTCCCGCTTTATCCTCTATTAGGGTCACGGTGGGGTTCCCTATGCCCATCCAGGGGAGAACGTCTCGGGCGCTGGGCAGATACACCCAGGACAGGGCGCCAATCTATCGCTGGGCACACACTCACTCACACAGACACACTCTATATGGGGCAATTTTGAGAATTCAATTGACTTGATCCATGTTTTTGGACTGTGGGAGGAAACCAGAGAACCCAGAGGAAACCCACGCGGACACGGGGAGAACATGGAAAGTCCACCCAGATTGGGATTCGAACCGGGAATCCCTAGTACTGAGAGGCGAACGTGCTAACCACTAAGCCACCGTGCCGTGCCGCTATTTATAGTATATATAATATAATATATTTATTTTTTATATAATTTGATTTTAGAAGATGTCATTCCCGTAATGACAGATCATGAGTGCAGAAATCCTGTGTCACTTTACATCCTGAAAGAGAAGGTACAGTATCATCAGACATCTGAATTTATTTTCTTTGACATATAAATACAAAAACAATCACCACAGATTTATAGTTCAAATTGCTTCCTTACAATTACACTTACATTAAGTAATTTTGCAGAGGGTTTTATCCAAAGGGTTTTATCCAAACACATCAGTAAGGAGTAACCAGCTGAACTGCAATAATATTAATCATTATCATTTACACTTTTGTTTCACTGCAATTAGATATATGCAATTTTAATAACTGCAACAATTTTAAGTCAGGAGTTTACCACACACTTTTTTCTTTGTGAAAAAACAATGTCCTGTATTGTCTGTCCTTTTAGGATCCTTTAAACAATGAACCTGCAGCCACTTGCAAAACCTGCACGAGCAATGGAGGTAGTCCCTCCAACACTAAAACTCCACCACCCCATCCAAGATCCAGTGAAATTCCAGCAAGAGCGTCACGTCGCTACCCACGCACACCCACTAACTCACCGCCGGCGCACCAGAGCCGGAGAAGGGGCCACAGCCGGAGCCCACCTACACATACACCCTCTCCGACACGTGCTCGCACCCCTGGCCATTCGTCCCCCTCAGACCGACGACTTGCAGCACCACCAGTAACCGAACCAGAGCATGATGACATGCCAAAATCCTTTATTGAACCTTTAATGCTGCTGCAGGAAATAGAGAACCATCCTGTGAACTGACTGGAAATTAGAACATGATTACTGGACAATAATAAATATGTACATATGTTTACATAGTCAAAACTTAGATTTTTTTTTTTTACCAAGATTTTGTTTGCTGCATATCATAATGAGTTAGCTGGAATGTTTATGTACATGTTCACATGTAAACATGTTCATGTTGCAACAAATAGTTGCAAATCCTTTACTTAAATATTTATATGCACTAATACTGTGAGTACGTTATGTAGCTAAAAGATCTAACACATAAGTGAGTACAAAATACATCTGATAGGTTTTTAAGACATTTCAACTATGTTGTGTTTAGCTTTTAACGTAATGTAGCAGTTATTCATTTGTTAATCTTGTCTTTTGATTGGTTTTTAAAACATTTTCACTCGATTTAGGTGTCTTTTCAGGGTAAATCAACCAAACTCACCATTTCATTTAACCATTATGATGTTTCTAAGACTAGACATTCATTTAACTAGCCGTTCCAGGAATTCAAGTGTTAATGCAACATTTATGTTGTTTTGTTCGTTCCTCCATACCAGCTTTCATATTTTTATTTTTTCAGTATACTGAAATATACTCTTTGAATATTTTATATTCTAGTTTATACAAGTTTATACATTAACCAGCTAATGCTATAGTTTTTGTTGTTTTATTATAAACCAACATTTATTAACCAACTTATGCAAAATTTTGATTGCTTATGTCTTTTAGTATAAATCCGCACTTATTAATTAGCAGATGTCAAATTTATAAGACAATTATGCTCAGTTATATTTGTTTTTAAAATATGTTTAGCTTGTTTTTGTTGGTGTTCTGGTGTAAATTAGTCTCTAATTCAGCATTTGCACATAACTAAGCAGGTAATCCAGCACTGGAGATTTTAACTCAAACACACCAGTATTGAACTGTAGAACCATCTAAGAACAGCAACCAGATAAGCAGTGTGGTAAGTGACACCTATATTGGCGAATCACTTTGTCACATTGGTAAGTAAATTTGGTTATTTGATCATAATTCTGGAATACAGCATAATTATTATGTAGTATGTATAGTTTAACACTTTAGTTTTTTATTTATGAAGGACAGGTTTTGGTGAAATGGTGAAAGTATAAATGAATATTTCTGAGAAAATCTGAATGTATTTTTTTTTTACATTGTTATCTGAGTACTTATTTAGTTTACCTCTAAAACAAGCAGACATGAACTATAGGTATTGGTGAAGCACACTGTCTTTTCAACACATATCCAGTAAATTGACTGGGTTTTTTCTTCATCTTATAAGGATTTTGAATGACTGATGACTGGAGAGTAGCCCGTGCGTAGGCTACAAAGGTGTAAAAAAGAAAATAAATGACTCTGTTCTCCAAATATGGTCTTCCTCTGTGCTGAGAGCATACTGAGTGTTATGTAACTTTGCTGGGTACAGTTCATGCCATTCCCACTCTGAGAGAAATCACTTGCTGAATCATACAAAAGAGACAGTGGGCTCCTTGTTGTGAGTGGACACAGCTGCTGAGAAAGGGCATTGTACAAAGATCCTTGCAAATAAACCTTATATATAAATGTATAAGAGATATTATTCAAAAAACACTTTCAGTAAATCTCTAAAATTTTAATTAATGCTGTTAATTTTCTCCATTGACCCATTAAATTGGCACATAGATTAGTGTTGGTACTGCATGTCGTACTGCATCAGAAGAATTTTTAATCTATAATCTATGTAATCTGATTTATTTATCTTGAGTGGCTCTTAAATTTTTTTTAAATATATCAAAATAAAATGTTTTTATTAAAATTGTGTTAAACACCAAACACCAGAACTTTGACTGTAATGATGTGAAGTCTTATGCTACAGAAAATATGTAACATATGTTGTCAATTGGTCTTATAACAAAATTCCAAACCCACTGAGCCCCAAACTGGTGCTCTATCCTTTGTCCTGCAATGTTAAATATGCTCACTGATATCTTTATATATATATATATATATATATATATATATATATATATATATATATATATATATATATATATATATATATATATATTTTTTTTTTTTTTTTTTTTTTTTTTTTTTTTTTATCTTTGGTTTAATCAGAGTTGGGGATCTGGGTGTAGTTTCCATGTTCTCTCCTTGTCCATGTGGGTTCCATCCGAGTTCTCTGATTTCCTCCCACAGTTCGAATGCTCTAAATAGCCCCATCTAGTGTGTGTGTGTGTGTGTGTGTGTGTGTGTGTGTGTGTGTGTGTGTGTGTGTGTGTGACTGTGCCCAGCAATAGATTGGCACCCTGTCCTGGGTGTATCTGCCCAGCATCTGAAATGTTCTCCCCTGGACGTGCATGTGGAACCCCCCCCCCCCCCCCATCTCTGAATGGGCATGTGGACCCTAGTAGAGGATTAAGCAAAATATAATGAATGAATGAATGAATGTATTGTCAGTCCAGCAGTATTACTGTGGTATTTTATATATCAGCAATGCTGTCGTAGAAAGTATGTAAAAACAAGGCTATATTGAAGCGTGTGCTTTTAAATTGTACGTTGTGAATCAATACGTTAGGTATAATTGTTAAAAATGAACAATGGGGGTAAAAACAAGACGACTAATTATATATATTATATATTTTATTATTATTATACTATTACAGACACAGCTAAGGTACTCGAATTGAACTTTTTTAAGGTACTTTGCATTTTATTTAAATAGAGAGTAACAGGGGGCAGCACGGTGACTTAGTGGTTAGCACGTTCGCCTCTCAGCACTAGGGATTCCCGGTTCGAATCCCAATCAGGGTGGAGTTTCCATGTTCTCCCCGTGTCCGTGTGGGTTTCCTCCGGGTTCTCCGGTTTCCTCCCACAGTCCAAAAACATGAATTCAAGGTCAATTGCCCAGATGTTTCTAAACCCTAAAAACGCCCCTGGCTTAGTGAATCCAATCTAGTGTCTGCTATCTAATTATACTATTTCAGGCACAGCCACAGTATTTTGAACAATGAACATTTTAAGGTCCTTTGTATTTTATTTAAATAGAGTAACAGGGGGCGGCACGGTGGCTTAGTGGTTAGCACGTTCGCCTCTCAGCGCTAGGGATTCCCGGTTCGAATCCCCATCTGGGTGGAGTTTCCATGTTCTCCCCGTGTCCGCGTGGGTTTCCTCCGGGTTCTCCGGTTTCCTCCCACAGTACAAAAACATGGATCAAGTCAATTGAATTCTCAAAATTGCCCCATATAGAGTGTGTGTGTGTGTGAGTGTGTGCCCAGCGATGGATTGGCGCCCTGTCCTGGGTGTATCTGCCCAGCGCCCGAGACGTTCTCCCCTGGATGGGCATGGGGAACCCCACCGCGACCCTAATAGAGGATAAAGCGGAAGATAATGAATGAATGAATGAATATAGTAACAGGTGATTTCGGCAGATTTATTGCTATAGCGGCGGCACGGTGGTTTAGTGGTTTAGCATGTTCCCCTCTTAGCGCTGGGGATTCCCGGTTCGAATCCCCATCTGGGTGGAGTTTCCATGTTCTCCCCGTGTCTGCGTGGGTTTCCTCCGGGTTCTCCGGTTTCCTCCCACAGTCCAAAAACATGGATCAAGTCAACTGAATTCTCAAAATTGCCCCATATAGAGTGTGTCTGTGTGAGTGAGTGTGTGCCCAGCGATGGATTGGCGCCCTGTCCTGGGTGTATCTGCCCAGCGCCCGAGACGTTCTCCCCTGGATGGGCATGGGGAACCCCACCGCGACCCTAATAGAGGATAAAGCGGAAGATAATGAATGAATGAATGAATATATAGTAACAGGTGATTTCGGCAGATTTATTGCTATAGCGGCGGCACGGTGGTTTAGTGGTTTAGCATGTTCCCCTCTTAGCGCTGGGGATTCCCGGTTCGAATCCCCATCTGGGTGGAGTTTCCATGTTCTCCCCGTGTCTGCGTGGGTTTCCTCCGGGTTCTCCGGTTTCCTCCCACAGTCCAAAAACATGGATCAAGTCAACTGAATTCTCAAAATTGCCCCATATAGAGTGTGTCTGTGTGAGTGAGTGTGTGCCCAGCGATGGATTGGCGCCCTGTCCTGGGTGTATCTGCCCAGCGCCCGAGACGTTCTCCCCTGGATGGGCATGGGGAACCCCACCGCGACCCTAATAGAGGATAAAGCGGAAGATAATGAATGAATGAATGAATATAGTAACAGGTGATTTCGGCAGATTTATTGCTATAGCGGCGGCACGGTGGTTTAGTGGTTTAGCATGTTCCCCTCTTAGCGCTGGGGATTCCCGGTTCGAATCCCCATCTGGGTGGAGTTTCCATGTTCTCCCCGTGTCTGCGTGGGTTTCCTCCGGGTTCTCCGGTTTCCTCCCACAGTCCAAAAACATGGATCAAGTCAACTGAATTCTCAAAATTGCCCCATATAGAGTGTGTCTGTGTGAGTGAGTGTGTGCCCAGCGATGGATTGGCGCCCTGTCCTGGGTGTATCTGCCCAGCGCCCGAGACGTTCTCCCCTGGATGGGCATGGGGAACCCCACAGCGACCCTGATAGAGGATAAAGCGGGAGATAATGAATGAATGAATGAATGAATGAATTATTGCTATAGCGACTAGCGGTTTCCTCAGGAACGGCAAGCCAAGCTTCGTAACCCAGCGTAATTTGAATGACATTAAAATGGACCAATTGGGCTTCTGATTTCAGGAAGCCAGCCAATAGAATGCCGGCGCACTGAAGTCATTGGTTGAGACGCAGGGTAGCGTCAGTTGTCAACAAAGTTTGAATGGAGTAAGCTGCGGGTAACATGGCGTTCTTATAAAGCGATTTTAAAACATTTGCGGTTTTCGGCTGTTTTAAAGTACACGGTGAGCATGCTGTGACAGTTGGCGGTGCAAAGAGAGGACGTAGCTGCTTAGCAATGACTCAACGCGTTAACAGTAAGAGTGAAGATAGACGGAGGGCTGGACTGAAGCACGACAACAGAGGAGGAAAGGCTTTAAACTGCACAACATGGCGAAAAAACAAAGAAGTCCGGGTTCTGGCGGAGAGGAATTCGGCTGTGGTGGCAGTGGGAGCATGGATTGAGACCGAAGACACAGAACAGGAACATCCAGCGGTAACCAAAACACGAGAACTTCATCCGATTCGATTTTCACTTTTTATAGTGGGCGGCACGGTGCTTAGTGGTTTAGCATGTTCTCCTCTCAGCGCTAGGGATTCCCGGTTCGAATCCCCATCTGGGTGGAGTTTCCATGTTCTCCCCGTGTCCGCGTGGGTTTCCTCAGGGTTCTTCGGTTTCCTCCCACAGTCCAAAAACATGGATCAAGTCAGTTCATTCATTCATTCATTCATTATCTCCCACTTTATCCTCTATTAGGGTCGTGGTGGGGTTCCCCATACCCATCCAGGGGAGAACATCTCGGGCGCTGGGCAGAAACACCCAGGACAGGGCGCCAATCCATCGCTGGGCACACACTCACTCACACAGACACACTCTATATGGGGCAATTTTGAGAATTCAGTTAACTTGATCCATGTTTTTGGACTGTGGGAGGAAACCGGAGAACCCGGAGGAAACCCACGCAGACACGGGGAGAACATGGAAACTCCACCCAGATGGGGATTCGAACCGGGAATCCCTAGCGCTGAGAGGCGAACGTGCTAACTACTAAACCACCGTGCCGCCCGGATCAAGTCAGTTGAGTTCTCCAAATTGCCCCATATAGAGTGTGTCTATGTGAGTGAGTGTGTGCCCAGTGATAGATTGGCGCCCTGTCCTGGGTGTATCTGCCCAGCACCCGAAACGTTCTCCCCTGGAAGGGCATGGGGAACCCCACCGTGACCCTAATAGAGGATAAAGCAGGAGATAATGAATGAATGAACTTTTTATAGTACTCGACATAATGTCTATACTACTCAAATAACACATTATTTACATATAGAATTAGGATTTAAGTTGGAATTCTTTACGAAAATCTGTTAAATGTGTATTGAGAATGGTGTCTTAGTGGTTGGCATGTTCTCCTCTCAGTGCTAGGGATTCCCGGTTCGAGTGTGAGTGTGTGTGTGTGCCCAGCAATGGATTGGTGCCCTGTCCTGTGTGGATCTGCCCAGCGCCCGAAACGTTCTCCCCTGGATGGGCATGGGGAACCCCCCGCGACACTACTAGAGGATAAAGCAGATGATAATGGATGGATGGATGGTTGTATTGAGAACGGCGGCACAGTGGCTTAGTGTTTAGCATGTTCTCCTCTCAGTGCTTGGCATTCCCGGTTCGAATCCCCATCTGGGTGGACTTTCCATGTTCTCCCCGTGTCCGTGTGGGTTTTCTCCCACAGTCCAAAAACATGGATTAAGTCAATTGAATTCTCCAAATTGCCCCTTATGGAGTATGTATGTGTGTGTGTTTGTGTGAGTGTGTGCCCAGCGATAGATTGGTGCCCTGTCCTGGGTGTATCTGCCCAGCGCCCGAAATGTTCATACCCTGATTGCGCATGGGACCCCCCCCCCCCCCCCCCCCCCCCCCCCCCCCCCCCCCCCCCCCCCCCCCCCCCCCCCCCCCCGCGACCCTAATATAGGATAAAGATTGGTTAGATGCATGCACACCAGTAGCCCACTGTAGGTCATTTTGTAGGGCTCTGGAAGTGCTCAGGTGCAAATACCTTAATACAACATTCAAAAAGTTGTTCAGAAATAAGTTGATGTTATAACACAGGTGAACAGCAAAGTGAAATTAGTTTCTTTGCATTTCTGTAAAAGATCAGAATGCAGGGTCAGCCAAAATACAGATTTGAAAATACAGGTTTGTGGGCCTCACTCATCGGCTGAGGATCCAACTCTCACCCTTCTGATTGACACTGCATTGCTTAAAATGTAAATGCACAATCTGTCGTCCTCTTTATCAGGTTCGCGCTATGATCACAGAGAAGTTGCACACAGAAACCCATTGGAAGAAGGAAGAGAGCCTGCGACAGTTTCAGAAAGCGGTGCGCAGGCGAGTGTCTGAGCGAGCACGAATGTGTAAACAACAGCAGCAGCAGCAGCAGCAGCAGGAGTTGGTAAAAGCTGATTCTTAATTATGCAGTGCTCACAGAATGCGATAGTAGCAGTTTGGTTATGCACATTTCAGAAATTTGGTCTGTTTACAAACTGCAGGGCAAATTTATCATGCAAACAGAAGTGTACATGTAAAATCAGACGCAATACTGTTTATTCAACATATGAAAATCTGTTAATGCGTTTACATTCAGCAACTTACAAGTGAGAGAATGGCACAAGTCAGCAAGTTAAGGAGGAACCAGCTGAACTGCAGCATTACCAATCATAACCATCAGCAGTCATCACTAGAGCACAGTGAATGGGTCGGGGTGTGTATTTGGATAATGGAGTATGGGGCCCTGGTTCCATTAAACAAAACAGACCCAAGATAAGAATACGGTGATAAAGCTGTAAAAATGTAAACTCATATATATTTCAGTCATGTTTTTTTATTTGCACTAAATAAAACTTTTATAAGGGCGGCACGGTGGCTTAGTGGTTAGCACGTTCTCCTCTCAGCTCTAGGGATTCCCGGTTTGAATCCCAATCTGGGTGGAGTTTCCATGTTCTCCCCGTGTCCGCGTGGGTTTCCTCCGGGTTCTCCGGTTTCCTCCCACAGTCCAAAAAACATGGATCAAGTCAATTCTCCAAATTGCCTCATATAGAGTGTGTCTGTGTGAGTAAGTGAGTGTGTGCCCAGTGATGGAATGGCGCCCTGTCCTGGGTGTATCTGCCCAGCGCCCGAAACGTTCTCCCCTGGATGGGCATGGGGAACCCCCCCCCGCGACCCTAATAGAGGATAAAGCGGAAGATAATGAATGGATGGAAAACTTTTATAAGAAGCTGAATGCAAAAAATTAACTACTCTAAATTTGTAGGCCAGTTTGTGTTCTTGTGTTTCTTTATGTGGAATTGATGTTAACGCTCATTGGAAGCAAAAGGTCAAAAAAGAAAGAAAATGGACCTACTTATATATTGATTTTCAGTATTGCACTAAGAACTGCTAAGTTATGGTAAAAACAAAACAAAAAACATTTATTAAGTTGTGAAACAAATTCCGCAGCGCTCTCCTACTTAAACTGACTCATTTGTTGGGTTTGTCTTCAGGCAACACGAAGAAATCGAGTGGATCAACAGACCAGTGACTCAGCCCAACACCTAATGCCTACAAAAGTCTTATACCAGTCCTGGTTACAGGGGGCGCCATCCGTTCGCAGCCATCATGCATACTCAGTAACAGCGCAGGAAGAGGGGGTTTCTAGTGTTGGTCATGATGAACAGCAGAGCAACCAGGTGAGATGGAAATGACGTGGATCATTCTTGTGGGTATTGATCCACAGTTCTGTTTATTACAAGCACCTTTATAAACTTTTTTTTTACTTAATAATCATTTCATAATATTAAAATTCTGTTAAGATGGTTTTTAAGGTGTCTCACATTGACAAAATATTAACACTGTTACCTGATTTTAAAAAACTACTAAAAACACTCAATTTTTTTTAAAAAAAGCATTGGTTTTATTGTAACGTTTACCATACAATTATAAATAGGCGATACGCTGCACTCTGGTGGACAAACACTGCTAGTACATCTTTAGTAATATTCCCTGGTGGCTCAGTATATAAAAATATCTAAAGTTTCAAGTGAAGTGTAATAGGATTCTGGGTGATGACCGCATTGGACAAGTATCACTGTGTCGATGTTATGATCTGACGTAATGATGGATTGTAAAATCAGTAATCTTTGGTCATTTAATGACTCATTCTAAATTTTAATAAACTACATATTGAAACACCAAGAAATGTTAAAATCAATATAATGTTAAAACAAATGGCTGTTAAACAATGGAGAGTCACACAGCTCTCAGCTTTAGGTTAAAATAAAATGTTTCATTGAAAGGCAATGCGGCGGCACGGTGGCTTAGTGGTTAGCACGTTCGCCTCTCAGTGCTACGGATTCCCGGTTCGAATCCCCATCTGGGTGGAGTTTCCATGTTCTCCCTGTGTCCACGTGGGTTTCCTCCGGGTTCTCCGGTTTCCTCCCACAGTCCAAAAACATGGATCAAGTCAATTGAATTCTCAAAATTGCCCCATATAGAGTGTGTGTGTGTGAGTGAGTGTGTGCCCAGCGATGGATTGGCACCCTGTCCTGGGTGTATCTGCCCAGCGCCCGAGACGTTCTCCCCTGGATGGGCATGGGGAACCCCCCGCGACCCTAATATAGGATAAAGCGGAAGATAATTAACGAATGAATGCATGAAAGGCAATGCCTTAGATGTTATCACAAATATGATCTCAGGGACAACACGGCCCTGATTCAGATTATGTCATTATTCATTCATTCATTCATTCATTATCTTCCGCTTCATCCTATATATTAGGGTCGCGGTGGGGTTCCACATGTCCATCCAGCGGAGAACATTTCGGGCGCTGGGCAGATACACACAGGACAGGGCGCCAGTCTATAGCTGGACACACTCACTCACACAGACGCACTCTATATGGGGCAATTTGGAGAACTCAATTGACCTTGATCCATGTTTTTGGACTGTGGGAGGAAACCGGAGAACCCGGAGCAAACTCGCGCGAACACGGGGAGAACATGGAAACTCCACCCAGATGGGGATTCGAACCGGGAATCATTGTCATTATATCATCCATAAAATAAACTAAACGTCTTGTTTATTAGCCTCGTTATTATCCCGTCACCAAGTTATCAGTTAAATTGTCTGAGTTGTTCTCTCTCTCTGTCTCTGTAACTATTCTTCTTTATAAAGTCAAGCAGTGTGAACTTTATTTCTGATTGCTGTGTCAGGACTTGGGGAGAGCTTCCCAGGAAGAGAAAGAAGAGATTTCGCTAGCAGTACAGCATGATCAGCCGCTTCACCTGCAAAGCCACAATAGCAAGACTTTAAAATCTGAAAACGATTTGGTGAGTTTTAATATTTATTATTTTTAGATCAGGTCTCTATGCAACTTTGTTGCAGCTATTGTTTCTAGATCTCAAAAGTTTACACACTGCACCTTTAATATAAACTGCGTTGTTTACATTTATGGGGTGGCATGGTGGCTTAGTGGTTAGCACGTTCGCGTCTCAGCACTAGGGATTCCAGGTTCGAATCCCCATCTGGATGGAGCTTCCTCCGGTTTCCTCCCACAGTCCAAAAACATGGATCAAGTTAAAATGAGTTCTCCAAATTGCCCCATATAGAGTGTGTCTGTGTGAGTGAGTGTGTGCCCAGTAATAGATTGGCACCCTGCCCTGGGTGTATCTGCCCAGCGCCCAAGACGCTCTCCCCGGATGGGCATGGGGAACTCCACCGCGACCCTAATAGAGGATAAAGCGGAAGATAATGAATGAATGAATGAATGAATGTTTACATTTATCACAGTTGATAGAGTTTTACACACATTCTGTTATTACTCTTTTGTTTTTACAAATGAATCAACATGCCTGATTAAATACCATGGGCCTAGAATTTTTTTTTTATTCTGTGTTTGTCATTTTGACAGCAAACCTTTAGATTTGTACTGATTTGTATGTTGAAATGTGCAGAATCATTAATCTGTGTGTAAAGGAGACTTACCATAATTGCTACACACTACGATTTTACCAGCAGGTGTCTCTAAAGCTGTCTCAAAAGCCTTGTTTGCATCAGAGTTACTGTGTGCACGTATGCATGTACGTATATATATTTAAAAAAAATGCTAATATGATACTGATTTTTTTTTTTCAAACATGATTTTAACACTTGATAATAATATATATTTATATATAATATATATTTTAAACAGCGGCATGGTGGCTTAGTGGTTAGCACGTTCGCCTCTCAGCACTAGGAATTCCCGGTTCGAGTTTCCATGTTCTCCCCGTGTCTGTGTGGGTTTCCTCCGGGTTCTCCGGTTTCCTCCCACCGTCCAAAAACATGGATCAAGTCAATTGAATTCTCCAAATTGCCCCATATAGAGTGTGTCTGTGTGAGTGAATGTGTGCCCAGCGATAGATTGGCTCCCTGTCCTGGGTGTATCTGCCCAGCGCCCGAGACGTTCTCCCCTGGATGGGCATGGGGAACCCCTCGCGACCCTAATAGAGGATAAAGCGGAAGAGAATGGATGGATGGATATATTTTAAACATAATGTATTATATCATTTTTGAAAACGTCTATATTTTACTTGAGTGGCCTAGAATTAAGCTGTAATGTCTGAAACATTCTTATTTTATAGAGACAGTCACGGTTCCAGATGTATCGTCGTCATTTCATGGACATGGAGCGAGAGCAGGTCAGAGCGCACCAGCTACAAAAGAAACAGCGCAGAAGAATTGCCAGGTATTTCACATCCCTCTATTTAAACAGTAAGACAGACTTGCGCTGTAAATCAGAATCAATGTTAGTCCAGACAGAAATGCCTGCAAACAGATATCACATGGCCATTTTGTACCCTGATGATGCATGTGTCTTTAAATAATTATACTGATTTATGTGCTTCCTGAAGTATTCATAACTATAGGATGTGAGTAAGACTGTGATTAAAATCAGTCACTGCGGGAATTGTTCACAGTAAGCTCAATGTGTTCGGCCAATTTGGCAACTCTGAATCATTTCTGCACCACAAACAGGTGATAGAGTCTGTTTATCACCATGTTTTCCAAAAGAGCTCGAGTCAGAACTGTAACTGCTGCAGATATAAAATTTTGTGATAAAGATACAAGGGGTGTGTGTGTGTGTGTGTGTGTGTGTGTGTGCGTGCATGCACGCATGCACATTTATGAAATAACCATGGTTGGTTTGTATTCGAGGCGGCACGGTGGCTTAGTGGTTAGCACGTTCGCCTCTCAGCGCTAGGGATTCCCGGTTCGAATCCCCATCTGGGTGGAGTTTCCATGTTCTCCCCGTGTCTGCGTAGGTTTCCTCCGGGTTCTCCGGTTTCCTCCCACAGTCCAAAAACATGGATCAAGTCAATTGAATTCTCAAAAATAGACCCATATAGAGTGTGTCTGTGTGAGTGAGTGTGTGCCCAGCGATGGATTGGCGCCCTGTCCTGGGTCTATCTGCCCAGCGCCCGAGACGTTTTCCCCTGGATGGGCATGGGGAACCCCACCGCGACCCTAATAGAGGATAAAGCGGGAGATAATGAATGAATGAATGAATGAATGAATGGTTTGTATTTGTTTATTAAATAGAATTAAGTCTCAAAAGGAACAGCAGAGGCGTGAGGAAGAGAGAAGAAGGGAACATGCTCTGCAGGAGGAAGCGAGCAGGAGAGACATGGCAGAGAGGGAGTACATCATACTGGAGAGACTCAGGCTGGAGGAAGAGGAGGAGGAGAGACAAGAAAGAGCCAAGAAAACCACTGAGACTATTAGGTGACCATTCATTACAATGAGTCTTATACAAATATCAGTTTTTTTTAAAGTAGCCATTCAACAAGATAAGGGCAAAAAGTTTATTTGCAACTTTACAAGTTTTTATTATTTAAAAGTGCTGAGTTGATTTGAAAAAAATAACTTACTGGATATCTATTGGGGTGGAAAGAGATTTTTGAAATTTACTGAATCAAATTGGTTAAAAAGTAAGAAATAAAACGCACACATTAGATAATATGCAAGTGTAATGTTTGTAGAACGAATACATTGGTACATTGGTATAGAACCACATCATGGGAAGTCTGTGTTCTGTGATGTCTCCAGAAACTTGTCTGATGGATGTGATGCCAGGTTTTGGATTTCTATAATCCAATATTATGAATTGTTCTCTAGAATTTTTTTATAGAGTATATTTTTACAGTGAAATCATATACTCTATAAAACATCCGTCCATCCATCCATTATCTTCCACTTTATCTTCCATTAGGGTCGCAGGGGGGGGGGTTCCCCATGCTCATCCAGGGGAGAACATCTCGGGCGCTGGGCAGATACACCAGGGACAGGGCACCAATCTATCACTGGGCACACATATACTCACACAGACACGCACACACACTCTATATGGGGAAATTTTGGAGAATTCAATTGACCTTGATCCATGTTTTTGGACTGTGGGAGGAAACCAGAGAACCCGGAGTAAACCCACGGGAAACACGGGGAGAACATGGAAACTCCACCCAGATGGGGATTTGAACCGGGAATCCCTACAGTGCTGAGAGGAGAACATGCTAACCACTAAGCCACTGTGCCGCCCTAACACAAAACATTACTAGCAAAATTTATATGTTTGTAAATACACTCATGGAAATGAGATGGTGTATTTTCCATTAACTTTTTGTTTTATATTTTCTGTATTTGTCTTCTGTTGCATTGAATCACAACTGCAGCTGTAAACATTCCTTATTTACCAATGCTGCACTGATCACACACATCCCACCTGCCGAGCAGCAGGAATCAGAAAGAATTGTGCTGACTTTTGCTGTTTCTCTTGTGTTCGTGATTTAGAAACTTCGCGGCACTAAGAGCGCAAATGAGGGAGAAGCTAGAGAAGGAGAAAGTAGAGCGTCCTCCATTGTTCTCCTCTGGGGAATGTTTTTAGGATTCGCATCCTGATACATGTGCAAAAACTGCATTCTTTATCATAATCCAAAAGGTGAGCAAGCTGCATTCAAAGCTGTATAATTGTTTCACGATTCTCTTCGTTGCCTTATTCCTGGGTGAGGGCGGTTTGGACAGGTCCCAGTCTGTTATTTTGGCAAACATCCACCAAGCACTTTATTAAAACCACCTGCCTGCCTAAACCTTTATGCAATCAGACAGGAGTGTTGCAGAATGTGCCAAATCTGTTGTCATTTTGACTGTTGCATAGTTCTTGGTGCAAGGAGTTTGCATATTGACTTTATTCGATTTTTATTTGCAATGTTCAGAATTGCGCCGTTACTGAATCAGAATCAGAATCAGACTTTATTGGCCAAGTATGTTCACACATACAAGGAATTTGTTACAAAAGCTCACAGTGCACAATAAGTGACAGACATACCCAAACTAGCATTCCTACTTATTACTGCTGAATGAAACCAACTTTTACATGAGCGAGGACAGCACAAATTAGTCAGACTGTTTTTTAACTAACAAACTACAGTTATTTAACTAATGATTTGTATAAATATCCATCCATTATCTTCCGCTTTGTCCTATATTAGAGTCTTGGGTGGGGGGGGGTTCCCCATGCTCATCCAGGGGAGAATGTTTCGGGCGCTTGGAAGATACACCCAGGACAGGGCGCCAATCTATCGCTGGGCACACACTCACTCACACAGACACACTCTATATGGGGCAATTTGAAGAATTAAATTGACTTGATCCATGTTTTTGGACTGTGGGAGGAAACCGGAGAACCCGGAGGAAACCCACCACGCAGACACGGGGAGAACATGGAAACTGGAGAACGGGAATCCCTAGTGCTGAGAGAACGTGCTAACCACTAAGCCACCGTGCCGCCCTTGTATAATTATAGTAAGCAGAATTTAAAAAATGTGGATGAGCTGCAACAGAAGATCACTGCTGGTTCAGCAGTCTATTTGTAGTTGAGGCATTCTTAAAAAATTGCTTGATAAGTGTATTTATCATGCAGATCTGTGAACAAAAGTCAGTTTATAAAGTTCTACAATGGAACCTTTGAAGCGGGTATTCTGGAGAAAATATGACTTGCACAGTATGAAATATTAATAATCCATAAGTGATTAACATTTATACTATATGGCAGATCAATAGTATAATGGTACAAATGTCTTTGTGATGTCATAGAATGTCACTGAATTGTTAACTTTTGGCTTAGTAAAAACAAAAGTAGAATAATTGTAGGTTTTGTCTTTTTCCATTCTATAATTAAATAATCCATAAAGTATTGACTATAAATACTGTCATGGAAAAAGTGTAAAGACCACTTCAGTGCCATTTTCTGTTACTGATTCTGATTTGATGTAATCTCAGTAAAACACAACCTGTTTAATGTGTAAAATATTAATAACAATACAAAAAACAGTGCAAATGTACACCAATATTTAATGTATGAATTTTATAAGATATGCATTCTTCAGTGAATCTAACTCAGTCTGTTAATAGTTGCTTTATTGCTTGGCTACATAAGAACTTGGTATGTTATACTTGGTTCTGTTGACCGTTCTCTAATAAGCAGTCTTCTTAGCACACTACCAGCAATGGCCTTAAGTTATTCTTCTGACCTCACTTCACTCATTTAAGTACTTTATCATTTAATTAAAGACTGTATTGTAACCAAAAAGGTTACCATAATCTGGCATTGTTACTAAAAAAGTCCCACTGAAACAGGTTCTTAATATTGCCAACTGACACATGATATTTTTGGTATTGTTCAAAGTCGAAAATAGGGAAGCGTGGATTGAATATTAAGTCCCTGTCTGCTGTAAACAGTGGAAAGTATTACAGCCTCTGATTCATATCTCTATCACGCATTGGACATATGGCTACTTTTGTGTCATGTATGAAACATGGATTAACTGGTGAACTGATATTTTAAACAGAACTTCTTGACCACATTACAATACAAACCCTTGACCCCACGAGTCTTTGCATTTGGGATTGTTTCTAATTTCAGTCTTCTGTTCTTTTATTGCAGGTTAGGCTTTGCACTCGGTTCTGCTGAGCTGTAAGCTGAACAAGTGTAGCACTGGAAAAGAAGCTTCACACGAAAATTCATGCATGTCTCATCAGAGCTGATTAAACATTTTCATTAAGCCATCACACACACTGTGAATTAGGACTTACATTTACATTTGGTCATTTAGCAGATGCTTTTATCCAAAGCGACTTACAAGGTGAGCACAGGTTTAATCACAACATCCCTGGAGCAATGAGGGTTAAGGGTCTTGCTCAAGGACCCACACTGGTAACTTCAGTGGACCTGGGATTTGAACCACCAACCTTCAGATTGATAGCCCAACGCCCTAACCACTGAGCTACCCCCCCCTCCCTTTATGCTGTACACTTAAACAGGGCTGGAACAATATGTTCTATAAAATCTAAATTTTCAAACCTTCTCAGGCTGTGATAACCTTTCTGCTTTGAGATTAATTCAACAGCCTATTAACAGGATCTGTTTTTAAAAAAATAAGTAACATAAAGTAACATAAGCTGTTTAATTTATGAATTACCCACTAAAATGGAACCACTGGATTTAAAGAACAATTAATATTTATGTACATTACACCATAAATAACCAATATTACATGGCATTTTAATTTGCACAAAGTTGCAATGGCGCTGAGAATAAATTTTGGTAAATGATTTCCATTAATGAATAATGCAAGGCTTGCTAGCTTAAAAAAATCTTTTTATTTTTAAAAAATGTTTTAATGTATGGCATGATAATTAAAGTCAGTCATTCCGTACCTTTTTTTTAGCCAATTTAAAACATTTGAAATTTTCTGATTGCTCAAAATCCAATATAAAATCCAATATAAAAGTTGTTGGTTAATATTAGAGTAAAGCTGCTGCTCAATAATATTTTCTAATTCATTTTAATCATCCATCCATTATCTTCCGCTTTATCCTCTACAAGGGTCGCGGAGGAGTACCCATGCCCATCCAGGGGAGAAAGTTTTGGGCGCTGGGCAGATTTGGGCACCCAGGACATAGCACCACACTCACTCACACAAACACACTCCATATGGGGTAATTTGGAGAATTCAATTGACCTTGATCCATGTTTTTGGGCTGTGGGAGGAAACCGGAGAACCCGGAAGAAACCCACGCGGACACGGGGAGAACATGGAAACTCCACCCATGTTGGGATTCGAACTGGGAATCCCTAATGCTGAGAGGAGAACATGCTAACCACTAAGCCACCGTGCCGCAAAATTTAAATTTAATTCGTTAATTAATTTTTTTGTTTGTTATGTATAGCTTGTATGCAAAATTTGTTTTCTTGCATCAATTTTCTTTTTTTTCTTGCATTTCTTGCCTACATTTTTAATTGTGAATTAATTTAATTGTGAATTGTGAATTTTTTTTTGGAAAACAGCTCAAAAATGACCCTGATATTACTTTGTCATAAAAATTTGTCCCTTTTCACCAGCATACTATTGTTCTGTCATCAAAGACAAAAACCTCAACACAGACTTTTTTTAAATTCCGGATGTGTTGACTTTTTTGAGGTTGAGCTTTGGGATTTAGTGTTCATTCAGTTTGAATGATTTTTTTAATGCTGAGTTTTTTTTATTTCTGAATGTTTATGGAACAGACTTAATTGTGGAATTAAATAAGTAATTAAAAGCTGATTTTTTTTTAACTATTGATCACATTTGTTATTGATTGCGCTCTATAGAAAATGTCTTTATCTCTGCAGTCATTATGGTCATTCCCCCTTTCACCTAGTTATCAGAATGACCGGGTAACCTTTGTACACCTGGCTGAGCACTCTACAAGTGCATGACTGAAGCCTGAAGTGCATGCTTGATCGCCGCTGGTGCTTCGATAGCCGTTTGCGGCGTAGCCCGATACATTCACAGACTCTAGAACTCCAACTGGAAAATCCCCAGTACTGTTCATTTTCCAGACTGAAAATCAGGAGGAAGTCATTGTTTTTTTTTCTCCAGACATCTTTCCAGTCATGGACTGAGGACTAAATATAAATATCCCAGACAAATCACGCACACATGATTTTAACTATAGCATGATCATGAATGGTCAAACCTTGCTTCCTTGTTTTGGTTAGAGGAAGTAATCAGATTTGGGGTCTATTTCTACATGAACTTGAGGCAGTTATATATATACACAAATCAACGATTTAGGGGGAAAAAATGGGTATTAAAAGTTTTTCCTTCTCAAGCTGTAATAGAATGATTAATCAATAAGTTGTGATCGCTAGAGACTGAAATTGTAGGAGTTCAGAGGACAACAGACATCTGTAGTGTTATACATTCTGATGTTAATTCCATAGATGTGGTCAGGGGCCCTCCCTAAACTGTTGCCACAAAAGTTGCAAATATATATTTATTGTGCCTAACCTTGAGTATTTAAGGACATATACTGTAGTATAGAAATAGTAAAGAGATGAAGACGCTCAAAGACTATTCACCTGATAACCTAGCCTTAATCTACTTTCGTAGATTAACAAATTACAAAAAAACTGTGACCTAAAAGTTTAGTTGAGGACTGCAGGCAACTTATTATTTTGCTATAGTAAATGCTCGATTTCAGTTTTTGTATGGAGTTTGCTACCAGTTATTGAACGTTCCCACATTATTGTTTAGTCTGTATTCAGAGTTTGTGTATTAAAAGAAGGGTAAATGCTCCAAGGTTGCCATAATTTCTGGACTAAACCGTTTTCACAATTTTCATATGAATTCTACAACCCAAACAAGCACATCTGAAGCTGAATGTAATGTCTTTTAATATTTGAAAACAGAAAAACGCATGTAAGTCATTTACACTGGAGATTCTAAATAGTATCAAGTGAAAATGTTTGTGTGTCTGCTGTGGAAATCTTACAAATAATGCTGGAACACTCCAGCCACACCTGACACCCTTCAACCACCTCACACCTCCAGCCATCTCCTTAAGAAGGTAAGTTTGAAAAGCACCGCTTCAGTTTCAAGCATTTTTCTACAAAACTGCATCCAAAATACTTTACACATTGTTTTATTCAAGTTCTTTATTTTTTAATCCACTTGGCATGATCTGGATCATGGGATGTGCTTATAAGGTGAAAGACCGAGACATGACCGCTATATCACAAAGCACAAAAACACGAAAACCTCACATCTGGGAAAATTTTCTCAAATCGCCAGTTCAACTGCCAGCATGCATTTAGACTGTGGAACTGAAATATGTTTAGAAAGCCAACTGTTTAGACATATTTAGAAAGCCAACTGAGCCAACTGTGTAATAAGATACTAATAAATAGGGTAATAACCACTTTTGTAGAAACAATTTGTTAGTTTTTATGGGTTTCTTAAACTTTTTTAAGTCTTTCACAATTTAGATCAATGATTTTACCCCTTAAACGTCTAAATCAATAGAAACAATTGTCTTGGAAATCATTAATGTTTAAAAGATACTTCAAGCGTTAATTCAAATTGTAGGGTTCGGTTTCATAGTAAATTTGGATGAACATTTGTAAAGTGTAAATTTGTAAAAAGGCCTATATATATATATATATATTCATTCATTCATTATCTCCCGCTTTATCCTCTATTAGGGTCGCGGTGGGGTTCCCCATGCCCATCCAGGGGAGAGCGTCTCGGGCGCTGGGCAGATAGACCCAGGACAGGGCGCCAATCTATCGCTGGGCACACACTCACTCACACATACACACTCTATATGGGGCAATTTTTTTTGAGAATTCAATTGGCTTGATCCATGTTTTTGGACTGTGGGAGGAAACCGGAGAACCCGGAGGAAACCCACGCAGACACGGGGAGAACATGGAAACTCCACCCAGATGGGGATTCGAACCGGGAATCCCTAGCGCTGAGAGGCGAACGTGCTAACCACTAAGCCACCGTGCCGCCCTATATATATATATATATAGTATATTTGTATAATGTATATTTGTAACTTTTTGTCTTTTTTTCCCAAATTTGGAATTTGGGTTGACTTGCATTATTTTTCAGGTGTTAATCCTAAATTACAATGGTGGCAAACCAGTAAAAAGTGTTTCACATAATTTTTACTTATTAGAGACAAAATAACTTGAGATCTGTCTGGTGTTTTAATGTTTGTGTTAAATGTTAATGTTTTAAATGATAATGGTTTAAGATATATATTTATATACAAACATGTTAACACACACACACACACACACATATATATGCCCAGCGATGGATTGGCGCCCTGTCTTGGGTGTATCTGCCCAGCGCCCGAGATGTTCTCCCCTGGATGGGCATGGGGAACCCCACCGCGACCCTAATAGAAGATAAAGCGGGAGATAATAAATGAATATATATATATATATATATATATATATATATATATATATATACTTTGACTAGATTAGTGTACCTGGCTCCTGGGGTCCCTGGATTCTGGAACACTTTTTAGGAACATTTAAAAAGATTTTTAGATTTTTAATTTTTTTAAACATATTTGTACGTTTCATCTTTAATTTTTATATATTTAAGTACACAATTATGTTTGCACAAGACATTATATTTCTTTATAACTCTGAGCAACGTGTGCTCCTCAGGCCTCGGCTTAGCCAGCGTTAGGCGTGACGTCACGGGGGCGGGCGGGATCTCGGCACGCGTCATGAGTCCCGGCGCCGCACGGGGTGAGGTTTTCGGGATCGTGGACGGGGTTTAAAATCCCACCTTTCTATGGATTTAACTCCAGCAGCTCTTGCACCTCGGAGGCAGCTTCAGCCTCATGTGATGCGCTAAGTCGGCGTGCCGATTCAACTCGCGTTCAGGTTGTTAGCGAGGCTCGTTTTCGTTTTCCAGCTGATTCTCCGACTGCAGGCTGTAAACATGGAAACCGTCGGCTATAAATCCACCGCGGTTTGCTTTCTGCCCCGGACAGTTCGGAAACTCAAGATATTTAAGCCTCTTTAAGTTTTTACCCTGATTTTTTACCTTCAGGTTAGACGTTCAGGGGATTTTATTTATCGTCTGCGACCCTCTGATTGCTGTAAACAAAGCCAGCGGGCTTTCGGCGTTTAGCGAGCGTGTATTCGGTTATTCTATTTTTTTTTATTATTTTATTTTTTAGCGTTTAAACGTCTTACATTTTTATATTTGTATATTTAAATATTGTGTAAACAAAATAAGTGCATTTAAAAAAAAAGTATTGTAAATATGAAATCCTCGTTGGCCCCTGGCATCAGACTCATCACTTCTTTCTCTAGAGACAGCTGGTGAGTAAAATCATGTCTTCTTATTTCCTTCTTTTAAAAAATGGATGATCTGCTGTTTCTTAGTTGTCTGATGGAAGTTCCTTGTTTATTTTCACTCTCAGTAGTTTAGGGATGGGTATTTTGTCATGTTAAAATGTCTCCTGTAATTGCATATGAACCTGAACAAAGGGCCCTGACATCAACCTTACTCAACATTTTTTTTTTGTATTTTATTTTTTAGCCTTTAAACCTCTTACATTTTTATATTTGTATATTTAAATATTGTGTACGTAAACAAATTAAGTGGATAAAAAAAAAAAGTTCAACATATTTTTTTTGTATTTTATTTTTTAGCCTTTAAACTTCTTACATTTTTATATTTGTATATTTAAATATTGTGTACGTAAACAAAATAAGTGGAATTTTTTTCCCTTCTTTTAAAAAATGGATGATCTGCAGTTTCTTAGTTGTCTGATGGAAGTTCCTTGTTTATTTTCACTGTCAGTAGTTTTGGGATGGGCATTTTGTCATGTTAAAATGTCTCCTTTAATTTTATTTGAACCTGAACAAAGGGCCCTGACATCAACCTTACTCAACATTTTTTTTAGTATTTTATTTTTTATCCTTTAAACTTCTTACATTTTTATATTTGTATATTTAAATTTTGTGTACGTAAACAAAATAAGTGGATTTTTTTCCTTCTTTTAAAAAATGGATGATCTGCAGTTTCTTATAAAATATGAATAAGAATCAGAATTAGAATATCTTTATTGTCATTATACCAGGTATAACGAAATTAAGGTGCCATACTTTCAGTATGTGACACCCAAAGTATGGCACCTTAATTTCGTTATACCTGGTATAATGACAATAAAGATATTCTGATTCTTAGTTGTTCGATGGAAGTTTCCTTGTTTATTTTCACTCTCAGTAGTTTAGGGATGGGTATTTTGTCATGATAAATGTCTCCTTTAATTGCATATGAACCTGAACGGCCCTGAAAGGGCCCTGACATGAACCTCACTCAACATATTTTTTTAGTATTTTATTTTTTAGCCTTTAAACGTCTTACATTTTTATATTTGTGTATTTAAATATTCTGTACGTAAACAAATTAAGTGGATTTAAAAAAAAAAAGTATTGTAAATATGAAACTCTCGTTGGCCCCTGGCATTAGACTTATCACTTCTTTCTCTAGAGACAGCTGGTGAGTAAAATCATGTCTTCTTATTTCCTTCTTTTCAAAAAATGGATGTTCTGCAGTTTTTTTAGTTGTCCGATGGAAGTTCCTTGTTTATTTTCACTCTCAGTAGTTTAGGGATGGGTATTTTGTCATGTTAAAATGTCTCCTTTAATTGCATATGAACCTGAACAAAGGGCCCTGACATCAACCTCACTCAACACCTTTGTCCTGCATTGTTGTCCTGATTGCAAGTCGGGGCAAGTTATTTAAAAAGCCAATAAAAATGCTTTAGAAAGATTATGCAAAACATAGACCTTATAGACAAAAGTATTGCAACATACATTTTAATCATTTTCATTCAGTGCCATTGTTGGGCGGTGTACCTCTGCCTCACAGTAAGAACCGTCTCCTGTACGATTTCCAGTCGGGTGAATCCAGGTTCTTTCTATGTGGATTCATCATGTCCTGCGTGTGTCCCTCTTCCAAAGAATTGCCAATTTGACACCAGGAATGAGATGATTAGTCAATGGATACACTGATATGTTTTTTAAGAGACATATTTTTTGTTAAACTGATTTTTACAAACAATTCAATATTTTGTGTTAATATTCAGCAAACACTGAATATTAAATGAAAGCTGTTTTCTGTTCCAGTTTACAAAGCAATGTTTTAAAATGGCATTCCCGCTCACGTGAGTTTGTTTGTGAAAGAACTTGACTGACCCTGACCTCGACCATCACACACTTTTGGAATGAAAGTTGGAGCTAGATTGGAGATTGTTAACCAGGCCCTCTTATCCAATGCTGTAAAATGCCATGATAGAAAAGTAAAAACTACACTTTCCATAGCTGTATATCTTTTAACTACATCAGAATGTTTTTAAATTAATCTGCACTGTTATAGAAAGCAGTAACAAGAATATATGAACCAATAACATGAGACATTTATCGGTGTGGCACAGTGGGTACCAGTGGCTCCTTTAAAAACGGTTCATGGTTTGATTAACACAATAGTGTGTTAGGTTTTGTGGTTAATTATGAAATTTGTCCTTTTCAGTAATAATACAATATAAAATATTCATCTTAAATAAATACTGCAATACATTCCATTCCGTTTAAGCATAAACAGCTTTGAATTCTCTAGACGGTTCAGTTTGATGATGATCAGATGTCCTCGAAAGCATCAACCTTTCAGCCGTACTCTTAACTGGGTGGTCATGGGTTAACAGGAGACTATGTAAGAAAGGCCTCTTTTTAGAATAAATATAATGCATACTCTGTGAGAGCAACTTGTTCACCATTGGGATATAGAGCAGTAAATGGAAGCACACAGTAGTAATCCTGTATGTCTGTGACAGTCTGCTGTTCCAGAGTGGAACTGATTCAGATAGAAAGACAGAGTATGCTGTATACCCAGGACTTTATATAAGCAGCTATTGGTATGACATTAATGTATATTATAAGGGTGACATGGGAATCTTTTTAAATTACTTAATTACATCTCATTTCTAAACCGACCTTGGTTTCTCACACTCAGCTGAATAAGCCGGTTATCTCTTGATTATTTTTACTCAGGTGTTGTATTTTTTTTTCAGGTACAGAGGCTTTATTCTCATTCTCACATTCCTGTTCTACACGGCTTACCATCTCTCCCGCAAGCCTATTAGCATTGTCAAGGTAAAGAACTGATATTAGTTTAGACCTTGAGGTTCTAGCTTTTATATGTGAAAGCATGTAGGATGTCGACAAGAAATCCACAAAGTGCAAAATATCTATTCCATCCATTATCTTCCGCTTTATCCTCTACTAGGGTTGGGGGGGGGGGGTTCCCCATGCTCATGCAGGGGAGAACGTTTCAGGCGCTGGGCATATACACCCAGGACAGGGCACCAATCCATCGCTGGGCACACACTCACTCACACACACAGACACACACACTCTCTATATGGGGCAGTTTGGAGAATTTAATAGACTTGACCCATGTTTTTGGGCTGTGGGAGGAAACCGGAGAACCCGGAGGAAACCCACACGGACACAGGGAGAACATGGAAACTCCACCCAGATTGGGATTCGAACCAGGAATCCCTAGCGCTGAGAGGCGAACGTGCTAACCACTAAGCCACCATGCCGCTCAAGTACAAAATATCTTTAAACTAAATAATGAATTAGCACGATGTTAGAAAATGCACATATGAGATTCCTTCATTCACTCATCACTGTTTTTGCTTGGACATTACTGTTGAGGGGCAAATGCTGGGAATAGGAAACTTTGCTTACATTATTATGCTACTTTTTTATTTAAATTGTTGATCTAAATCTAATAATAACACATCTAAAATGTCTTTCTGAAATCTGAAAGGTTTCTCAGTGTGCAATACATTTGTTTGTGTTTTTAACATCTGTTACAGAGTCAGCTCCATCGAAACTGCTCTAATGTTATTCGACCAGCCGACCTCAATGTCACCGACAATTCCACCTGGTGTGACTGGGCTCCGTTTGGTGGGTTTAATTTATTACTCTATTAGAGTTTTGTATTTAAAATTATCAATATGGCAAGTTTTCAATAAGCATTGTTTTTATAATGGAAGCATTTGGGTAAAAAAAAACCTTATGTAAAAACATATTATTAGCTATTTTATTTAATTTATCATCATAATGGTATGATTACTATCTAAAAAATAATCACATTTATACAGTTATTATGATTATTATGCGATAATTAACTTAAATAGTGTCGGAAAATAATAAATTCTTTTGTGAAAATCAAAGTAAGAAAATCTGTATCTTAAAGTACATGTTTTCATATCCATTCATTCATTCATTATCTTCCGCTTTATCCTATATTAGGGTCACGGTGGGGTTCCCCATTCCCATCCAGGGGAGAACGTTTCGGGCGCTGGGCAGATACACCCAGGACAGGACGCCAATCTATCGCTGGGCACACACTCACTCACACAGACTCGCACGCATACACACTCTATATGGGGCAATTTGGAGAACTCAATTGACTTGTTCCATGTTTTTGGACTGTGGGAGGAAACCGGAGAACCCGGAGGAAACCCACGCAGACACGGGGAGAACATGGAAACTCCACCCAGATGGGGATTCGAACCGGGAATCCCTAGCACTGAGAGGCGAATATTTTTAATCATGATTAATTGCAACCATGATTCCTTGTCTCATCCTTACTCTGAATTAATTTTGTTCTTTTAGATCAAGACAACTACCAGTACATGTTTGGATATATTGACAACTGCTTCCTCGTGGCCTATGCCATTGGCATGTTCTTTAGGTATGATGCACCACTGTAGTCTGCTGTTTATTTAATTTATTTTAATGTTCAATAACAATTAAAATGTTGGTGTTTGTGTAATCTGACAGTGGCATTTTTGGCGAAAGGCTGCCGCTTCGTTACTACCTTACCTCAGGCATGCTCCTCAGTGGAATCTTTACATCGCTCTTTGGGTTGGGTTACTACTTGAACATCCATGCATTGTGGTACTACTGCGTGATCCAGGTACGTCAGCATAATCTGCTCTTAACTGTGAGACTAAATAATCATGTAGTTGTAATTGATAAAATTTAATAAAACTGCCATCTCCCTTTTGGATTAATGAAGTATCTATCTAGCTATTACATTTGTGAGTGAAATGACTGATTACGAATCAGCCGGCAATAATTGTATGCTGTGTTAATCTCACAGTGACCTGTCACATGGCTAACACGAGACTGGAGTCAAGGAGATTATGGTCATCTGTGTGCTTTAATCACTTCTGTGTAAAACATCACTTTTTCTCATAATGTTCTCATTTTCATTTCAGGTTTTTAACGGACTGGTTCAGACGACAGGATGGCCGGCAGTAGTGGCCTGTGTTGGAAACTGGTTCGGAAAGGGGAAGTAAGTGCCGTATCATGTTCTTAGTCGCTGAATCAGCACCTTTACTGTTCCACAAATTCAATTACGTAACAGAACTACATCAGCTGAAGAGCTCTTATAAGTGCTTATAGAACAGAGGGTGTTGAATAATAAATATAGATGTGAATTCAGAAAATGAAGCTAAAAGAATTGACATGAATAACAAATATAATTTACCAAGAAATTAAGCTGCAATAAAAAATTACCAACCAAACTGGTTTCTTTTCCTCTTTGTAAGATTAGATTTCATACAAGTATGAAGGATGAAGCCGAGAGTAAATATAATTATTAAAACGTAAATAAAAAAACAGTACAAAACCTTTGTAAACATCATTGTCTTTTCATCCTTTGGCAGTAGTACTGAAATTAAATGTATTGCTATTATATATTAATTTTATATATATATATATATATATATATATATATATATATATATATATATATATATATATATATATGCCCAGCGATAGATTGGCGCCCTGTCCTGGGTGTATCTGCCCAGCGCCCGAAACGTTCTCCCCTGGATGGGCATGGGGAACCCCACCGCGACCCTAATAGAGGATAAAGCGTAAGATAATGAATGAATGAAAAAAAAAAAATATATATATATACCCTATGTGTATATATATATATATATATATATATATATATATATAATTAATTAAATTAAATTATGTTACACTATAAGTAAAGCAAAGATTCCGTTACGTTTGGGGAAAGAATTAGCTTTCACTATGGGTTTCACAATAGCAAAAGCAGAAGGATTATGAAATGATGACTTGTACAAACAAGACTGCATTTTTTTTTTTTATTTGAGACTAGGTTTTATTTTTATGGAAGCCCATTTCCACCACTAAGAAGACAAAAAAGGCAAAACTTTTTCTGACTTTTAATCTTAATTTAATTTTAATATCAGAATTCTGACTATATCATGTCGCACAGTGCATGTGCACATACACATATAGAGCATGGTACATTACTTCTTGCTGTATGTGGTTCCTAACGTTCTAAATGGTTTACTGTTTACAGATCATATTTTGTAATAATACCACAGTTATGAACCATTTTTATGCTTTATTTACTGAACTATTAAAACTGTGTGTCATGTTGTCAGTAAATCACAGCACATCTGGCGTTGTGAAGCAACATGTTTGAACAAAGACATGGTATCTGCTTTTTCAGCTTTAAAAAATGAAATCTAGTTAAACAGTCAAACAACCTTAATCCTGCCATTGATTGAATGTTAGTTAATCTCAGTGTATTAAGGTAACTGCTCTACATTGGACCACATTGCGCTCCAGCAAGGGGGTGTAAACTGCCCAGCACATGACTCGCATTCTGTTACCCACAATTTAGTGCATTTAGCACAAGCGGGGAGGGCGAGAAACATCGTCATGAAGGTTTCTCATCCAAACCATGGACTTTTTCTGTGCAGTGTTTCATGTTAAAAGCCATGTTTCTTGGACTCATGTTGCCCTGACACCGCATCTGCGGCATTATGTGATTTTATATTATATATATATATATATATATATATATATATATATATATATATATATATATATATATATATATATATATATATATATAGGGCGGCATGGTGGCTTAGTGGTTAGCACGTCCTCCTCTCAGTGCTAGGGATTCCCGGTTCGAATCCCCATCTGGGTGGAGTTTCCATGTTCTCCCCGTGTCCGCGTGGGTTTCCTTCAGGTTCTCCGGTTTCCTCCCACAGTCCAAAAACATGGATCAAGTCAATTGAGTTCTCCAAATTGGCCCATATAGAGTATGTATGTGTGCGTTTCTGTGAGTGAGTGAGTGAGTTTGTGCCCAGTGATAGATCGGCGTTCTCCCCTGGATGGATATAAATATTTTTAATAGTTGCTTTATAAACATTTTATAATCTGGATTCAAATTGAATAAAATTGAAATCAACCTTCTGTCTTTTTCTTTAGGCGAGGGTTCATCATGGGCATCTGGAACTCCCACACGTCAGTGGGAAACATCTTGGGCTCCCTCATTGCTGGGGCATTCGTCTCATCCACCTGGGGTTTATCCTTTATCGTCCCTGGTATCATTATCGCAGCCATGGGAGTCATCTGCTTCTTCTTTTTGGTTGAGCGTAAGTTCATAGATCTGATCGAACCGAATGATCAGAATGTTTGAATTTTAGTTGAAAATCTTTTTCAAATTCTGTACAGATCCAGAAGACGTGAACTGTAACCCACCTCAGCACCATGTGAGTTAATAACAGTGCAATATGCAGTCATTTCTGATTGATATGTATGTTATATGTTGTTTGATGCACTTTGTTTGTGTAGGAAAGCTCAGAGCGGGACTCTGTGAATAATGAAGAGATGTTTAACAATCGCACGTCTGCTGTGGTGGAGGCTGGGGATGAGGGAGCAGAGGCCATCAGTTTCTGTGGAGCTCTTAGGATCCCAGTGAGTGCACATTCTCTTTTAGTTTGCTCATGCATGTGACTAAGCAGTTGCATTTCTTTGTTTTTTTACTGATGTAAGCAGAACTTGTGATATTTCAGTAGGTTTAAATCCTAGAACATTTCCGCTGATGTGGTGCTGATTCTGATCCTAATCTAGCACTTAATCTGCATACCATTCCTGCAACCAGCTACATTTTTGTGCCCTTATTATGGTTTACTCTGGGTCTGTAACCCAAATCTGTGTTGGAAACTCTGTAGTTATACAATCACAACAATCAGTAGAATATTTAATATGGTGCATTAGCACAGAACCTCAAATGCCCCAACTCCCAGTGTAAACCTAATCACATCTAAATATTCATATTAAAGAAACCAAAAAAAATATTTTAGCTGGAATCAAACAAATGTGACTGTTTGTTTTTTATTGCCAAATTTTATTTACGGCGGCATGGTGGTGTAGTGGTTAGAACGTCCGCCTCTCAGGGTGGGGAACCAGCAAATATCAGCTGCGAACTTAATGTCATGCTAACATTTTATCCATCCATCCATTATCTTCCGCTTTATCCTATATTAGGGTCGCGGGGGTTCCCCATGCCCATCCAGGGGAGAACATCTCGGGTGTTGGGCAGATACACCCACGACAGGACACCAATCTTTCGCTGGACACACACTCACTCACTCACACACACACTCTATATGGGGCAATTTGAAGAACTCAATTGACTTGATCCATGTTTTTGGACTGTGGGAGGAAACCGGAGAACCGAAACTCACGCGGACACGGGGAGAACATGGAAACTCCACCCAGATGGGGATTAGAACCGGGAATCCCTAACGCTGAGAGACGAACATGCGACCCACTGAAGCCCACTAACATTTTATGTCAAATTAAATAAATTTACAGTATATAGTGAATAGCAAGCGAGTATGCTAAAGAATGGAGATATGCGACCTGTCTTGGTAGGTAGTATTTCTCAAACCGTTTTGGAGAAGTTATCCAGAAGTTCTACCTTTTTTTTTTTTTTAGGAGAAATGTTGACATGACACACTTTGCTGATGTAAAGATAGATGTTTTAAACATTGCGGGTTTTAGCTTGAAATGTTAAGATGGGGTACTTAATGCAACAATTTAATAAATAATAAGAATTAATAATAAGTACTCTGTGCTTAGTTAAATTGTCTTCTTTTTCCATAAAACAGGACTTTTAACAGTATTGATATAGGGTCATTTACAAAGTCAAACAGGTCAAAGTATACAGATAAGATTGCAGATGCAGTTTGTTTGAGGATACGAAGTTAGTACACACTAAACACATACTAAATGTTGGCATGGCAAAAAATTAACACTTATCAAATAATATTTTTAGTTTGTAAAATAAAGTCTTGACCTAGATTTCCTGTGACTGCCATAGCACATCGTCTGTAACCGCAACCAAAAGACTTATGAATCACTTCCTGACTTTTGGTTTCAACTCTTCTGACTTACGATTTCCCCCAAAAACAAACCAACAGGATGTTTTTCACAAGCTGAAGAAGACGGATTTTTATTCCTTTTTTTTATTGCAGCACTCATCCAAGTGAAACCCATCCATCCATTATCTTCCACTTTATCCTATATTAGGGTCTTTAACAAATACCTGTTGTGGAAAAAAAGGGGGGGGGGCAGCATAAAATAACAATCAGGTTTGATGAATTTACAGTATAGTTGGTTTTCTCCATAACTTCTGACTTGTAATGTTGTCTCATTTGTAAGTCACTTTGGATAAAAGCGTCTGCTGACTAAATGTAGGGTCGCGGGGGGGAGAACGTTTTTGGGCGCTGGGCAGATACACCCAGGACAGGGCGCCAATCTATCTCTGAGCACAAACTCACTCACTCACTCACTCACTCACACAGACACACTCTATATGGGGTAATTTGGAGAACTCAATTGACTTGATCCATGTTTTTTGGACTGTGGGAGGAAACCGGAGAACCCGGAGGAAACCCACGCAGACACGGGGAGAACATGGAAACTCCACCCAGATGGGGATTAGAACCGGGAATCTCTAGTGCTGAGAGGCGAACGTGCTAACCACTAAGCCACCGTGCCGCCCTCCAAGTGAAACCTTTTATTATAATTCAGTTGGTAACCTGAGATCCTCTATTAAGGCTCAGTTATAAATAATGCAAAATGGTTAAGCTGGCATTCTGGTTCTGGCATATTACTTCCTAGTTTGGATTCCAATATCGTGTGATAATTTGAAATAATTATTTTTAGAATTGTGTGATGCATGAATTGTATGCTTTTTTATTTTCATATCTGTGGTTTCAGCACTATCAGCAGTGATGGTTACTATTTGTGCATTAAGCCATACTCCTGCATTATGTCTCTAAGCTCGTCGGCTGTTACTGGTCCTGTTGATGCTTTTCATTTTAGTGCTTTGTGCCACATCTGTTCCCTCGCTGACATAGTGTGCTATCAGTGTCGTGTAATAGTTTTGGGAAACTATGAATGTGTCTGGTTGGTAACTGCTAACTGCACTGATCTGTCATTATATTTGACTTTTCTACCTTCTGTCATTGAATACTGGATGCAACCTGAATATTAATTGGACTGGCGGTCCTGCAGGACCCCCTTAATGGACTCACATAGTTTTCCACTTGTTAGAGTTTTTCCATTTGTTTAACATCTGTACATGGCTGTCCTACACTGTTGATGCTGTCTGGCCGCTCAAGGAGGATGAGTCCCCCACTGAGTCTTGGTCCTCCCAAGGTTTCTTCCTTAAATAACAGCATAACAGGGAGTTTTTTCTTGCCACTGTCGCTTCGGCTTGCTCTTTGGGGGTTTAACGGCTTTTCATTCTGTAAAGCTGCTTTGTGACAATGTATTGTTGTAGCGCTATATAAATAAATTACCTGAACTTCAGAGATCAGTTGGTAAGTTGCAATATCTCTGAAAGTGAGTGTCTTGATCATAACAAAACAATCCTCTGTAGATAAAGCAATATTGTACAAGAAAACCATCATGCTACCACTTTACACAGGATGATGACTAAGTGGTTGTGATCTGTAGCATTTTTACTTCAAAAGCCATCACCTTTCAGTGATTACTCTGTCTTAATTTTGGTATCACATGCTGATTATCCATCCATCCATTATCATCCGCTTTATCCTCTATTAGGTTGTCGCGGGGGGGTTCCCCATTCTTATACAGGGGAGAACGTTTTGGTCACTGGGCAGATACACCCAGGACAGGGCGCCAATCTATCACTGGACACACTCACTCACACAGACACACACTTAAACAGACGCTATATGGGGCAATTTGGAGAACTCAATTGACTTGATCCATGTTTTTTGGACTGTGGGAGGAAACCGGAGGAAACCTACACGGAGACAGGGGGGACACAAACATGGAAACTCCACCCAGATGGGGATTCGAACCGGGAATCCCTAGCGCTGAGAGGCGAACGTGCTAACCACTAAGTCACCGGGCCGCCCCACATGCTGATTATGTAGCACAATATCCAAAGCTAGAGATTTTTTTTTTTCTTCGACCGTGAAAATGGCAGCAGCGTAGTGTTCGCACGTGCAGCCATGACATTTTCTATAGCTGTGTTACACCTCCAGTCAGTAAGAATTCCCAGTGTTGAACGTATGAATGCTCAGAGACATTGTAGCATTGTTTTCTTCTTTTATTATAATGCCAGGCTCTGGCTGGGTGTCACCGGCTGGTATTTTCTTCTGTTTCTTCTGGCTTTTAACCAGACTCAACCCTTTGTGCCTTGAGCATTGTAGTTTTTATTCAGCCATGCTGGACCTCTGTCTTAAGGAGGTCTGGTACTGCATGCTGTTCTTTACACTGGGTTCCCGCCGGCAGCCTGGCGCCATCAGTCACACTACTCACTCTACAGCTTGTATAGAGCAAAGTTTGTGTTAGTCATCTTTATGCTTTATCCACTCTTACAGGATGCTGGTGTATATAAGTTTTTGATTGGTGAGTTATTTTTAGTGTCACTGAGGTTTTTGAACACTAGCAACAATGCAGTGTCTGATCTACTTGATTCAGTACAACTCATGCAGGCATGCTACCACCAACTCAATGTCAATGCAGTGTGTCTGTGTATTATTATTTTTATTAGTTAGAAAAGTGTTAATAAAGTTTTGGCTTTTGGGTTAGGGCCCGACTCAGTTACCACTTGGACTCTGGTCAGGTTTTGATAGAAATGTGTGGTTTAAGCCACTCAGTACTTTGTACCTCTAAATATCTTAGATTAGACAAGGACCATTGGTTCCTATGAAGATTAATCTTACAGCCTACAGACACATTATATACAAATGGTTTTAATTATGTGTTAACAATTAAAGAGTGGAAAAGGTTCTTTCCCAATGTGCACTGATTGTTTCTCATTGTTCTTTACACAACCCAGACCTCAACCAAACTATATACCTTCTATGCATCCATTATCTTCCAATAGCAGGGTTTCTGGGGGTTCCCCATGCCTATTCGAGGAAGAGCATTTTGGGAGCTGGGCGGACACACACTAGGCACACACTCATAATATAGGGGCAATTTAGAGCAGCCAATTTACTGTGAATCCATTTTTGGACTGTGGGAGGAGACCGGAAAACCCAGGAAAAAAACAAATGGACATGGGGAGAACATGGAAACTCCACCCAAATTGGAATTCGAACCTGGATCCCCTGCACTAAGAGGAGAACGTGATAACCACCGAGCTGCATCCCGTAATACATACTGTGGAGATGAATTAAAAAGAAAAATATACAGTAACTATCCATCCATCCATCCATTATCTTCTGCTTTATCCTATATATTAGGGTCGCGGGCGGGGGTTCCCCATGCCCATCCAGGGGAGAACGTTTCGGGCGCTGGGCAGATACATCCTGGACAGGACACCAATCTATCGCTTGGCACACACTCACTCACACAAACACACTCTATATGGGGCAATTTGGAGAACTCAATTGACTTCAATTGAAACACACACGAACACGTGGAGAACATGGAAACTCCACCCAGATGGGAATTCGAACCGGGAATCCCTAGTGCTGAGAGGAGAACATGCTAACCACTAAGCCACCGTGCCGCCCATACATTCATCCATCCATTATCTTCTGCTTTTTCCTCTATTAGGGTCGCGGTGGGGTTCCCCATGCCCATCCAGGGGAGAACGTTTCGGGCGCTGGGCAGATACACCCAGGACAGGGCGCCAATCTATCGCTGGGCACACACTCACTCACACAGACACACTCTATATGGGGCAATTTGGAGAACACAATTGACTTGATCCATGTTTTTGGACAGTGGGGGGAAACCGGAGAACCCGGAGGAAACCCACTGAGAGGCGAACGTGATAACCACTAAGCCACCGTGCCGCCCATACAGTAACTAGTAAAACAAAAAAAAAATTGTAAAACATCAGGGCAGAATCATGAGCTGAAAATGCTGTTTGGACTGAGTGGGCAAAACACTTAAAATGTAACTAAATGATTTTGAAAAGCTTTAAAATGTGTTTTTCCTAGCATAAATAGAGAATTAGCCCAAAATATTTGGGAAACCTTTACTTGAACATGGATCATGAGCACGGTTAGCTCAGTGTTTAGGGCGTTGGGCTATCAATCTGAAGGTTGGGGGTTCAAATCCCAGGTCCACTGAAGTTACCAATGTGGGTCTTTGAGCAAGACCCTTAACCCTCATTGCTCCAGGGATGTTGTGATTAACCCTGTGTTCACCTTGTAAGTCGCTTTGGATAAAAGCATCTGCTAAATGACCAAATGTAAATGTAATGTAATGGATCATAACATTTGTCTGTTAGAATGAGTCATTGTGCTTGTTATGAGCATTTCATGTTTAATTCTGTTTAATATCACAAAATATGGAAGAGTTTTGTTTAATAACCCGCCTGGCCTGTTTTTCTTCAGGGTGTGGTGGAGTTCTCACTCTGTTTGCTCTTTGCAAAGTTGGTTAGCTACACGTTTCTCTATTGGTTACCACTGTACATCGCTAATGTCGGTAAGCTACACCCTTTTAAATTGCACCCTTTTTAAATTTCAATTCACTCTTTAGACCTTTGACACGTTTTGGTTTCATTTCCAGCTCACTTTGATCCCAAATCAGCAGGGGACATGTCAACCCTTTTTGACGTTGGAGGAATTCTGGGTAAGCATGCAGGGGGTTGCTAAGTGCTTTGGTTTTTACTCTACCAGCAGGGCCTCAGTACATGTCTAATGCTGCATGTCATCTTCTGTAATCACGTCTGATCCAGGTGGCATCATGGCAGGGGTGATTTCAGACTATACAGGCGGAAGGGCTACCACCTGCTGTGTCATGCTGATTTTTGCTGCTCCCATGGTGAGTCTGCTAATGAGATGCATCTCTCATCCCATTACTAAATTATTTGCTAAGTACTTCAGGAAGCCTTGGGCTTGTGGGCTAAAATTCTGCTTATAATAATCTGAAAATTATAATTCACTATTAATTCTAAATTTTGATTCAGTATTACTACAAATAAATTTAATTAAATTATTAGACATTATAGTGAGGGTGAATACCCAAAACCTCTTAAAACCAAAATCACTTAAAAAGTGCATTGTGTTGGGTTTGTGGATCTTATTGATTTTATCTTACTCAAATACAGGATTCAGGGCGGCACGTGGCTTAGTGGTTAGCATGTTCTCCTCTCAGCGCTAGGGATTCCCGGTTCGAATCCCAATCTGGGTGGAGTTTCCATGTTCTCCCCGTGTCTGCGTGGGTTTCCTCCGGATTCTCCGGTTACCTCCCACAGTCCAAAAAACATGGATCAAGTCAATTGTGTTCTCCAAATTGCCCCATATAGAGTGTGTCTGTGTAAGTGAGTGTGTGTCCAGTGATAGATTGGCGTCCTGTCCTGGGTCTATCTGCCCAGCGCCCGAAATGTTCTCCCCTGGATGGGCATGTGGAACCCCACCGCGACCCTAATAGAGGATAAAGCGGAGGATAATGGATGGAGGCGGCACGGTGGCTTAGTGGTTAGCACGTTTGCCTCTCAGCACTAGGGATTCCCGGTTCGAATCCCCATCTGGGTGGAGTTTCCATGTTCTCCCCATGTCCGTGTGGGTTTCCCCCGGGTTCTCCGGTTTCCTCCCATAGTCCAAAAACATGGATCAAGTCAATTGAGTTCTCCAAATTGCCCCATATAGAGTGTGTCTGCGTGAGTGAGTGTGTGCCCAGCGATAGATTGGTGTCCTGTCCTGGGTGTATCTGCCCAGCGCCCGAAACGGTCTCCCCTGGATGGGCATGGGGAACCCCACCGCGACCCTAATAGAGGATAAAGCGGAAGATAATAGATGGATGGATGGATGGATAGTTGCATTTCAATAATCTATTCATATTGCTACATGAGGTCATTTTGAGGATGCTTTTATTTAACTCAAATTAAAAGTGTCCAAGCTTGGTGGTTACAGTCAGAGAACAGGGTCAACCACGATACAGCCTGATCGTACAGCAATAAGAGTTAAAGGCCGTACTCAAACACCCACATTAGTAACTTCAGTGTACTATGAATTTGAACTCACAACCTTCAGATTGATTGCCCGACACCTTAACCACTGAGCTACCACACCCACCATAAACCTACTTCCGTATTCTTTCACATGTGCAGTACTTTGGATTTTCCTGTTTATCGTTGTTCTGAGGCAATCATTCATGTGGCATTTTTTATTATGTTTTTTTATTAAATAAAGTCACTTGACATGTGGAATTGGGGTGGGGCACATGAAACCATACTCATCCCACACGCCGCAGTTTGCTGACAGATTTTAGCACCTAGACCAAATCGCACACCCACACTACATCACAGTGTGTTCTCGATTCCCCGCGAAACACAAACCAAACACTTTTTTTTTCTCTGCAAAGCGAGTCTTTCATTCTACCTTCTCCGTTTCTTTTCCAAGCTGTTTGTCTACAATGCCGTTGGACAAAGGGGACTGCCAACCACAGTCGGTGAGTAGATGCAACCCCTCAGACATCTGTTGACTGCAGCTGGAACTGTAAACCAGCTGCTTACTACAGACAGTTTAATAATGTTTCTCTCTGTGACAATTTATAGACCAGAGAGTAGCTTAATTAAAGTGTCTGTGTGAGACGCTCTTTCAAAGCGCTTTTGTAAGCAAAATTCCAAACTGTGTGTTTCTTCTATTCTTCATGACAGGCATGCTGCTGTTGTGCGGTGCTCTTGTAAACGGCCCCTATGCTCTCATCACCACGGCCGTATCAGCTGACTTGGTACTTTCAAATCCTTATATTGTTTACATGGATACTGTTTTATTGAGAAGTGCATTTAATATCCACTCTGTGATATGAAATAAATATAATAATATATATATATATATATATATATATATATATATATAGGGCGACACGTTGGCTTGGTGGTTAGCATGTTCTCCTCTCAGCACTAGGGATTCCCAGTTCGAATCCACATCTGGGTGGAGTTTCCATGTTCTCCCCGTGTCCGCGTGGGTTTCCTCCGGGTTCTCCGGTTTCCTCCCACAGTCAAAAAACATGGATGAAGTCAATTGAGTTCTCCAAATTGCCCCATATAGAGTGTGTTTGTGTGAGTGTCTGTGCAAGTGAGTGTGTGTGTGCCCAGCGATGGATTGGCGCCCTGTCCTGGGTGTATCTGCCCAGCTCCCGAAATGTTCTGCCCTGGATGGGCATGGAGAACTCCCTCACGACCCTAATATAGGATAAAGCGGAAGATAATGGATATATATATATATATACACACACAAATGACTAAAATAATTGATTTATTAAGTTTAAGGCACAACCTTAAACCGTAATCTGCTAATCTGCTCATGTCTCTGTTCCAGGGAACACATGAGTGTCTGAAAGGAAACTCGAAAGCTTTGTCCACTGTAACAGCAATTATTGATGGCACTGGATCAATAGGTACGATAAGAGTCTGGTTCCGGTTGCAGAAACAACTTTTTTGTTGTTGCTTCCATGCCCACTGGTTACAAGCTGTCACCCAAAACAAAAAAATAACCATGTTAAGCATTTTTAATTTACTGTAAATGCGGCTTTTTTAGTTTACTGTAAATACTGCCTCCTTACGCCACAGTGCGTTTTGGTTCTCAGGCTGTCACTGTGTTTTCATCCACCAGGCGCCGCTATAGGGCCACTCCTGGCTGGCTTGATCTCGCCAACTGGCTGGAACAATGTGTTTTACATGCTCATCACTGCAGATATCCTAGCCTGTTTGGTAGGTTTGCTTTATTACAGCAGGTGATTATAGCATGAGGAGTGCTGCTGCTTGACATTTTTTCATCTTGGTTCGGCAGCTGCTGTCCCGGTTGGTGTTTAAAGAGATTCGTGGATGGTCTGGTTACACTACAAGACCGAGAGGGTGAGGGATCTATATTCATGCATTTTTCATTCATTATCTTCCGCTTTATCCTATATTAGGGTTGCGGTGGGGTTCCCCATGCCCATCCAATGGAGAACGTCTTGGGCGCTGGGCAGATACACCCAGGACAGGGCGCCAATCCATCGCTGGACACACACTCACACAGACACACTCTATATGAGGCAATTTGGAGAACTCAATTGACTTGATCCATGTTTTTGGACTGTGGGAGGAAACCGGAGAACCCGGAGGAGACCCACGCAGACACGGGGAGAACATGGAAACTCGACTCGATTCGAACCGGGAATCCCTAGCACTGAGAGGTGACCGTGCTAACCACTAAGTCACCGTGCCGCCCTCATGCTTTTTAAAGGATAAAAATTCAATCAATGTTAAAGCATGTGACTCATGTCACTCCATTACTCACTTCCCTCCATTGGCTTCCTGTAGCTGCTCGCATTCAGTACAAGTCACTGACTCTGGCATACAGAACCATTTCTGGATCTTCCCCCTCCTACCTTCACTCTATCTTTTCAAAATACACTCCGACTCGTACACTTCGCTCCAGTGATGATTGTCGCCTGGCGGTTCCACCTCACCGAGGAGCTAATTCTCACTCCGTGGCGTTTTCACACCCCTGCAAAATGGTGGAACAATCTTCCCAACTCTGTCCGTACGGCAGAATCACTAAACAGTTTTAAGAAACTACTGAAAACGCATCTCTTTAACAAACACCTGTTGTAAAAAAAAAAAAGGGGGGGGGGGGGCGCAGCTTCGAATAACAATCAGGTTTGATGAATTTACAGTATAGTTGGTTTTCTCCATGGCTTCTGACTTGTGGTGTTCTCATTTGTAAGTCGCTTTGGATAAAAGTGTCTGCTAAATGACTAAATGTAAATGTAAAGCAGTGGGTAACACTTTCATCCTCACGGCAAAAACGGTCCCGGGTTTATGTTATGTGGACGTAATGGGTGGAGCTTATAGACAGGAGATAAGGCGCAGGATGCAGGGCAGGTAACCGGTAATCCCTGGCTTGTACCACTGCTTACCTGACTTGCATCCTACAGCTGCCCTACTCTCTGCAGATTACGGCCTTTACGCCCCCGTGCCTCGGTTAATTTCTGATGGATTTTTTTCCTGATTGTTCTCTATCTTGATCCTTTTGTTTCATTTCAGATACAAGGAGATCTGAGGTGCCTACAGAACGTGTGAATATCACACCTGCTGCAGTTGAACAGCTCACATGACGCACAGTGTTTTTTTCAAATGTCAGTGCGACTCATAGGATTACACAGAACACTTTGTCTTTTTCAAAAAGACATAAACAACCTCAATCAGAATGATGATCAAATGATGGGTCCAGAGTGTGTGTCCAATTGTTTTGATATCATGAGGAAAGGGAGAGAATCACAGCTCCCCTGTTTCACGTTTCAAACTGACCAAGTAATGATTTATGTGTTGTAATCATTAAATGATCTAATAGAGAATACATTTATTTTACGCTGTCTCTATGTTTATTCATGTACACAGACACACAAATGCAGGGAATTCAGCTGTAGGAACTTAATGTTAAACACATTTATAATGGAACATTTCTGTTAGTCTCTATTTTCCAGACTGGAAATCATCAGGGGGCGGCACGGTGGCTTAGTGGTTAGCATGTTCTCCTCTCAGCACTAGGGATTCCCGGTTCGAATCCCCATCTGGTTGGAGTTTCCATGTTCTCCCCGTGTCTGCGTGCGTTTCCTCCGGGTTCTCCGGTTTCCTCCCACAGTCCAAAAACATGGATCAAGTCAATTGAGTTCTCCAAATTGCCCCATATCGAGTGTGTTTGTGTGTGTGTGTTTATGTGAGTAAGTGTCAGTGATAGATTGGCGTCCTGTCCTGGGTGTATCTGCCCACCACCCGAAACGTTCTCCCGTGGATGGGCTTGGAGAACCCCCCTCCCCCTCCCCGCGTGACCTAATAGAGGATAAAGTGGAAGATAATGGATGGATGGATGGAAATCATCAGGAAGTTTTCCATGGATGTCTTTTTAGTCACGGACTACGAATAACACAGACAAAAATATCACCGACTAATCATCACGCATTAACCATAGCATGATCATGAATAGACAAACCATGCTTCCCTATTTTAGTCAGAGGTAATAATAATCATCTTCTGTCATATTGAGATCTACTACTAACTCACCTCAAAGCAATTCTGCGAGTTTAAAACTTTTGAAGAAGTTTGTGTCTGTTCTTTACTTTTAAAGCAACAATATACCAATTGAAACAAAATGGGGTGTAGATAAAACAAAATTCATTCATTCATTATCTCACGCTTTATCCTCTATTAGGGTCGCGGTGTGGTTCCCCATGCCCATCCAGGGGAGAACGTCTCGGGCGCTGGGCAGATACACCCAGGACAGGGTGCCAAATCCATCGCTGGGCACACACTCACTCACACAGACACACTCTATATGGGGCAATTTGAGAATTCAATTGACTTGATTCATGTTTTTGGACTGTGGGAGGAAACCGGAGAACCCGGAGGAAACCCACGCGGATACGAGGAGAACATGGAAACTCCACCCAGATGGGGATTCGAACCGGGAATCCCTAGAGCTGAGAGGAGGACGTGCTAACCACTAAGCCACCGTGCCGCCCGATAAAACAAAATGATTAAGAAAAGGTTACGATTCCACAGAAAAGTTCATGCTTTTTAATGACCGTGGACACAGAAATATGACTTTTAGAGATGAATTTTAGCCTTGAAACTTACTCAACATATTTTTCCACTATGTGTTCTTGCATCCTCTGAGCCCAGTTAATCTGTGTGCTTACTGTGCTACACAGCCTTAAAGGCATGATTTATTTATTTTTTTTTTTTTTTATTTAACTGGTCAAACAGAACAGAGATTGCATGCCTGTCTCTTTCGTCCAGCATCAGTGTCAAAATATTGTTCTAGACATTCATTCATTGTCTCCCGCTTTATCCTCTATTAGGGTCGCGGTGGGGTTCCCCATGCCCATCCAGGGGAGAACGTCTCGGGCGCTGGGCAGATAGACCCAGGACAGGGCGCCAATCCATCGCTGGGTACACACTCACACACTCAAACACACTCTATATGGGGCAATTTGGAGAATTCAATTGACTTGATCCATGTTTTTGGATTGTGGGAGGAAACTGGAGAACCCGGAGGAAACCCACGCAGACACGGGGAGAACATGGAAACTTCACCAAGATGGGGATTCGAACCGGGAATCCCTAGCGCTGAGAGGCGAACGTGCTAACCACTAAGCCACCGTGCCGTCTTGTTCTAGACAGACAGAAAAAAAATCACTATCACAAAAACTTGTAGAAAAATCAAATGCAATTTATAGGTGTCCTTATAATTTTGTCCATATAGTTATGTCTGGGCAGCACGGTGCTTAGTGGTTAGCACGTTCGCCTCTCAGCGCTAGGGATTCCCAGTTCAAATCCCCATCTGGGTGGAGTTTCCATGTTCTCCCCGTGTCCGTGTGGGTTTCCTCTGGGTTCTCCGGTTTCCTCCCACAGTCCAAAAACATGGATCAAGTCAATTGAGTACTCCAAATTGCCCAATAGTGAGTGTGTGCCCAGCGATAGATTGGAGCCCTGTCCTGGGTGTATCTGCCCAGCGCCCGAGACGTTCTCCCCTGGATGGGCATGGGGAACCCCACCGCGACCCTAATAGAGGATAAAGCGGAAGATAATGGATGGATGGATAGTTATGTCTGGTTAATAACCTGTAGTAATAGATGAAGCCAGGTGAAGAATGTGAGGCTTTCCCCTTGTATCAAACTCTCTGCGTCCAACACCGCCATCTAGTGGATTTCATAAGTCATACAGGCATAAATTCCAACCACGTTAAGATGCCCCGATTTAAAGAAATGGACAATAAATTATCATTAAATTTAATCCTATAACAGATTATTAGTGTATCTGATGATGTTTTACTGTCTCAACATAATAAAATATAAATAATAGGGTTACATGTTTCTCTTGTTTGTATTTTAAGTATATGGTTTTGACTATTCTTTAACACAAAAAAGATTATTGCTTGCAAATAAAAAATATGGGAAATGGAAAATTATTTAGAAAATGGTAGATAATAGGTACTGTGTAACTGGGTGTTTACATGGATCTTGATATATGACATTTAAATATTTTTTTAAACACATGTTCTGATACTTTGGTGTGAATGCTATTTTTTAAACATATCACACGTAACTGCACTACACTGAAAACTACACTAGAGAGATAAAACAATGCAGAAGAAAAAGAATTGCAAAAATAATTTATGCTGTATTCATCACAAACAAAGGCTTGAAACATACACGACCTCTTTGCTTTTTGGTCGAGTTTCATTATTGGAAAATACACTAATTACACTATAGAAGCTTAATTAGCATGACAAACGTTACATTTGTATTGCCCAAAGCTGATGTACGAAACAAAACAAAGATGTACATGATTTACAAAATAGTAAAAAAATATATAAATAAAAGTGTGTGCTTAGTGGTTGGCATGTTCTCCTCTCAGCACTAGGGATTCCCGGTTCGAATCCCCATCTGGGTGGAGTTTCCATGTTGTCCCCGTGTTTCCTCCGGGTTCTGCGGTTTCCTCCCACAGTCCAAAAACATGGATCAAGTCAATTGAGTTCTCCAAATTACCCCATATAGAGTGTGTCTGTGTGAGTGAGTGATAGATAGGCGTCCTGTCCTGGGTCTATCTGCCAAGCGCCCGAAACGTGACCCCCGGCGACCCTAATATAGGATAAAAGCGGAAGATAATGAATGAATAAAAGTGTGTGTGTGTGTGTGTGTGTGTGTTGGCTGATTTGGTCACTCTGTCCCTTACCTGGTGACAGGTGTGTGTGTACAGTGCTGCCTCCTCTCTCTCTCTCTCTCTCTCTCTCTCTCTCTCTCTCTTTCTCAGGGTCTAAGTAAGCTGTTAATATTTGAGTGGTGGCTGATTCGTAGCACTAGTTAGATTGATAATTTGATGGTGTGTTAATGTGTGTTATTGAGTGATTTTGCAATTGTGACACTGCAGGACTAAGAATAATCCACCAATCCAAAATAACCAGCATCCTGTGTAAAGCATCCTTTGAGCACTGATGAAGGATGTTTAACGAACTGCGCAACATTAAATCAGGTAGCCCTACTGGCCTAATGACAACCCTGGCAGCATTGCTGTGTCTGGTGTACTTTATTCATTATTTGTTATACGTAAAACTAAGAAGTGCATCTTTATGGTACATGTAATATATATATTGATAATGTGTATAAAACATAGATGTGTGCCCAATAAAGTGGCCAGTGAGTGCATGTAATCTTTTGCCACACCCACCTTTACCTTTCAACACGCCTATTATCCCGTCATGCAAAGATTTGAACCTGGGAGTGGACCAGCTTCTTATTTATTGGATGCAACCCTCTGACTGGTGTAAACAAAGATTGCCAGCTTTTAGCATTTTTAATAAGTGTGTAAATTAGTTATATAATTTTTATACAAGTTTTTGTTTTTTTAAGTTTACAGATATTTATATATTTGTATATTTTAAAGTATACCTGAAGTGAAAAAATTAATAGCACAAAAGACTAGAAGTTATATTTTTAAAAGTATTGTAAAGATGAAATCCTCTCTGGCCCTCGGCATCAGATTCATCACTTCTTTCTCCAAAGACAGCTGGTGAGTAAAATTCCCTCTATTTATAAAAATCTAGTTGCTAATTTTCATTCTCAGTATTTAAAAAAAGAAAAACTTTCAATATATGCGGATTAGGTGTCATCTCTATTTTTACTAAGTATCAAACAAAGATCTACAACTTTTCTCCAACATAAAACCTAGCTACATTGGCAAATAATGGATTTTTTAGTTTGACTTGGCATTGTTTTAAAAAGCAGTATTAAGAGTCTGCCACTGTAAGGCAAAAGCTAATATTTTGTATACCCAGAGCACCAAGTTAATACATAGTATGTACAGAGTAGTGGGTTTGACCGCATTGTCTTATTTTCAAACCCAACCTTGCTTTTACTCACTCCTATAATTAAGCTGGATATATTTGTTTAACTTGCTGTGTTTTTATTTTACAGGTACCGAGGCTTTATTCTCTTTCTCACATTTCTGTTCTACACAGCTTACCATCTCTCTCGCAAACCTATCAGCATTGTGAAGGTAAAAAATAAAAAGTAAAGCATAAGGGATATTGAATAGTTGCGGCAAAAAATTCACATATTTGTCACATATTTATTGGTCATATAATCAACAAGCAACAAGAAAATGCACTACTGAGATTCCACCATTTGCTAATTACTGGTAATTGCTGGAGTAATATAAACTAAATGGAAATTAATTTACACAGTATTCTTATATGCAATAAATCCTGAAATTGTTAAAGGGTTTGACATTCATCATATGGATTTTAAAAAATATTTTTTGCTTGTTTTAATCATTTATTATACTGCAAGTGCAAGTTTACCCACAAAACATATTTAGGTAGATCAAAGGCAAAGACCATAATTAATAATAACGATTAGTTTAATTAATTTTATTTTCAGTCCAGTAATTTGGATCAAAAAAGCTAATAAACTAACTGTTTTTTTGCCCAGGTGTATGTTTGCTCATTCTCAATAGTTTTTTTTTTAATATACACTTTTTTTTTTTTTTTTAATTAATTATTTTACAGAGTCAGCTCCACCGAAACTGCTCTAACGTCATTCGACCAACCAACCTCAATATTACAGACAACTCCACCTGGTGTGACTGGGCTCCTTTCGGTAGGTTTAAAACTATTACTATAAAATGTCATATTTAAAATATGTCGTTTACATTAAAGAACCACTTAAGTACAAACCCTTATGTTTAAAAAAGCATAATATGTTTTTATATGAAAAAATATGAAAAAAAAGATCCTTTTCATTATCAGACTGACATTTACATTATTTGCTCTGATGATTAGGATTTTGCAGATGATGTTAGAAAACCTTTTACATTATTTAAGAGCTTACTATTGGAGATTATTACGTTTCCGTAGTAATCATTCAACTTTCAAAATCATTCAAAATTCACATTTTGGAATAAGGACAAATAGCTTATGGGGTCATTAATAAAAATAAGCTTTACCTGCCTAGGTTATTACTATTACATCATCATGGTTGTCAATGTGTGAATTGTGAACTGGAGAGGTATAGTAGTAAGCTAACATACAACACTATTATGGAACCACTCATCTACTCTGGTTAGAAATCGGTGTTTAGAAAACCTGATGAAGAGTCAATACCAGAGTTTACATTATTTTAGGTTGTTATCTTAAAAAGACAATCATTTAGGCACTCAGTTAACTATTTTTGCCAAATGGTATTGCTGAAGTTTGGCCACTTTTACTAAGACAACCAAAGATTATAACATTCAGGGGAGGCAGAGCAGTATGTATTGTGTATTATTTAATATTTTAAGCTTTGATTTTGTCATATCATGAATTTATTGTTATTTATTTTTAGATAAAGTCAATTACCATTACCTGTTTGGATATATGGACAACTGCTTTCTTGTGGCTTATGCGATTGGCATGTTTTTCAGGTATGATGTATAACTTTGACCTACTTTTAATGTCAATGAACTGCACTGTTAAATAACATTTGAGGTTTTGGTCTTTGTTTAAATGAACAGTGGCATTTTTGGTGAACGACTGCCACTTCGTTACTACCTCAGCTCAGGCATGCTCCTCAGTGGACTTTTTACATCTCTCTTTGGATTGGGTTACTACTGGAACATCCATGCACTGTGGTACTACTTTGTGATTCAGGTAAGTCAACAAAACAAAGGATTAGTAACTGTAAAAGTATACAATCATGTAGGTGTAGTTTATTTAAATTGCAACAAAGTGCAGTTGTTGAGTACTTAAGGTCCATACTTGTTAGTGAAACTACTAATTCAGGATCAGCCAGCAGTAATTTCAAACTGTGCTGATCTTAGAGTGAAGATTGTCACACATCTTATACAACACCAAATAATTTACAAGTACTTCTGTTCCTGTTTTCTTTTTCTGTCTGTTCATTTCTAGGTTTTTAATGGGCTGTTTCAGACGACAGGTTGGCCGGCAGTGGTAGCCTGTGTAGGCAACTGGTTTGGAAAGGGAAAGTAAGTGTCAGCTCATACTCTTAGTCACAGAATAGAAATTCATAATAATAAATAGTGTCTACAGCAGCTTTTCTACTGAACTAATCCCATTGACAGTAATACAATGCATTAAAAAAATTAATTCATTCATTCATTATCTCCTACTTTATCCTCTAGTAGGGTCGCGGTGGGGTTCTCCATGCCCATCCAGGGGAGAACATCTCGGGCGCTGGGCAGATAGACCCAGGACAGGGCGCCAATCCATTGCTGGGCACACATTCACTCACACAGACACACTCTATATGGGGCAATTTTGAGAATTCAATTTACTTGATCCATGTTTTTGGACTGTGGGAGGAAACCGGAGAACCTGGAGGAAACCCACGCAGACACGGGGAGAACATGGAAACTCCACCCAGATGGGGATTCGAACCGGGAATCCCTAGCGCTGAGAGGCGAACGTGCTGACCACTAAGCCACTGTGCCGCCCCATTTAAAAAAATATGTAGTTATATTTATTTGGAAAATAAAATAGCACACCTTAAATTCTGTGTACTTATTTTACTGTACCTCACTGGATTTTCAAAATTGTAAGGTCATTAAAGCCTCATTATACTAATATTGCTACATTAAAACTTTGATATTGTCTAGTTAAATTGTCTGTTAAAAACGCTTTTAATACTTTTGTGAACATTGTTAAAAAAGGAAAACTAATTTGGATTGTAGATTAAATCTCTTAATAATGTCATGCTCTAATAAAGTGAATAAAGGAAAATTACAAATACATTGTAATACATTGTCTGGCTTTTTCATCAGACGAGGGTTCATCATGGGCATCTGGAACTCCCACACGTCAGTGGGAAACATTCTGGGCTCCCTCATTGCCGGGGTGTTCGTCTCATCTGCTTGGGGTTTATCCTTCATCGTACCTGGTATCATCATCGCAGCCATGGGCGTCATCTGCTTCTTTCTGCTGGTTGAGCGTAAGTTTAGAGATCTGATTGAACCAAATGATTGAAATGTACAATTTGCTTCATCTTCAGTTTAAGATCTATTTTAAATCCTGTACAGATCCAGAAGATGTGAACTGCAACCCACCACAACACCATGTGAGTTAATAACAGTGCAATATACGGTAAACTTTCAGTAAAATGTGTACGATATGGTGTGTTTAATAACTTTTGGTCTGTAGGAATGCTCAGAGCGGAACTCTGTGGAGATGTTTAGCACTTGCAGGTCTGCAGTGGTGCAGGTTCGGGGGGATGAGACACAGGCCATCAGTTTCTGTGGAGCACTCAGAATACCGGTGAGCATACAATTTTGTATTATTTTGCTTAAAAAGTATATTATGTGGTACTAAGGTATGTGACTAAGCAGTTACTCGTCCTTGGTTTTTAACTGATGTATGCAGATCCATATACTGATGTAAGCAGTGATATTTCAAGTTTAAATAGAACCATACTGCTGACAGTGTCCCGATTTTTATCTTAATCTAAAACTTAATCTGCATTTCATTCTAAAAGTCTTGACGTACAACTTTTTTTTTTCCTGACCAAAGTTTTTCTGATCTGTAACCCAAAACTGTGATATAAACAATGCACTTATATGGCCAACCATAAGAAGAACCTAAAAATAGTACTATATGATAGGTGTCACATAGCAGCTCCACTGCTCTTTTGTCTGTGTGAACTTATTTTGTCCCTTCCCCGATTTCTCTGTGTATTCAGTTACACTCCGTTCCTATTTTAGTTGCGGGTCTTCAGTTCAAATTACTCTTTCAGTTTTGCTGTTTTATGTTACATTTTTGTTGCACTTCCCATCATGCTTTCTGTCATCGATAAATGTATTTTAATATGTCTAGTTTTTTTTTCCTGTGTTTTGTCTTACATCGTTACTGGATTCATTTGCATTATCATGCATCATAACCACATATAACAGCAGGTTTAAACACAAGCTGGATACCTGGCTGTAACATGTCATCTGGTTAGAGATCAAATGTCTTAACCCCAAACTTTAATATAAGTTCACCACATATATTTTTCATCCAGTATCAACATTTTTTGAAGTGCTTTTTGAGAGTGCTGTTGTTTACTTTTTGTAATAATGGTGTAGAACGTCCAGGGTAGAAAGTTTCGGCCACAGGGCAGATAGACCCAGGACAGGGCGCCAATCTATCACTGGGCACACACTCACTCACACAGACACGCACACATACACACTCTATATGGGGCAATTTGGAGAATTCAATTCACCTTGATCCATGTTTTTAGACTGTGGGAGGAAACCGGAGAACCCGGAGGAAACTCACGCGGACACGGGGAGAACATGGAAACTCCACCCAGATGGGGATTCGAACCGGGAATCCCTAGTGCTGAGAGGAGAACATGCTAACCACTAAACCACCCTGCCGCCTCAAAATTTAATATGATCTTTTTAAATAACATGTTATGTCCACAAGATATTAAGTTTGCTGGACAAAATTCTGATTCATTTAATGTGAGGATCCAAAAAAAAAAAAACACCCAACATGGCATTGTAACTTGTCCTAGTCATTGGGGGTGTACACAATCATCTAATATAGTGATCCTAAAAATTAAAACTTAAGAAAACTAATAATAAATACTTAATAGTTTGACAATTATCCATTAATGTTAAATGTTGTTGCTGCTATAGTTATGATGGCTGTTATAAGTCTAATTCTGATACATAGTTTTGACATATTGATAAGTGCTATTTAAATCTGGTCTGTTTTTCTGTAGGGTGTGGTGGAGTTCTCACTCTGTTTACTCTTTGCAAAGTTGGTTAGCTACACATTTCTCTATTGGTTACCACTTACATCGCTAATGTTGGTAAGAAACACCTATAAATTCCAGTATATCTGCTTATTATATCACTGTTTAGACTGTAATATTTGCATGTTGTCCTATTTTTAGCTCACTTTGATGCTAAATCAGCAGGGAACTTGTCAACCCTTTTTGACCTTGGAGGAATTTTGGGTATGTACACAGAACATTAGATGTGCTTTGATTTTACTTTGCCAGCGGGTTTAACTACATGTTAACTACATGCCAGGTGGCATCCTGGCTGGGCTGTTTTCAGACTATACTGGTGGAAGGGCCACAACTTGCTTCATCATGTTGATTGTTGCTGCTCCCATGGTAAGTCTGTTAATGAGCTGAATATATCATGTCATTACCAAATTATTACCAATTACCAAAGTTAAAGGAAAGCTTTGGTTTGGAGGATAAATGTATAATTATAATAATCTGAAATTATCAAATTTATTTAAAGTCTTTATTATTTATCTCCCATTACAATGGGAATTAGTGCTTAATATGTCATGTTAAAATCACTTAAAAGTAGATTGTGTCAGATTTTGTTGTCACTATTAGTATAAATATTATAGTTAAAATATTCTATATTATATTTATATTTGTAGTTGTATATTATATATTATATATATATTCATAGTTATATATTCTATTATATTTCACATATCTATATACTCTATTTTTATTATTATATTTTTTTAATCTAATTTTCTTCTTTAATATTTAAATTTAAATTATAACTTTAATTTAATAACAGGGTAATATCCATAATTTGACCAATAATTTCATTCTTATCTCATGTACCACGTGATATTAATGATACAAAAAAATTCTTGAATCTTAAATCTTGAAAAATAACATTTGTTTATATATAAAAGATGTAAGTCATTTAAAAGATAGCTGTCTTTTGGCGTTTCAGTTTTTGTGCCTTAATGCCTGTTACATTTCTTTTGCATTTCCAGCAACTGGTTTCAAACACTGCTTTGTTAGAGTTCTTATTTAATGATGCATACACATGAAACCATACTCATCCCACACTCAGCAGTTTGCTGACAGATTTTAGCAGCACAAGCCAAATTGCACACCCACATGAGTGTTTATGATTCCTAGCAGAAAACAAAGCATCACATTTCTCTTTCCTCTAAAACCATTTTTTATCGTGCCTTCATTTTATCTCCTTATTTTCCCCTCAAGCTGTTTGTCTACAATTCTGTCGGCCAGATAGGCCTGCCAACCACGATCGGTGAGTAGACCGATAGTCTGCCGACTGAAACTGCGAACCAGCTGCTTTCCACAGACAGTTTAATAATGTTTTTTTTTTTCTCTGTGAAAACTAAACTCAGACTGCCAAGTTGTTAAGTGTTAATGTGTGAAAAAAAAATCAGTTTTGTAGCATAAAAATTAAAAGTGTTTTTCTCTCTTCTTTCTGTGACAGGCATGCTGCTGCTGTGCGGTGCTCTTGTGAACGGCCCCTACGCGCTTATAACCACAGCCGTATCAGCCGACCTGGTACTTTCCCCAACAAGAGCAATTACACCAAATTACTATTATTCATTCATTCATTCATTCATTCATTCATTCATCCATTATCTTCCTCTTTATCCTATATATTAGGGTTGCGGGGGGTTCCCCATGCCCATCCAGGGGAGAACGTTTCGGGCGCTGGGCAGATACACCCAGGACAGGGCGCCAATTTATCGCTGGGCACACACACATACACACACACACACACACACACACACACTTTATAAAGGGGCAATTTGGATAACTCAATTGACTTGATCCATGTTTTTGGACTGTGGGAGGAAACCGGAGAACCCGGAGGAAACCCACGCAGACACGGGGAGAACATGGAAACTCCACCCAGATGGGGATTCGAACAACAGCTTTTCTACTGAACTAATCTCATTGACAGTAATACAATGCATTTAAAAAATTCATTCATTCATTCATTATCTCCTACTTTATCCTCTAGTAGGGTCGCGGTGGGGTTCCCCATGCCTATCCAGGGGAGAACATCTCGGGCGCCGGGCAGATAGACCCAGGACAGGGCGCCAATCCATCGCTGGGCACACACTCACTCACACAGACACACTCTATATGGGGCAATTTTGAGAATTCAATTGACTTGATCCATGTTTTTGGACAGTGGGAGGAAACCGGAGAACCTGGAGGAAACCCACGCAGACACGGGGAGAACATGGAAACTCCACCCAGATGGGGATTCGAACCGGGAATCCCTAGTGCTGAGAGGCGAACGTGCTAACCACTAAGCCACCGTACCCCCCCCCCAATTACTATTAAAAAAAAAACATTTTAAATGTTAATATAAAAATAAGAAGCTTGTGGGTTCAAATCTCTGGTCACAAGTTACCGATGTGGTTCCTTGAGCAGGGCCCTTAACCTTCATTACTCCATGGGCACTGTATTAACCCTGTGTTCTGACCCTAACAAAGTTGGGATATTTGTAAGTCTACTAAATGATTTTTTTTAAAAGACAGTAAATAATGAAAATAAATAGTCATTCAAAAAGGAAGGTGATTCATATTGCTGTGAGGTGTAGCACCCCTCCTCAAAAGTAAAGTTGACGTAAACAGAAATGAATTTAATAATGTGCACTGAAGGTTCAACCAGTTTTCATGGTGATACTATAAAAAGATACTATAACTGCCAAAAGACAGAACATGGAGGAGAACAAAATGAAGGAAATCTAATTTATTAACATAAATAAAAAAACGGGCTGCACGGTGGCTTAGTGGTTAGCACGTTCGCCTCTCAGCGCTAGGGGTTCCCGGTTCGAATCCCCATCTGGGTGGAATTTCCATGTTCTCCCCGTGTCCGCGTGGGTTTCCTCCGGGTTCTCCGGTTTCCTCCCACAGTCCAAAAACATGGTCAAGTCAATTGAGTTCTCCAAATTGCCCCATATAGAGTGTGTCTGTGTGTGTGTGAGTGAGTGTGTGCCCAGGGTTAGATTGGCGCCCTTTCCTGGGTGTATCTACCCAACGCCCGAAACGTTCTCCCCTGGATGGGCATGGGGAACCCCCCCACCAGCGACCCTAATGTATAGGATAAAGCTGAAGATAATGGAATAAAAAAACGTGTGAAACAGAAGACGTAAGCAAATAAATACAATGAAATTTTAGGGAGAGCAAAATATATTCCAAATTAAATTATGTAGGTTAAATAGTGCAACATTTATATAATCCTTGTTTAATTTCAAGTCACAGTCTTATAAATCTGCTTTTGTCCGTTCTAGGGAACACACAAGTGTCTAAAAGGAAATTCCAAAGCGCTGTCCACTGTAACAGCAATTATTGATGGCACAGGATCAATAGGTACGACAAGAGTTTGGTTTCTGTCTTTATGTTCATAATATTGCCTTTAAGTTATTTGTGCTGAATTATAGATGAACACTGCCCTTGGTTTTCATCTTGTTGTTGTCCACCAGGCGCCGCTATAGGGCCACTCTTGGCCGGCTTGATATCGCCAACTGGCTGGAACAATGTGTTCTACATGCTCATCAGTGCAGATATTCTAGCTTCTCTGGTAGGGTTGGTTTAGCACACTGTGATTACAGAATGAGAGGTCATGTTAACTGACAGCTTCACATCTTGGTTTTTCAGCTGCTCTCTAGACTGGTGTTTAAGGAGATTCATGGATGGTGTTGTAGTAGACGGAGGCAGTGAGAGGTCTGTATTCATGCTATTTCCATTCATTCATTCATTATCTCCCGCTTTATCCTCTATTAGGGTTGCGGTGGGGTTCCCCATGTCCATCCAGGGGAGAACGTCTCGGGCGCTGGGCAGATACACCCAGGACAGGGCGCCAATCCATCGCTGGACACACACTCACTCACACAGACACACTCTATATGGGGCAATTTGGAGAATTCAATTGACTTAATCCATGTTTTTGGACTGTGGGAGAAAACCGGAGAACCCGGAGGAAACCCACGCAGACACGGGGAGAACATGGAAACTCCACCCAGATGGGGATTCGAACCGGGAATCCCTAGCGCTGAGAGGCAAACGTGCTAACCACTAACCACCGTGCCGCCCTTGCTATTTCCAGATTACAGTAAAAATCTATTTTACTTTGTTGTTGCTTTGGAAATCCCCTTGGAACAGTAAATAATGCTGTTCCCTAATGTGGCTGGCTCTGTTTTTGTGTGAAATTTGTATGTTCTCCTCTTGTCTGTGTGAGTAAACTGCACCAGTCTCTATCCAAAATGCTCTGGTGTCTACTTACCTTTAAAAATTTGTTATTAAAGTGGGGCGGCACGGTGGCTTAGTGTTTAGCACGTTCGCCTCTCAGCACTAGGGATTCCCAGTTTGAATCCCCATCTGGGTGGAGTTTCCATGTTCTCCCCGTGTCTGCGTGTGTTTCCTCCGGGTTCTCCGGTTTCCTCCCACAGTCCAAAAACATGGATCAATTGAGTTCTCCAAATTGCCCCATATAGTGTGTGTATGTGTGCGTGTCTGTGTGAGTGTGTGCCCAGCGATAGATTGGCGCCCTATCCTGGGTGTATCTGCCCAGCGCCCGAAACGTTCTCCCCTGGATGGGCATGGGGAACCCCACCGTGACCCTAATATAGGATGAAGCGGAAGATAATGAATGAATGAATGAATGAATAATTGTTATAAAAGTAAAGCAAGAAATGGGTTCCCCTTATCCTTCCTTCCTTTTCCTTCCTTCCTTTTACTTCAGCACACTGATGATCTGCTAGAATGTGAATAATTTAATTAAAATTGGTGATTAGAACAGGCAATTTCTAAATTCTTTTAAAATTCATTTTTATAATGCCTTTTATTAGTTTTAAAAGTGTTTTAAGTTCAAATCTGAACTAAATGAAAGGTATTTGAATGGCTTTTAATGCAGGACAGAAAAAGTGATCAGTTTAAAGAGGTATGATGACGAATTTTAGATATTATAGTTAAATCTTTCTATATTTCTGTGAAGTAAAATAAAGCATGTATAAATGATATATGTATGTATTTTTACTTTTACAACGAAAAAGGGGCATTTCAAGAAATATTTTGTGCTAAACTGTTATATTTTATAAATGACTGTTATTTTTTATAAATGTTGTTCTTGAAACCTGGAGCTGTGACTCACTGCATCCTGTTCCTAATTAAAGATAATTGTATCTGTTGGTGTTATAAATAAGACGACCCTAATGAATAATTAAAAAATATTTTGTTTTGTTCTTTAGCTTGATCCTGCTATTTCATTTCAGGTACAAAGAGATCTGAGGCGCCTAAAGAACAAGTGAATATCACACCTGCAGTGGAACCGCTCACGTGATGCCATTTTCTGATTCACTGTGTGATGCTTTTAAATGTTAGTGCAAATCATAGGATTATACAGGACACTTTTATCTTTTTTTTTAAAAAAGACACAGCCAAGCTCAGTTGTGTAATGAAGTGATGATAGAATAATGGGTCAAGACTGTGGGTTTGAATCTACTTTCTGATGTCACAGGAAAGGGAGAGAATCACAGCTCATCTGTATGATGTTTTAAACTGACTGAATTTATGATTTAAATTGTGCTGTAATCATTAAACTATGTTATTAGTGCTTAGATTTCCTCACCCTCTCTCTATGGTTATTCATGTCCACACACACACACACACACACACACACACACACACACACACACACAGTTTCTTCAGTGTATTCATGAAGGTGGTAGCCCTTTTGATGTGTGGCGATTTCTGTGATGCCTTTCAAACATTTTTTTAGATGCTTATGAAATACAAAGCTGGTTACCTTTTCTAAAATATGTTCCATTAGATGTTATAAAGCATGTTGCTAATCCAACTGTTCTGAGGCTCTAAAAATGATTTAAGGAACACACATTTATCTATAAAAAATAAGAAATCATTAATGTATAATTAAAAATACATAAACAACCACTATTTTGCAATTTTCTAATATTTTTTAACAAATAAATAAAATAATATGTATTTTGAATTGTAAAATTAAATGTATTGTGTGTCCTTGAATCATTCTACATTTTGGAGTATTACAGTGAATATATTTACAATCAATAATTACATCAAATTGTGATTATGGAAAGTTTGCAAAATGCCTATAATAAATCTTTCACCCAAAACCCTTACAACTTATTTGTTACTAAGAGACTATAATATTTGAGACTATAATTTTTTATAATATAATTTAATATAATTATATAATTATATAATATAATATAATTATTTGAGACTATAATATAGAAAAACAAATAGACTACAGTCTGTAATTATAATCTACAAAATGCATATACGGTACCTTGAGTTTAGATGCAAATTATACATATCTGTTTCCTTCATATTGGTATTTGGTATTGGGTGGGAACCCACCTTTGATATTTTTGTCGCTGAGAAGGGCCTTGATATTTCCCGGAGACTCCACCCACATCTTTCACCCCCTGAATCTCAGGCATCTGCAGCATCAGTGAATTTAAAGCCTGCTGAATGTGAGTGACGGATACACAGGTGAGTCAGCTGCTGTTTCTTATCCTTTACTGATTATCTTTTGTGACGAAAAGATATGAAAATGATTACTTATCTTGATGAGTGTTTAATCTATATTTTGTTAAGTTTTATAACAAGATTTACTTTTGCTGTTTTGCTTATAAGGCAGAAATTATTTTCACATTTATTTTATTTTCTCCTCTTAAAGGATTTTTGGAAGATTAAGGCAGTAATGGGCTCCAGCTCCTCATCCTACGCTCCTAAAACAGTTTACTTGGATGTGGATGGGAAGGTTCAAAGGGTAAGTCATAAAAAAGGAGCAGATCATGACCATCTGGCCTTAAACTGCGTATGTTTATTTAGTCATATAAATTCTATTTTTAGATTTATATACACATCTGCTTTATCCGGTCAGGTTTGTATTCAGCACGACTATCTGACTAAATAATGAAGTCAGCTGTGTGCCTGCATGTACTGAATGACCAGGTTATGCCATGTCCCTGAAGGCACAAATACACCACAAGGTGATAATGTCAAGATTAACTGAACTTAAATTGATGCAACACAAAATGGAAATAAATGTTGTGACAAAGTTGTTAATGGTGATTATATAAAGATTAATATATAGAATATTGAACAATATCAAAAGAAATGCATATCATAAAAATGCAAACCATTGGTTCCTTCAACATTTTTGTTTTTATTACCGGGTGCATTTGAAGTTCATACTATCTATTTTTCAGTTAGACTTTAAATAGACTATTCAACTATTTAATTTTTAAACTGTTTAATGGATAATCACAATTAAGATTATTATAAAAGCTCATTGAATTATTGCCATATTATTAATATGGTAATGTTATAATTTGGTTTTAAAAGAATGTATTATATATTGTAAATAAGTTTACATTTATTAACACCAGGAAATTAATTAAAAAAATATTTAACACACACACAGTCGGCCAAGTTACAGAAAAAAACAACGTTAAAAGAACAAACCAACTTCTTTAGCCAATCAAGTCTTGTTTTGTAACTACACTATTATCTACTACTGATCATTAATATAATTATTGTAACATACATTGGATTTCATTCCAATGTCTGCATCTTTCCATCTTAAAAAAATTCATGATTATTTATGGTGATGTCATTGATGGATTACTTCATTGTTTCCAAAATGTAGTATGAAAATGATTGGCCAATCAACTGAGACAAAATATATTTATAAATATATATTTTGTATGTAAAATATATATATATATATTTATAATATATATATTAAAACATTGATTGATTTGATTTTGATTTTGTTCATTAAATTACAGTGATTTAATTTAGCCGAATTAATTTATACCGAATGAGTAATATGTGGTAGAATATGGGACACTGTTTCTAATACAATATAATGATTTGTGTACACAAAGTGCTTATTTTGTTTTGTTTTGTTATTTTTGTATTGTGAAAAATACAAAATGCTGCAAGTTGTTCTTGAAGATCTTTTTTTTTTTTTGTTCTTGAAGATCTTTTTTAATTGCTTAAGAAACTCATAAAATCTAACTTACTATTGAAGAAGTCAGAGTGCATAATCTGCATGGTGGTGCTAAGTTGGGCATTAATTCAGTACATCATTCCCATGTGACTCCTTGTCCTTTTTGAAGGGGTACTTATGACAAAAAGTATTATTCTGCTTCGCAGGTGTCCATGGCACTTACAAGTAGCTATGTCTGCATAGCTGTTTGATGTCTAGTACAGTTTCTTCTCCAGACTTTCAATAGGGCTTTGTTCTTAAACTTATTTCATATTAAGTATTTTAACAGACATTAATTTCATAATTATTTTTTTCGTTATAACCATATTTGTGGTATGGTTGTGCTGTGTGAAACCAGGAAACAGGCAGGTGTAACACAAAAAGGCTTTTATTAGCCAAAAACTGTCAATACTGATTACAGTTTACATTATATTAAAACAAAATTTTTGTGTTCAGTACTCTTCTGGTTTCTGACCTCTTGTCACTACACACAGCAGGAGAGATAATTACACGTTATTGGGCAGCATGTTACCATTTACCTAATCCCATCCCTACCGGCCAATTATTACACACACTAATATATATGTGCTTATACATTATATAAAATGTAGTGAGTTCAGAAATACAAGTAAATGAAATATTTTTTTAAAGGGCAATTATCCTGGACTGTATCTGTATTATTTGAGAAACTATCTTCAAATATAACATTCTATGCATTGTATCTGTATTGTACTAAATGGTATCTGTACTGGACTGTATCTGTACAATGTATACACTAATATATATATATATATATATATATATATATATATATATATATATATATATATATATATATATATATATATAAAATATATATATAAAAATGTTTACCCACCTTTAGTGACGTGGACCTGAGCTTTTGGCCCTTTCACTGGTCCTCTCTGGACTCCATGAGATCAATGAGAATTAGAAAGTCAGCTGTGAAATAACAGTTAATCACATATGTAAATTAAAAAAGAAAAAAAAGTAATCTTCAAAAAACAGTAATGTAGTTGGATTGCGTGCATAGGGTGCACTGTATGTTCACACAATGTCACTAAATTGCTTTTATTTATTTTTAATTTAGGCCATTGGTTTACACCCCCCCCCAATATTTTACATGGCTACCTTGAGAAGCTGAATTGCTCAGCTCTGATCTAATGTATTACTTTGGAAAAATGTTAGATTGTAATGGTATTCTCAAAAGTTTAAAACGGCTGAATTTGCTGGATTGTTTTAAAATGCAGTAGATAAAAATGAAAAAATATCTGCCTAAAATGTGTTTAGGTCATTTTTCAAAAGGTAACATTGTTTTGAAGTACATGTACAAATAAACAGTATTTTTTTATTTGTTGTAAACATGTATGACTATCTGTAGGTTATTTTCAGTCAACATTGCAGTCCGTGTGACATTAGAGAGCTTCTTTGTACATCATCCAACATTGCCAGGTAATATTTACAGTTTTTGATACATTTGACATGTTTCATGTATCTCCTTAATTGTTCTTGACCTTTGCATGTTATATTTGATTGCAGAAACACATCTATACTTTTGATGGATACAGAAGGAGCTCTGATATCTATTGATCCCACCATGCCATCAAACAGTCCTAAGTAATTATTTATCAAAACGAAAAGACAGTTTGCTGGGGATTGTAAAATCCAGTAAATCCATATTTGTTTTTTTTACTTACAGTAACCTATATAAAGTACTACCTCATTCCAATCAAGCAGGAGGTAAGCCCAACTCTCATTAAACTTTTTTTGCTACCAAATCTATTTCTCATATTATAGAATTATAAACTCTATCAGGACAAACATGCACAAGAATAAACTGAAAGCTGGGTAGCTTGGTGAATCTCATGAATATAATAGTGATTAAATTAAGCAAACTAAGGTCATTTTAAGGCAAATCTCCTGCATTTTTTTTTAGAAAAAGAAGACATGTTTCAGAATGTTCTCTCCCAAGTAGCAGAGCAGTTCAGCCGGTAATAAATTTTCCGTGCAATTATCTATTTATCTGCTTTATTTAAATTAATTTCAAATAAATCAATACATTTTATAATTATTAATCCTAAACTCAACATCTTAAGATTGTACTACAATTTACGTGTGAAAATAAAGCTATACTACTACGAAGTGTACTACTTATATAATGACTGTTATAAATGAAATCTCTTTGATTTCAGAGCTTTCAGAATAAACGACCTAAAAACAGAGATGACCAACAGACTGGCCATGCTGGAAAAAAGAGTGGAATGTGAGTCTTTATTCTGTTTGCTTTTGGAACATGACAAAGTTTTAATTTTAAAGATTTAATATGTTTTTAACAGTAGAGGGATTGAAGGTGGTGGAGATAGAGAAGTGTAAGAACGATCTTAGGAAACTAAAAGATGAGGTGACATCTAGAGGTGGAGCAAGGTAATTATCTGGTGCAAGTGAATTGTGCAACACGTTGGGAAGTTGATACCAACATTATTCATTCATTATCTCCCGCTTTATCCTCTAGTAAGGTCGTGGTGGGGTTCCCCATGCCCATCCAGGGGAGAAAGTTTCGGGTGCTGGGCAGATGCACCCAGGACAGAGCGCCAATCCATCGCTGGGCACACACTCACTCACACACACACTCTATATGGGGCAATTCAATTGACTTGATCCATGTTTTTGGACTGTGGGAGGAAACCGGAGAACCCGGAGGAAACCCGTGCGGACACGGGGAGAACATGGAAACTCCACCTAGATGGGGATTCAAACCGGGAATCCCTAGTGCTGAGAGGAGAACGTGCTAACCACTAAGCCACCGTGCCGCCACTGATACCAACATAACTCACATAATTTGTTCATAACATATTGTTTTTTAACATAATAATATAATTATGGATGCATGTAAATTTAATCAGCAACCACAGTTTAACAGTCTAAAACTTTGACTACAAGTTAATGGTTAAATAATTAAACCATTACAATTGTTTGTAAAAAAAAAAAAAAAAAAAAAAAAAAAAAAAAAAAAAGTAGTATTAAAACCATTGGTCATCTGATCATTTTGGCCAAATTTTATACTAAAATGTTGCAATACATATATAACACATACTATGTATAACACTATACATGTATAAATTAGTACATGTATAAATTTGGCCTTTCAAGTATTTATTATAACATCTATAAATAAGTCTATTGAAATGCTCTTGTGGACATTTTGCTTTTAATATCTCATTTCTTTAGCTTTTCTGCAACTGAATCTCACAGTTTTTTAACACAGCAGGGTCAACTGCAACTGCAAGTATAATTTCACAGATGATGGGAAGAAATTGTCTCCCAGGCGTGACGTCCCAAGTTACCCAAAGGTAATAAAACTTTAATTTTCTTTTCATTTAAAAGAGGGGTCTAGTTTATACAAACCTCTCTCCTCTGAGTGTGTGTAGTGTGTGTGCATTGCTGCTCATTGTCAGTAATTTTTAATTTTGATTGGTTTAAGGTTTATGGTTAAATTAAAGGGGAATAACTGAAGCTTTAAGCGTGAGGCAAAAGAATAAAAACATTCTCGCAGTTTTTTAACACTTAGCAGGGTCAACTGCAACTGCAAGTACAATTTCACAGATGATGGGAAGAAATTGTCTCCCAGGCGTGACGTCCCAAGTTACAATTTTGTATATAAAAGTTTGTATATATGAAGTTGAACTTTTTGTGTTTTTCCTCTGTTACCAGTACACACTTTCTCAAGAGACAATAGAAGCTCTTAAGAAGCCCACCTTTGATGTGTGGCACTGGGAACACAATGAGGTTTGTCATTTTTTTATTGTGTTGGTTATATTTTGGATATTGGATCTAAATCAGTTATAATGATTAGAAAATTAGGCAAAATTACACTGTACATCCAATGCTTTATGATTTATTGTAGATGTTGAGCTGTTTAGAGTACATGTACCATGATCTCGGACTGGTCAAGGAGTTTAACATGAATCCCATTACACTGAAAAGATGGCTGGTAAGATTCCAAACACTTCTCTTCCAATATTGTATTGTTTAATATCCACTTCACTTAAATAAAAGATTTATATATATTTGCCTTTTATTTTTGTTCACTGATTTCTGGAGTGTTATCTGTCATACCAATAGATATTTTTGTCTAGATATTATGGATTGTATGGATCAGCGAAGATCATTATTACTAAGACAGTGTTTTGTTAAATGGGAAAATAATAGACATGATGTTGGTTTAGAGGTTGGTCTATAAACAGGCTCATCTAAATAAAAAGTAGAAGTGATGTATTGCAAGAACTTAATGAAGGATCAAATTAAAGTCTGCTGTAAAGCTGAAGTGAACATCTTGGCTTCTGTACAATAAAACATTATCGTTGCTGAGCTGAGGACAAGTCAGTTCCAAAATGTTATTAAAAGCATAACTTTTAACACTATCCATCCATCCATTATCTTCCCTTTTACCCTCTATTAGGGTCGTGGGTGGGGGGTTCCCCATGCCCATCCAGGGGAGAACATCTCGGGCGCTGGGCAGATACACCCAGGAAAGGGCGCCAATCTAACGCTGGGCACACACTCACTCACACAAATACACTCTATATGGGGCAATTTGGAGAATTCAATTCACCTTGATCCATGTTTTTGGACTGTGGGAGGAAACCAGAGAACCCGGAGGAAACCCACGCGAACACGGGGAGAACATGGAAGCTTCAACCAGATGGGGATTCGAACCGGGAATTCGTAACGCTGAGAGGCAAACGTGCTACGTGCTAACCACTAAGCCACCGTGCTGCCAGCTTAACACTAATGAAATAATACCAAGTGGCTATCTTTAGATAAAAGCTGGACAAAAATATATATATCTATAGACATGAACCCCTTCAAGATACTGTTAAAGTCTTTTCTGGAAGTGGAACAAATAATACAACATTTAGAAGTAAACAATTACTAAGACAAAATGATTTAATTGCACTTCTGATCATTAATTGCAGTTGGCAATTCAGGAGAATTATCGCGACAACCCTTTTCATAATTTTCGCCACTGCTTCTGTGTCAGCCAGATGATGTATGGAATGATTCACCTCTGCAACCTTCAGGTGGGTATATATTATGTGTCATTATTATGTAATTTGTGTGGGGGGGGTGGTATGTGTGTATGCACTTTAAAACAGAATTCTCTGAAAAAAAAAAAAAAACGATAATAAAGGATAAAGTATTTTAATACAGCAAGAAATTCAAAAAAATAAAGGAAATGTTGAATCAATTAATAATACAATTTATTAACAATTATTGAGCAGAATTAATTTTTATTAGTTTGCATATAATAGTAGTGGATTTGTTTCAATCAAATGGTAATTCAAATTATTGTAGGCCTAAATTCTAAATTGCTTGTTGTTGTTACTGTAATGTTTGCATTATCATGTTAGTTTTTTTTTTATCCAGTTAATAAAAATCTGACTCTTTACATTTACCATGCATTTCTTTTCCTGTCTTATCATGTTTATCAGGGTAAACTAACGATGACTGACATGTGCATTCTGGTGACAGCAGCAATATGTCATGATTTGGACCATCCAGGTTACAACAACACGTATGGGTCCCACTGTTATTCTTAATTCTATAAACAACAAAATACCAAAGTCATTTGAATCTTATACACAATATAGCTAAATATAAGGATATCTTGCAATTGTGTATTGGACATCCTGTTGTGAAAGAAAATAAGCTGTTTAAATGGTGTTCAGGAAGTTGAAACTGGTGTCAACAAATGAAACTATTTTTTTTTTGTGAGCAGGTATCAAATTAATGCACGGACAGAGTTAGCTGTACGCTACAATGACATCTCTCCACTGGAGAACCACCATTGTGCAGTCGCCTTTCAGATCCTTTCAATGCCGGAGTGCAACATCTTTGCTAACATTGAACTCGAGTCCTTTAAAGAGATCAGACAGGTACTGCCTTTATTTGCTGTTCTCAGTTTTAGAATTAAATGTTTTAAAGTCATTAGTAAAAAGCAATCTTGTATGTTCCTCAGGCAATCATCACACTTATTCTTGCAACTGACATGGCCAGACATGGAGAGATACTGGAGTCCTTCAGACAGAAAGTGGACAACTTTGACTTTACTAATGAGGAGCATGTGAAATGTGTATGTATTCATTACATTACATTCATTTTAAATGTGTGAGTTGAATGTTTAGGTAACAGATTAAGGTTGGACCCAAACTCACCATTGGTTGAATTAAAAGGTCCAGTACTGAAAAGGTCAGATGTGGTGGATTTGTATATGTTTATTCATCTTAGATTTATTAAAACAACCTGACTGTCCTTACTTTTTATTTTTAAAGGTTTACCGCAACACCAAATATATCCACTAGGCTCTTTTCCAAAACCTCTTTCGTACTCACACTTGAACACTTGTGTAGGCTGAGGTGAAGTTTGCTCCTTAGAGTCAGTTCTTGTGTTAATGTAGTTCTCTTCATTGTAAAGCTGAAGATGGTCTTAATCAAGTGCTGTGACATTTCCAATGAGGTCAGACCCACAGAGGTGGCTGAGCCATGGGTGGACTGTCTGCTGGAGGAGTACTTTATTCAGGTATCCTATCATATTGTTAAATAATACAGTATTTTTTAATTGATTTAAGCCAACTACAATTTTTTAAAATGATACTCAAGGGACACATGATATATTTCTTATTGCCAAAAATAGAAATAGTGAAACATAATAATTTACATAATAATTGATGTTTATTAATCAACTTTATTTTATTAATCAACTATCCTATTTGTACCTAGCTGATTGGTTTTTACTTTGTGTTTAGAGTGACAGAGAGAAGTCAGAAGGCCTTCCTGTTGCTGCGTTTATGGACCGTGACAAAGTAACGAAGCCAACTGCACAAATTGGCTTCATTAAATTTGTCCTTATTCCCATGTTCGAGACGGTCATGAAGGTAGCTTATGAAATAATGCAGATTTTTAGCACCAAAATCATACTAGCTTTTGTACTACAGGGACAGTACTTAATGAAGTTTTTTAATGAAGCCTAAATGTGTTTTGTAGCTTTTTCCTCAGATTGAGGAGATCATGGTGCAACCATTGCGGGATTCTCGGGATCACTATGAAGAACTTAAACAGATCGATGATGCTATGTCACAGGTATGAACATGGCGACTTTAACATACAGGATCATCCACACTCACAATTAGACTTTAGTTCTCATTTGTAAGTCGCTTTGGATAAAAGCATCTTCTAAATGACTAAATGTAAATGTAAATGAAATATATCATAGAAACCTGCATGGAATACATTGCATTTAATACAAATTATGAACAGTATTACATCTAAGCTTCTGTTCATACATGGCTGTTGTTAATGGTATGTTTTATCTACAGGCTCAGAAGAAAAAAACAGAAAGCATGACTTTAGGAGGAAAAAAAAAATAACCCTAAACTTCTCTGAACAAAGGTAAGTCTTTTTGGTACGACTATTAGACAATTATTTAATAAATAATTATTTTAATTATACATAGTATAATATATATGTCTCTTTTATTAGTTAATAGAATATGTGTAAAAGTTATTCGTTTATGCCAATAGATTTTAATGTGGTGTTATAGGAGGCATAAAAAATTTTTTATTATTTAATTAAAATCTTTAATTCATCTTTTTTATTAAATAATATTTGAATACTTTATAATCATGCTTAGTAGTAGTAATAATAATCTATTGTCCCTTCTCCAGAAGGATCAAACACGCACATGATATTAAAAAAAAAAAATAGGAGGTAAAGACTGGGTTGACCGTATGCCTGTTTTTAAAAATGGAATGGACTTCTCCAGATCTCATCCCCCATGTTAAATAAAACAGCCATATGTTAAAAACTTCAGCAGCCACTGAAGACATCGTGTCCTGTACATTCTAATACCATGTTACGTGTCATTAAGAGAGCAATAATTTATTTAAAGTGCATTTATTTGTTTCTGATGTTTTGATTTGTTTAGTGTAACTTTTAAAAATGAGCCAAAAATTTTACTATTTTATCAATGATTTTTTTTTCATTTAGTAGTTAACAGAGCAACACCAGGCTGCTTAAGTTCATAGGAGCAAAAAAATATCTAGGTGTTGACCAATCATAATTCCGCACATAATTCCGAGGTCCCTGCATTATTTTCCATTAACATTTAGGAAAACAGTTTTTCTAAAATATTAATGTGTGAATATAAAAACTGGGTTTACTCAGCTCCTGTTTTAAAGTATATAAAGTAGTGTAGCATGAGCTGGGTGGTATATCTGATTAAGAACCCTGATGGTTTGATCAGTTAAGCAAATTCATAATAGAACACAAAAACACAAGAACAAATAGTGTGCCAGGTATTTCATTTTTTACCTAATAAATTATTATTAATATATTTATATTTTTAATTCATTATTTATAAAGTACTTTATGTAATTGTTTTCTTGATTTATAAGAACAAGTTCAAGAGGCTGCTGAAGAATAATTAAGTGAAATAATTTAGTTCATTCGCATTATTGATTTTAAAAAGGCCTTATTTTGTCCTTTTTTTAAGTTGGACAGTTGGATTTTTGGAATTGATTGAATTTTAAATTTGCACCTAACAGATTGGTCATCACTTGGACTGTGCAGCATGAGGATGTAATATCAAAATAATAATATTTATTTCTAAATTTAGCTGCAAAAGACTATAAGCAGCTACATGTTCAATTATTTACTTTATTTAAGTTTAACCTTATAGCTGAGATATGTACAGATTGTAAAGATGTAAAGGTTATGCACAGAGTTTGGTAAATGTCCTTGAATTTGAACAACTAAGGCTAAACATCCTTATTTAGTAATTCAAGTGTGGCAGATGGTCAGAGAAATCTTAAACTTTCTACTTGTTAGTACAATAACTTACCCACTGTACTAATTTTAAAAAGTATTTTATTTTTAATTACTTACATAATTTTAGATAATAATCAAATAGTTCTTAAGGTTTGATACTTTTGGAATTTCTTATAAGAAATAGTTAAAGGGACTCAGATGTATTGATGTATTCAGTTAATGTAAAGTATTTAATCTTCTTACTTGTATCTAAAATGAATCCCAAACATTTCTTGTTTATTTTAAAATGCTATATTTGATAAAGAGAAATTCATTTTATTTGATCATTTCTATCAGCTTATTGTTGTTTTTTAAACTTATTTCATTTTATATATTTCAATGTCATTTTTTATTTCATATCTAAATGTACATATATAAATGTTTACAAGTTACTTCTGAAAACTTTTAAATAATTTAATTAATTCATTAAATGAATAGCAGATAGGGCATTTATCTCGAAAGTGCAGGTATGTTATGTGGCAACACATTTTAAAATGTTTCTTAATTTAAAAGTAAAAAGTGTTGAAATTTGCAAGTTTTGTCTTTAATTTATAATTTATAATTATATAATAACAATTATTTTTATTAGTATATAAGTTATATCATTTATCATTTTACTTTAAAAAGCTTTTACTTACTAAAATAAAACTTTATAGAGCCTGCATTGTCTTTTGGATTTTTTTGTTTATCTTTCTACAGATGAAATATTAAATCAGGTTTTTAGTAAACTTAAACTAATCAGTCACATTAATAAAATGCCTCAGTCGTGTTCAGGATTTATTTCAATAGAGAAACATGGTACCATCTACTGCAGTCATTATGAAACAGAAACTCAAAAATTATTTTTTTTAAATAATTGTGTTGAGTTTCTTTTCTGAGGGCTGAAAGGAAGCAATAAAATGTGCTGCACAAACAGAACAGAGTCATAGCTGCAGGTGAGAACATGAACAAAACTAACAATGTCAACAAAGGGGAAAAAAAAACACACACAATCCAAATAGCATGGTCAGAATACAACTGGATCCCTGACTTAAGCAACTTTAGTTACATTCACAAGTGATTAATGCAAATTCAAAATAACTTTTCCTGTAAATTTGCAAAGTAACACATGCAATAAAAATCCAGCATTTGCATCAATGTTATTGGTTAAGTTAATGATGAATGTCACATTTGCTCATGGAAACACTATTACTGTTTAGTAAAATAAACCCAAATATTACATGTACCATGTAAAATAAGAAACATTAAAATGACGCGCTGATGACCAATGCACGCACACACACACACACACACACACACACACACACACGCACACACAATGATGTTCAGTTCAGCATTTATTACAGTGCATCAAAAGCATTTTTATTAATTAATACAAGGTATTAAAAAAATCACCATTTTATTATAGATACAATCTTAACTGTTATACCACAATATTCATTTTATTCTATTTCAGAAATTTGAATGTTACAAAAGTTTTACTTGTAAAAACTGCACATATGATTCTAAATAAGACTTTTTTTTTAAACATGCTAAGACGTTTGAGACCTTACAACTTGTCTCAGAAGGTGTCTAAAGCACTACAGAGACACATGAGCTCACCCCATACAAAAAAAGATCTATGGTACAGAACCAGCTAAGGTTACAATCTCTGAATGCTTCACTGCAGGAACAGCACAGGCTGTCTGAATTTATGTGCACAGGTCATTGCTTTTTTGGTGGGCCATGGCATGTGCTGAAAATGACAAAAATGATAGTGTAGTATTTGGTAAAGCCTGATGAAAAAGTTTTGAAATAGCAAGGATTTTGATGTTAAGTCTCCAAACCTGACGTTAAGTCTCCAAACCTGAGATGTAGAAGTTCATATACAGTACCACCTGCTATTTAATTAACAGTCTTTGCTCTGCCATCTTAAAAAAATAATTAGTTTTGCAGATATTATCGCTGTTCCACTAAACTCAAGCTGAATTACTAATGTTGGCTTAATACTTTTGTTAAAATATCTACACAACTCTGTTCTGATTTTTTTAGGATTATATAAAATGATGTGACTCATTAAAAAAATACTAATGTTTTTTTGTAATTATTTGGAAATGTACATTACTTGCAATCTATTGCATTATGTATATTTTTGATCTTTTTTGTTTTTATTCTTGATGTTACCCTGTATGTAATAACTGTATATTACCCTCTCCTGAGTATCCTCCTTATTCACCCCAGCCTGCATTTGTTTATTGTGTTTTTCTGTCTGATGTGGTTGGGTCCAGTAATGGCTACACTTACAATAATAGAAAGTGTATAATACAATTAGAGGTTGGATTCTTCTGAACTGTTTTAATGTTAGATTTTAGTTTTGAAGGTTATTTACCAAAAGCTGAATTTTAGGTGAGCTGACTTAAGCTTCTCAGCTTTCATAAACCGTCAGAATTTTTCTGAAGGCGCAAACTGTCGCAATATTACGGTATTTCAAAGCAAAACCTTAAAACTGTCTCATTTGTGACTGACTCGTAAAAAGATTCATGTTTTCTGCCGAAGCTCAGGTTCGTTTATTAATTTTTTTAGCCAAAACATGACAGACATATTTCATGTTATTTAATTTTATTCAATAAAATAATAAGCACGGTGGTTTAGTGATTAGCACGTTCGCCTCTCAGCGCTAGGGATTCTCGGTTCGAATCCCCATCTGGGTAGTTTCCATGTTCTCCCCGTGTCTGCATGGGTTTCCTCCGGGTTCTCCGCTTTCCTCCCACAGTCCAAAAACATGAATCAAGTCAATTGAGTTCTCCAAATTGCCCCATATAAAGTGTGTCTGTGTGAGTGAGTGAGTGCCCAGCGATGGATTGGCGCCCTGTCCTGGGTGTATCTGCGCAGCGCCCAAAACGTTCTCCCCTGGATGGACATGGGGAACCCCACCGCAACCCTAATATAGGATAAAGCGAAGATAATGGATGGATGGAACTAATAAATGGGGCAGCACGATGGCTTAGTAGTTAGCACATTCGCCTCTCAGCGCTAGGGTTTCCCGGTTCCAATCCCCATAATTGTCTGCCCAGTGATGGATTGGCGTCCTGTACTGGGTGTATCTGCCCAGCGCCTGAAACGTTCTCCCCTGAATGGGCATGGGGAACCCCCCTGCGACCCTAATATAGGATAAAGTGGATAATGGATAGATGGATGGATGGATGGATGGATGGATAACTAATAAATGGGGTGGCACGGTGGCATAGTTTCCTCCGGGTTCTCCGGTTTCCTCCCACAGTCCAAAAACATGAATCAAGTCAATTGAGTTCTCCAAATTGCCCCATATAGAGTGTGTATGTGTATGTGTCTGTGTGAGTGAGTGAGTGTGTGCCCAGTGATATATTGGCGTCCTGTCCTGGGTGTATCTGCCCAGCGCCCGAAACGTTCTCCCCTAGATGGGCATGGGGAACCCCCCCCCCCACACACACACACACACACACACACACACACGACCCTAATATAGGATAAAGCGGAAGATGATGGATGGATGGATAACAAATAAATGATCAAAAAAGTGAATGTAACAAGTTTGAAAATGGACGAATACACTCATAAAAGGGCAATTATTAAACAGAACAGAGGGGGAATAAGGGCTCTGGTGTTTCTAAACCCTAAAAACGCCCCTGGTTTGCAGTTTGCTGGCTGAAAGTGACAGTCTGAGGTTCTTGTTTGGTTCCTTGGTTCTCGTCTGAGGTGCGTGTGACTTTAAGAGCTGCGCCCCCGGTGTGGCGCCCGGGGAGCAGAAGTTTGCGGAGGAAGTGACGGTGAAGAAAGAGTGAGGAGCAGGGAGAGGGGGGTTCCACCTCCCCGACCACCGGAGTAAAAATACTCTGGAGGAATTCAGTGAAAACCACCGGCTCCGAGCGACCAAGGACGAACGAATAGAGAACGAGGCCGGGATAAAGTGAAGGAGAGGAAGGATGAGCTCGTGGGGGGGATGCGGGGGCTTTGAGTGGACAGTGAGGCGCTGAATCAGTGTCCGCGTCTCACTGAGTTCTTCAGTCGATATGTCCCATTGTTGTGCTCGAGACTTTCCCGAGCGTCCGTCCTCATGAGGGAGAGCGGGCGGTGCCTCAGCGCTGCCTCGGTGCTGCTGCTGGCGCTGGGCGCGCTGTGCGAGCTGAAGGTGCGGGTGCGTTTAAACGACGGCCACGTCGCGCAGGAGACTTTAGAGTCGGACAGTGACCGCGACATCATCACCGTGGAGTTCAGGCAGAGCGACGGCACCCTCATTACCTTCCTGAGCGACTTCAAACGGGTGAGTACTCCAGCAACTCCCAGCTGCTCCACTCCGGTTTGGACTCCGTGTCCTGATTTAGTTACGTTTGGTTTAGATTTTGTTTTTATTTTTAAATAAGTTCACACAACTGCACATGTAGAAGTCGTGAGAAGTCGTGAGAAGTGGTAGGCTTGTGGTTAAGTGGTAAAGGAACCAGCCTTGTGACCTGAAGGTCCCCGGTTGGTATCCTGGTCCCACCAAGTACCATGGCTGAAGTGCCCTTGAGCAAGGCACCTAACCCATCGCTGGGCACACACTCACTCATTAGAGACACACACAAACACACTCTATATGGGGCAATTTGGGAGAATTCAATTGACCTTGATCCATGTTTTTGGACTGTGGGAGGAAACCGAAGAACCCAGAGGAAACCCACGCAGACATGGGTAGAACATGGAAACTCAAGGGATGCCCTGGGAGGCAAATATGCTAACCACTAAACCACCATGCCACCCCATATATATATATATATATATATATATATATATATATATATATATATAATATATATATATATATATATATATATATACAGTATGTATATATATATATATATATATATATATATATATATATATATATATATATATATTTAATAGCAAGTGGTTCTGGAAGTGATGTGTTTCTTAAAAATTCTAAGCGACTCAGTCTTACAGACAGAGTTAGAGTTGGGAAGATCGTTCCACAATTAAGCAGTGATAAAAAATGTGGAGTGAGAGTTGAATATTTAAATTGTTTTTCTAATGTCCGAGTGAGATGTCCTAGCCATAAAATAAAAAGCAAACATAGTTTTAACAAGATTATCAGGCTGCATCCTAATAGGAGGGTGTGGCAACACAGTGGTTAAAGGGTTTGGCTTTAAACATCCAACATTCCGATAATAGTCCGAGTCCACCAAAAAGTTGGCAATTTGCACCCTTAGGCAAAGATCTAATTCTCTACTGCTTCAGGGGTGTTGTATAATGACTGACCTTGTGCTTTGACCCCAACTTGTAAGTTGCTTTGGGTAAATGTCTCTGCCAAATCACCCAATGTAAGGGGGAGTGATTGCTTCATTGTTGTTACTTTGCTTGCTTTATTGCAGTAAAATTAATATCTTCCCCAAATTGTGAAAAATAAAACAATTACAGAACTGCTGACTAAAACAACTCAGGATTCACAAATGAAGGCTTTGAAGGCTGTGTTTAAAATGATAATAATCGCTGTTTTTTTTGGCTGGCACTGACACTGCTAAGCTGTCTGTCTTACTTTCTGCTCCATCCTCAAACTACAATTAAAGTTTCTACAAGAAACTACAAGCTGAAGTTTCTGTCTTGTCATGCTGTGCCGTATCAAAGCAGTTTCTGTCAAACTGTGGATTCAGTTTTTTAATTAAATCAGTGCAAGTTAATGCAACACAACCTGCCAGTTTAAAATTATTTCCAGAAAGAGAATAGATGGATTATTGTAATTTCCACCTGCATGCGTCTGTCATTTATGCTCTTTACACGTTTGACCCAGTTAACATACAGAATCAAACTTTTTTTTAAGAATTATGAATAACTATCGGAATTAAAGGACACTTTAAACTGTCCAACAATTACTGTTTTATTTCTAAATGCAACACTGGGATTTAATACAACAATCAAAGGTCAGATCTCTAATCAGCAGCAAAACACACATACATACCAACAAAGTGCAAAACAAGCTTGTTTACAAATAACACATAATTCTAATTAATTATTTATATTTTCCTCATAATAATATAGAAGAGAGATGATGGTGTTGATACTATTAAAATCAAGGACTAGTACATTTTCAGGAAATGAAATATAGAGTCTGAATTCCTAATAATTATAATAATAATAATTATTATAAAAATATAATTAATATAAAATAAATATAAAATAAAATAATACAAAATAATTATAAAAAATATACATAAATAATAAATAAAATAAATATTAACATACGTATTTATCCTTTATTTGTTTATTGTTTTTTATATTTTTCTATTCTTTATTAATATTTTACCATTTATAAAATCAGCGACCAAAAGTTGGCCAACTATTTTATAAATAGCACATTATTTAGATTTAGATTTTAAATAAAACATCAATTTTGTTTTCCATTATTTAGTAATTGTATTAAAATTTTACATTTTATTTCTACAATAATTAATTAAGTTCAGTATATAAACAGCAATTGTTCTTTATGTTCTTTATAATGTGTTGAGTTCTACTCAACAAAAAAAGTTGATCTTTTATATAACTTGAGGCAACATTATTTTCCTGGGAGAATTAAAGTCAGATCAGTTTAGCAGAAAAAAGCTTATTTGATGTTTTTCCATTTCAGTACATTTATACTAATTTCCCAGTTGGAGCTCATATCGTTTATCTCCAAGATTCTCTTAAACAGTGTATCTTTTCTTTAATCTCAATTTAATTGGTCTCATTGCTTTCATGCATGTGCTTTTAATCTGCCTCATTTAGTTCAAGGCCAGAAAAGCTGGGTGCATTTTATTTACTGCATGCCAGGAATTAAAGCCAGTTTTAAAACCACACCAGTCCAACTGTAAACATACATCAGTTACATGAGTGTGTCAGGATTTGTACAGCAATGCATAGTGAAATCTTACACTATAGTACCAGAAGTACTACATACAGAAAACATTAATCCAGTAAAAGGAAACCGTAATGATTATACATACCTCAAATATGATTTTATACAAGTTGAGTATGAGTTTAAATCATCATAATGTTATGTGGAGGAATTAAAGTGGTCTGTTTAGAGGCCTGACCCCAACTTATTGACATATAAGAATGTATAAAGAATTCACACTCTACCTTCTACATCCTTTTTTGTTCGAGTGATGTTATCTTCACCAGCCAATAGAGGTTGCTGTTGTAATGGAATTAATTACATACCAATTCAACCCCTCCATCCAGCTCTGCAATATTGTCTTTAAGCATCTGACTAAAACCAGAGGCTTTGCAGAAGTGGTTTACCACATTAAACTGTAGTGTCACTGAAGCACATAAATAGATAAAAACATAAATGTGTTACATTATAAGTGTGAATTCTTTAATGAAGTACTTTAAAGTACTTGAACAGCCAGGTTAATGTAAAGACCTTTGAGCACTTTTTTATTTTCAAGAACTTTCACAAAACGTAATGACTTAACCTGAACTATCTTTAAATCAACTAGTTATTAATATGTTTGGTTTTAGTTAGATTCGCATTTGAATATGCACAAACATAATAGTTATATATTTATTATTATTGTTCTTCATCATCAACGCTGACCAACTACACGAGGAGGATGGGTTGAGCCATGGTCCTCACAAGGTTTCCTTTAATAAAAACAAAAGAATATGGAGCTTTTTCTTGCCCCTCTTTGCTCTTTGGGAGTTTGGGTTTAGAAAATAGTTAAATGTACTATATAAATAAATAGACTTAAACAAAACAGTAACATAGTAAGTCTGGCTTGCGAGTTTTGCGACTGCTTAAAAGTATTAAAGGAAATTAGCTGGCTGTTGAAATGCTTCTTCCTTGCTACTGCAATGAGGTTTTTTTTGGCCTGGACAGCTTTTCTGGTTTAGTATGAGCCTGAGCAGACAGCGGAAGCAGTATTGTTTCACTGTTTTAAAAAATATGTATTGTGTACTCTTTATCTTGAGTACATGAAGAAAATAAAAATATTGTACCATCAGAGTTGATGTTTGGCAAATAATCTAATGTGTTTATGTGGTAAGGCTTACCCCTCAGACCCACCATTTAACATGCTTTAACATGTTTATGATCTCCCTATCAACAGTATTTAGTGTTATTTGAATTGTCTAGGTGCCAGTTTTTAGGTAATTAGGCAAATCAGTTTGGCCATGGCATTTGCATCCTCTAAAATGAGTGGATATAACTACTCTGAAATGCATGTTTTCTTTTGTTTGATCTTTGTTTCACCACATTTTAATCATTTAAGAAATGTCATTTAAGATTGTAGGGCATCATTTGTCGGAAAGAGGAGGAAAATACGTAAACGCAGCAAGTTTTAGCTGTTAAAAACCAAAAACACTTTAAAACAACAGACATTTTTTACATTTCTGGTCTCTTTATCCTGTTTTCTGTTACTAGTTTTTGAAACTAATGCTGTTTTGTTATTAACCAAGCTGTACCCAGTCTTCATTACATTATTTCACTTTTATAACATAATATATAATTTGATGCAGATTGAAGCATACAGCTGTAAGACTTTATCAATTATGTTGATATATAAAAAAAATCCATACATCAAGCCTCAGCTCTTTCAGCTCCAGTTAATACATCGTCCATCAATATATTCTTTAATGCATGTAATTCGTTGTAGATAGATGGACGGACGGATGGACGGACAGAAAATACATTGTCCAGTTTTGTATACAGTTTTTATTAGGAGAAATATTGACGTCTACGTTTTTTTGCTCAGCACGTGAAGATCATGCGGGCACTGGTTCTGGGTGAGCCGGAGCGAGGGCAAACGCAGTACCAAGCTCTGTGCTTTGTCTGCAGGCTGGAGCATGGTGAGATCATCCCCAGCGAGGCCATGGTCAGACTAAGACAGGTTGGTGTTTGATTCAAATACTATATAATATGTTTAATAAATTTTAGTATTCATTTTGATAAAATACATTCTAATAATTCACATTTATTGATTGACTCTCATTAAAAGTATAGAAGTGATTGTTTATATGATCAGTACTGGATCTCTGTCTTTATGCTTAAGAAAAACCCTCATATCGTGCGGATGGCTGAGGAGAAACGTGGCCTGGAGGAGATGAGTATGAACATGGCAGTAAATCTGAGTCTATCCTGGCACCTCAGTTCGCACGTTCACAACGTGTGCCGGGACGCCAGGGACATCGTGTACACACGACAGGAGGATGTAAAATACTGGCTAGAAAAAGGTCAGTTTTTGAAAGAATCTTAGGACTGTGTAATCTGATGCTTTAAAATCAATGGCATCATACATTATTTATCATTATGTATTTTAATTTTTGACCTCAGTTCCAGTGTTAAACAATAAATTGCTAAGATACACAATCATCGTTGGGTCACGCCGGTCTGGAATTATTGGGTTAAGATGGAAAAAGCTTTTATATAGATCAACATGTTACGAAGCTCTAGAGGTGTTATACATGGTTTTACCCTCTGCTGTGTAACGGCTCATTTAGGATAAAGAATAGGATGCTTTTATATTACAATTTACACTTAATTGCTGTATTCTCATTTTACTGTAATGTAATGTTTACCATCCATCCATTATCCCTTAATCCTATACTAGGATCGTGGGGGAGAACGTTTCGGGTACTGGGCAGATACACCCAGGACAGGGCGCCGATCCATCGCTTGGCACACACTCACTTACATATAAAGCGAACAATTTGGAATAAAATAATTACATAAATATAACCCTATAGTGGTTTATTTGCTGCTAAACAAATGGCTCTCCAAAAATTTGTTTAAAAAGCAATAGAACTCTCTGGCTCATGTTTGTGACCAAATCACAACAGTGATATTATTTGTAATAATATTATCGCTCTCATATTCTGTTGTTTTAAAATCCAACGAGATTTGCACCTGGTGGCCTTTTTTGCTATTAATTTGTTTTCCCTCAGTCTATTTATTCTGATTAGCTGGTTGATTTATACATTACATAATACATAAAATAACATAATATATATATTATATATAATATTTAACAAAATCCTGTTTACCAATTGATCATATTTATTAAAATGACATGGTAATATGCTATTTGCTTTATTTTATATTTTTACTGTTATTTTTTTCTGTGTCTGTGCACAGGTGTTGATCGCTCGATATTCAAGGTGTTTCCTGAAGATGTCGAGGGTGCAGTGGCACAGAGCTGTAGTGCTACGACAGATGCATGGCTGCCGTGCCTGTGTAGCTACACTCTAAGGTTGGAGTGGTATCCGTGCTCACTGAAGTACTGTCGTGGCCGAGGGCCAAGCCCATACCGCTGTGGGATCAGGAGCTGCAGCAAGGCTTACCGCTTTGACTTCTACACATCCCACAAGCAACTGTGTATGTGGGATGAGGAGAGCTAACGATTCTTCCCTACACAAGCCATGTCCAGATAAATGTGTGCCTTCTGCTACCGTTTTATCAGGTAACCTATTAGGAAATAATCTAAAAAAAGGAATAAAATGGGTTGAGACGTCCGATTAAGCTAGAAAAGTACATTTTGTGTACCGTTGCCTTAGGAGGTGCCTTGTTTTCTATGTACTTATCAAATGGATGATTGTAACTTTACTCAATACTCTTAAAATACTACACTGCCTTTACAGTCAGGGGATTTTCGGTTGATGTGTTACAGTCGGGTTTATGTTTTGTATTTAATTGCTGCTTTTCCTCGAGGGGAAAACGGTAACTAACTAATCATTAATAGATTTCAGTAGCATGTCCAAACAGTGAGCTTCTAGTCTTAATTTAAAACAGGATGGCTTATTAAATCCACCTCTCCAAATAAAACCAAACACCATGAAATAGATCATCATATCAGCATTGAAGCATGTGGCACTCAACAACTGAATAGTATTATTAAATAGATTTAACAAACAACGAGGACGTTTTCTGCTATAAAAAGAAAACAAAAAAGCATGCCTTGACAGTAGACATGTCCTTCGTGACAAATTTATATTTGTATTAAGTTCACAATAATAATAATACATTTTATTTATAATGCACTTAAATTTTAAAGAAATCTCAAAGTGCTAAATTCAGGGTTTAAAAATATATCATGTGTTATAACCATGATAATGGTATTTGAAAAAATAATAATGTTTTGTTGGTATTTGTAAATAATCTATTTTTTCAAACCTTCCACCCTTATAGTCGGGATCCTGAGCCACAGTTTATGTTCCCACAGCCCACCCTCTATTGTCCCCCCATGTATAATGCTGGTGCCTTAAACAACCAGTAGAGGTCCCTGCTATAGCAGCCGTATGTGGACTAGAGTTGCAACTACTGCGCTAAACATGCTTTGTTTTAATCTGTTTGTAGGGCTTTTAATTCAAGTTCATAACGTCTCATTAGTGATGTTTAAAGTTCTAAAGGCAATATGAACAATATGTTCAAATTATCTTGTCAGCTATTTGTCAAAATATAAACACTACAATCAAAGATAAGCTTGCTTTTTTATATGATGCAGTTTAGTTCGAAGGCAGAGAGATGCACCAGCAGCGTCTTATTTGGATTCTCTGAGAAATCACAGAAGGCAGCTAGGAAATTAGAATAGAATTCAGATCTCTGTCATGACAGATTATCAAATATATTTAAATACACATACTGACAGAGCAAGTTGTGTTTTAGTCTAGCACTTACAGTACCTCTTACACTGTGAAATGTAAAAACTTTGGAATATTGGAATTTCAGTCAGTTGAACCCTGAAATGTTTCAACCGCACGTAAGCATTTAGAAAAAAATGTTTATTCAACATTTAATTATTTGCCATGGAATCATGGCATGGGTACATATTCTTTATTATTCTATAAATATCCTAATACTATTTGCCCCACTTTGTAAATGTTTGTCTGACTGTGTGTGTGTATCTGCCTGGCCAGGGTGTTTTCCTTCCCTTTACTCATTGAGTGTTGGGATAGGCTGTAAATACCACTCACTCCCTACTTATGACCCTAATCAGAATGGGTTATTTAGAAAACAAATGAGTTTCTGCTAAAAGATAAATGTGAAAATGCCCGAAACGGTTAATGATGCTGGATTTGACTATGAACGAAAAATAGTCTTAATGTTTGTGGTAATATTTTGTCTTAGTTTTGAATAATAATTGTCAGACAGAGTGCTGATCTGTGAATTAAATAGCTAAAACTTGTTAAGTTAATAGAATATTTTGCCTATAGTCATTTTATTTATGCTGTTATCACAAGGTAACCTCAGTGTAGGTTATCATTTAAGCAACACAGGTTTTGTTTGGGTGATTCTCCTCTTAGACGGTTTGTTTGATCTTATTTTGCATCTTGTTTTTTCTTTTAATTTTACAGTTGATCTTAAAAACACATTTAGTGTTTGTGTTTTATAAAAAATATAGGGAAAGTCTTATAAAAATGATTTTTATCTAGTGTAGCCATTTTTGTGCTTGTTCGGTATGATTTTGTATTATTTGTAAAGCTGGATAACATGACAAATATATCAACATTATTTTTTTATAAAACAATTTTGTATCATGCCCAGCGATATATTGGTGTCCTGTCCTGGGTGTATCTGCCCAGCGCCCGAAACGTTCTCCCCTGGATGGGCATGAGGAACCCCCCCGCGACCCTAGTAGAGGATAAAGCGGAAGATAATGGATGGAAGGAATTTTGTATCACAGGACTAATCTTTGTCTTGGATTTGAATAATCTTATGAGTAAATAAAATGCACATAACAATATGATGAACTATAGAGAAATGATTAAATCAAATCACATGTATTGTCACATCACATCGCACAGGTGTGAAGGTGACAGACTTTGACTGCAATCTTTCCGCAATAGATTCAAGTAATACTGTATATTATAGAGTAAAGAATACGTTATTAAAAATACATGACAGTACCTGAAATATTTTCCGACTTATTAATTATCTATGTGAATATCTTTGTCATATCTTCCAGCTCGTTTCATATCGTTTATTGGTATTTGTACATTTTTTGTGTTATAATTGTTACATTTCCAAATTAAATGTAGGTTTCAAGTTACTAGTCATAGAAAATAACATTCGTTGGTTTATTTACATTTACAACAGAAGTATTTCATATAATTAGCGTTTAAAAGTTGATTTGTTTCTGTAAACTGTGACAGTTACAGTTTTTCTTAACAGATGAACATGCAGCACTGTATGTTGTATACATTTGTATACATTTGTGTACATTGTTCTTTCTGTAGAGAGTTAAGAAATGTGTTCAGACGTGTAACAGAGGCACTACACTGGCAGCTAAGACCCATTTTCATTGTCGCCTATTTATTGCTAATATATTCGAGGGCTTGGCACACAAAGCTTGGCACAATATGTCATTAGAACCCTGACTAATTATCTCATTTCCATATCAATATGTGATTAATTGTGAACAGTCGTCTTTGTGTGGGTATGTAACATACAGTATAGCAGGGAGATTCAACTTCACCACTAAGCAATAGACTGCAGCACTAGTCTTTAAAAGAGCTGCTTTTGTGAGCTGTCTTTGCTGTACCTTCTTAATATTTTCATCAGAAACTTTGATAAATCATGGTTTACATGCTTTTTCTTGCACATAATATTGTGGATGTCTGATTTCATAATCTGAAAATAAAGTACTCAGGTTCTCCTTCGTTCTGGAAGGACACAGCTACAGGACAATGATGCAATTAGAGATGCATATGTCAGTTTTTTTTAGGGAAACCCGTTTGTTTTATTTATACAGTCTGCTGAAGTTTTGCAGTGTTTTTTGTTTTAGTTAGATCTCCTTACAATGGCTTGTAAGGCTACAGTGTAAATAAAGAACCTTTTCTTTGGTGTTTTATGGTCTCATTTATTGCTAATGTCTTCATTTCCTTTGTGACATCCACCTCTCTGCGTGCACATACTTGCTCGATTACAGGTTGTAATTCACCTGTGAAAGCACCACAGTGTTCTGCTGCCTAAACATGCAGTTAAAGTTTCCAGTTTGTCAACCTGGTGCAAAAGTGAGATGTAGTGAAATTAAACTGTCAGGATTTTAGGCAGAGAAATGATGATGAACTGCATAATTAGCACATGGACTGTTCACCTTACTGCCATCAGGCAGAAGGTACCGAAGTTCCCGGCCAAAACAACCCGGCTTATGAACAGTTTTTACCCGCAAGCCATCAGGCTACTAAACAAAATGAACAGTTAAAAACTACCACACTCCTGCTTTTTACTATGTCAGTTTACACCAGTCACTTTAAATTGTATATATATATATTCATTCATTATCTCCCGCTTTATCCTCTATTAGGGTCGCGGTGGGGTTCCCCATGCCCATCCAGGGGAGAACGTCTCAGGCGCTGGGCAGATACACCCAGGACAGGGCGCCAACCCATCACTGGGCACACACTCACTCACACAGACACACTCTAAATGGGGCAATTTTGAGAATTCAATTGACTTGATACATGTTTTTGGACTGTGGGAGGAAACCGGAGAACCCGGAGGAAACCCACGCAGACACGGGGAGAACATGGAAACTCCACCCAGATGGTGATTCGAACCGGCAATCCCTAGTGCTGAGAGGCAAACGTGCTAACCACTAAGACACCGTGCCGCCCTCGTATGTATATATATATATATATATTTTATTTTTTTTTGCCGCATACATATGTAAATATTGTGTATTTCATTTATCTTCTATGTAGAGTTATATCCTGATGCCTCACCTCAAGAATTTCTATGTGCACATGTACCAACATGGAGCACAAATGACAAATAAAACTTGAAACATAAATAGCCATGGAGCTTGTTTCTTATGTTAGTCCAGTGTTACCCTGATTAAAGCCTTAATGTCATATTCAGACTGAGTCTGCACTGCTTGACTCGTCTGCAGATATTTGTCAGTTCGAATTGACAGTTGGAGAAAAAATCAACCGATGTGAGATGTTCCAATAAGAATGTAAAGTATTTAAAATGGTTTGGAAACTGAATCAGTGTCATATACACAGTACACACATTATATTCACTCCATACTCAAACTTCTTTAAAACATTTTTTCTTTTCAGATTTATCATTGGGATCTATAAATAATCGATTTATCAATTTATCTTTGGGATCCATAAATAATCGCTCTATCTGTCTATATGTAGACCTCCTGTTTAATCTGCATTGCACATATAGGTAACTGTGTCGTGTATTGACGTTTCTTTAAGTTCATATTTATTCAGTATCATGTATTCACTATGTGGTGGCACGGTGGCTTAGTGGTTAGCATGTTCTCCTCTCAGCGCTAGGGATTCCCGGTTCGAGTCCCCATCTGGATGGAGTTTCCATGTTCTCCCCGTGTCCGTGTGGGTTTCCTCCGGGTTCTCCGGTTTCCTCCCACAGTCCAAAAACATGGATCAATTCAATTGAGTTCTCCAAATTGCCCCATGTAGAGTGTGTGAGTGTGTGCCCAGTGATACATTGGCACCCTGTCCTGGGTGTATCTGCCCAGTGCCCGAAACGTTCTCCCCTGGATGGGCATGGGAAACCCCCCCACGACCCTAGAGGATAAAACGGAAGATAATGAATGAATAATGAATGTATTCACTATGAGTTATTTGGTTAATCTGGCATGACTTTCAAAATCTTTAATAGTATATAAAGTTTTACAGGCAATAGTTTAATGTGTGAAACCATAAAAAAAGACTCTATATGTAAAGGACAGACCCATATGAAACAATACTGCAAGACTGATTTTACCACCTTACATTATCATAATCATCTTATTAAATACTGTTCAAAGGCAATTTATCACTTAACAGCCACTCTAACCGTGTCATCATACTATAACAGATCAGTCAGAGATAAAAGCAGAAGTAAAGCAAGAATCCCTATAGCCAAATACCATCAAACGATCAGGTTAGTAAATTACCAAGCAACAGCCAGAGAAACCACGAGGGCTGCACTTGACCTAGGGGCTTAGACCTCTGTGAAGTGCGCTATTGACACACAAGTTAAAAGTGTATTGACTGCAATGACTGTCATCAATTTGTTTCAATAGAGGTCCTTGTTTGCTGAAGTATTCCACCTGTCAATCATTGAGGAACCATTATCATTATAGAAAATTAAGTTGGCAGACTTTTCAATAGAGTTGACACCTTTGTGACTTTGAGGTATAACAGACAATAGTACAAGATTGATGTGTTACAAAGAACATATGATTTGTAACAAAACATTGTGTGTGTGTGTGTGTGTGTGTGTGTGTGTATATATTTCATTCATTCATACATTCATTATTTCTCGCTTTATCCTCTATTAGGGTCGTGGTGGGGTTCCCCATGCCCATCCAGGGGAGAACGTCTCGGGCGCTGGGCAGATAGACCCAGGACAGGGCGCCAATCCATCGCTGGGCACACACTCACACACACATACACACTCTATATGGGGCAATTTGGAGAATTCAATTGACTTGATCCATGTTTTTGGACTGTGGGAGGAAACCGGAGAACCCGGAGGAAACCCACGCAGACACGGGGAGAACATGGAAACTCCACCCAGATGGGGATTCGAACCAGGAATCCCTAGCGCTGAGAGGAGAACATGCTAACCACTAAGCCACCATGCAGCCGTGTATATATATATATATATATATATCCATCCATCCATTATCTTCCGCTTTATCCTCTATTAGGTTCGTGGGGGGTTCCCCATGACCATCCAGGGGAGAACGTTTCGGGCGCTGGGCAGATACACCCAGGACAGGACGCCAATCTATCTCTGGGCACACACTCACACACACATACACACTCTATATGGGGCAATTTGGAGAACTCAATTGACTTGATCCATGTTTTTGGACTGTGGGAGGAAACCGGAGAACCCGGAGGAAACCCACGCGGACACGGGGAGAACATGGAAACTCCACCCAGATTGGGATTCGAACCGGGAATCCCTAGCACTGAGAGGAGAACATGCTAACCACTAAGCCACCGTGCCGCCCGCTATATATATATAAATGTATGTTTTGTATCTAAGTGCCAGAGTCTCTGTGCAGCATAACAATAATAATGAAAAGTCAAATTAAAGGTAGATTCGTTAAATAAATGCATGGAATGTGTTTTGATGATATTTTGCAAACATGGCCAGACATGGAATTTGTTATGACTGAAAATATGAGTTACACGCTGTCTATTCACCTGAACAATGTACCGATCTGATAAGAGCAACATTTCTGATTCTGTCATTCTGATATCAGACACAAAGCCTACCATCAATGTAGCCATGAATAAAAAGGCCTTCTCAGAGCTGTGTGTATAGCTGCATGTATGTACAGTAGGTCTTTCTCCTGTGTCTGTCGTTGCTGTTTTCCTTTTGAACTCTGCCCTCTAGTGTTCGCTGGGTGTAAACTGCACACAGATGCTTCGTGACAGCAGGCCTCGGGCATGAGCTACCTATTCAGGATGTCCTGTTTAAACAATGTAACTGAACCAGAGCGAAACGTACAAAGCAGGTAGAAAAAAACTGGCTTGCTTAGTAAGAATCTGTCATTTAAAAACAAAAAGAAAATATATGTTAATTGTATTTTATATATTGAGATATTTAGTGCCCTGCATTAATACATTATAATAAAAAATTATGAATGCAAATCAATATTACTACTTACAGAATATAGTTATATGGTTTGGACACCCCTTGCCATTTTTTTATACGTTGTTACTCTGGTAGTTTAACAGGGAGAAGAAATTGAGCTACAATGTGCATAAAGTTACAGATAAAAAGATTTTGGTAAATTATTGGTCTTATGTAGAGAAATAAAAAAAGAATCGCTCACTATGCAGACGTACAGGAGGCTTCAAGTCTTAAACTTTAAGTTACCAGAGTTTCAGGCCCTGATTTGCTTATTAGGGCAATGACCTGTTCACAATCTTTGTTAGGAAAGGCCAGGTGATGCAAATTCCAAGCTTTAGAAATTCTCCTCAGACCTTGTGCCAACAATCAGCATCCATAGACGTCTAAACAGTAACCAAGCTCTCTGAGAATTAAAATAACCGATCCCCACTACGCAGGAGAGGGCTGAAAGATAGCAAAACATTTTTGGTTAACAATTTATTCATTCATCCATTATCTTCCGCTTTATCCTCTATTAGGGTCGCGGTGGGGTTCCCCATGCCCATCCAGGGGAGAACGTCTCAGGCACACCCAGGACAGGGCGCCAATCTATCACTGGACACACACACTCACTCACACAGACACACTCTATATGGGGCAATTTGGAGAACTCAGTTGACTTGATCCATGTTTTTGGACTGTGGGAAGAAACCGGAGAACCCGGAGGAAACCCACGCGGACACGGGGAGAACATGGAAACTCCACCCAGATGGGGATTCGAACCGGAAATCCCTAGATTTTGTTAAAAATAGATTCAGGAACTAAACATTTAAATAAAAGGTGGGTGTTAAGTTAAGACCATGAAAGCTTATAACAAATTGCTTAAAAGGCAAATTTGCAGAAGCATCCAGACTCTGGACTGTATTAATGTACAGCAACATCAGTTATAAGAAGAAACCTTCACTGCATCTTCACCACAAAGGAACATCTGAACAAGCGAGTCAGATGGACAGATGGAGTTAACAAATTTTTTTTGGCCATGAAGAGCAATGAAATGAATGACTGGGAAACATGGGATTTAAATATATATATTTAGCAGTGTGAAGAAAGGATTTTAATCAATCCTATAACATCACACCAGCCATTAAAAAATATAAAATGAAAATTGAAATGCTCAGAATTATGACACTATTTTCATTGGGGTAAAATTTGGAATGCACCTCTTAATAATTAAACAGTTTTGTTGCCACAGGTGTGTAATATTAATTACTTACACGTGCATTCTGGGTAATTTTTAGCTTTCAACTTTGTGAAAACAGTATGGGAATCCCCCTGAACTGTTCTGGCATGACAGGGTTGGGTGGGTTTAGTATGGAGGAATTTAACAGGACTGGAAAGAACTTTGACCTTAACTTCATTAAACACATTTAGGATAAACAGAGATTATAAGCCTGTTTCTTTAATCCAATAACTGTGTCTGACCTCACAATTGATTTTCTGGGTGAGTGGCTTAAAATCTCCACAAAAACATTAAAATCAGGACGGAAGATCAGAATAGCAGAGTTCTAGCTGCAAATTCGAATGTGATGTCACAATTGTTCCTGCAGGTGTCTCAATACATTTTCTTAAAAATTCCAAATTCTGAAAGGTTAATTAAAAATTAAAAATGACAACAAAACAGAGCGATTTTTAATTGGTTAGTCTGACATCTTCCACAGTTCAAAGGTCTAGGTGGTTGTGTCCTACACAGTTTGTGTTGATTATTCGTTAGAGTGTAAATGTTTGTCCCCTGAACTCAAGACACTATTGAATGAATATTAACTTAATAAAAAATTCATAAACATACAAAAATACTGAATAATGTTGCCACTGAATGTTTTTACAGGTAACAATTTTTTTGTAATAATACGACAAGTTTAATACAAGGAAGAACATTTCAGGCAGATACACCCTGGACTGGGCGCCAATCTATCACTAGGCAGGTGCACACACACACACAGACACAGACACAGACACAGACACACACACACACACACACACACACACACACTTTATAGGAACAATTTAGAGAAGTCAATTCATGTTTTTGGACTGTGGTGGGAAACCTGAGAACCCAGAGAAATCCCACGCGGATACAGGGAGAACATGGAAACTCCACCCAGATCAGAATTCAAACCTGAATCCCCAGCACTGAGAGCCGGACGTGGTGGCCACTAAGCTACCACACTGCCCTTATATATATAATACATAAATGTGTTGTTTCTGCGAAAATGTTTCTGAATATTGTATATGTTTTGTTAAGTATTAAAACCGGGCATTAAAGTGTACAGAAATTAGCTTTCTGTGTTAAATAATACTTCGAAAATTACTTAGAAAATCAGTATATCATAGAATTTGATTATGTGTGCCGAAACCTTTGCATAAAACTGTATAGTGGTAAATCAGTATTGTCTTGCCATATTTACATCTGCTGTTAATGCATGTAAAGATGTGATAACGTCATTCACATGATTCCAGAATGAATTTTCTAAACAGCAAAATGTGATGCAAAATGAACATGGGTTTTGTTTATATTACTGTTACTGTCCTCATATTAGGTTTATAAATGTTGTAAGCCAAGTGAGACTGTAGAGTCAACAATGTCTGTAACATCTAAGAAAAGCCCAGTGAATTTAAGTAAGGATAATTTAGACTGGAGCTTTAATATAGAGCTCAAATTTTTCTTATAATTTAAAATAGTCACTGTTTAGCACTTGAAAATAAATGTACTTTTAAAATAATGTCATAATGAAAACAATGGTAATAAGTCCAGAATAAATGGACTGTAGCACTGTTCATCTAAAGAAACATGAGCAAGAAAAAAACTATGGTGATAAACTATAAAGCTTTGCTTTCCTTTAAACTATAAAGCTTTTTTGGGCATTTCCATGAGATTAATAATAATAATAATGTAGTACGTAAGTAAGTAAGTAACATGATTACATAATTTTATAGTGATCTGAAGTTAATCCTACACTGGCTAACTTATCAATGTTATCAGCCCTTTAAAGTATTTACAAGCCTGTTTCTGTGTCAACATAAACACGGGAGGCGTGTTTTTTAAAAAAAACGACACATTTTAAGTTTGAAAAGCAACACACACTCACCAGAGATCAGTGTCTCCCCCATGTTGTTTTATGCAAATAGAGTGCGTCTGGATAGGACGCGCCATGGGCCTTATGCAAATCACCTGTCTATCAGCTTGTGTGGGATCGTGAAAAAGGTGAATACTTCTGCCTGAACCCACTCTGCCAAATGTTGAAGTTTTCTCTGTAACTTCATCTGTTTCTTCTTCCATTCATGATCTTAAAAAAAAAACAAGAAACACAGGAAAAAAACTCCATCGTCATCTCCTTCCGGTGAGTAAACTTCTTCAAATTACTTAGTAATACTCCAGAAGTTCTAAGCAACGAGATTATCCAAGTAAACTGCGCTTTATCTTTTCTTCTGTGGCACAGTATCATATCTCGCATGTGGTCTATTTGCTTCGACAGCATATTGTACAATTTAAATGTTTTTGACTAAAAGAGATTAGGTAGGAGGACCCGAGCGACTGACAGCAAGAGGCAGAACTCTGTACGGGGAACCCCTTAGTCCTTATGAATATTACAACAAGCCCTTTACATAAAGGCGACCTTTTGAAAGTCAGACCCATTAGAATAAAACCTCAAGTTCATTTTCCTGACCTGGCCATGAATTGCCCCTGTGTGCACATAAAGTTGTGATCCTGTAGGAAAATCAGCTATATTTATCATTACAGATATTAAGATGAGCACAGAGGCCGTGGAGCAGCGAGATCCTCAACACGAGCACACAGGTAAGGCTCAGGGCTGATGCATATTCATAATTAATCAGGAATTCAGGAGTTTGGGAATTAAAATGCATTACTACGTTTCACAAGACAGCTTTGATCATTTTTTTCTGGGTTGGAAAAATGCTGGGTACTGGTTATTACATGATGACTACACTAATAATATAATTTAAAAAAAGCATTTAAAAAAAATTAGAAAACAGAAATTTATATATTTTTGTCATTTCTTTATACTTGAGTCAGCAGGTGTATATTATTTAGACATATTATTTAGACATTTATAAGTATTTTGCAAATACTAATAAAAACTAAGCGAGACTAAGTGAAATTATTATGATGGAATTCATGTACAGAGGATTTGCTTTGAAAATGTATTTCTATGGCTTAGTGTGTTGTGTTGGAGTTGTCTTTGGGAATGGTTTGATCAGCTGGGAGAGATTGGCGAGAAAAGCGTGAGCTTCCTTGTGTCTACGCTAAGAGCCGTTTGTGGTTTTGACCAGTGAGTTCTGCTCTTTGTCTTGACTGTCATGGTCTTCTTGCCAGGCAGGTCTGTGCAAAACCCTTAATGACATGCTCAACTGTAACAACAGCATCACACCACCACTGTCTTTTGACCCTAGGGTTTTCCCACAACTCTCGTTTATCTTTCCAATATTTAAGCTTATTTAAGGCACATCTTAGTGCATACATAATACGTAAAACATTTTGTCTTGTACTGTAACTCTAAAATGATTTTTAAGCAATTAATGACTATCAAAATCAAAATGAGTTACATAGAGTCATCACTGTTGCTTACATCCAGCTTTATAAAACTAATCCATGTTATATATTTAATAGTGTATAATACGGTTTGCAAATGATGTGCTCTAATTTTGTTAAACATATACCAGAAAATGACTCCGGTATGAAAAGGTGTTCTGAAGGACATCCTGGATGTGTGTGTGCTTCGGGGTGTGCGTGTGGCTGATGGATTGTTTGCAGTGAGGCGTTCATTCCCTCAGGCAGTACTGACACACGCTCGCTCACCTCAGTACGGAAGACTGGGGATGAAATGAGGAACCTAAATTCCAAGAGGGCACAATGTAGTGAATGTGACATTGTTCTTATAATACACAGTATTATGGTCATATCGTAGTTATAGGTGAAAGTTATATGAAATTTACACCAGATGATACAATTTTGATGAATAAGGGATTTTCATTCTTGGGTCAGCATCAGAATTATTGTAAGGCTGATTCAATTCAATTCACTTATATAATAATTTTTTTTTTTTTACAATGTGCTAAAAAAATTATGAATCGAACTCAAGATTAACAGATTAACACAAGGCCAACACAAGGCCAATACACAATGAAAAGAAAAAAATCTATTATAATCATTTTCATATTTTTTTAATCAATAAATGATTGATTAATGTGGTGCTATATTAATTTCTGAAGGCCTAATAATTATTTTAAGGAAAGTACAGTTAATAAAATATCACATATGAATACATTTTTGGGAAACTTTTAGGCAGTCATAGGCTTGTGTTTTAGGAACCAACATTATAACTTGAAGGTTCCAGGTCCCTATGTACTATGTACTATTGCTTTAGTGCCCTTGGGCAAGGTACCCAAACCCTATTGCTCTCAGGGTGCCATGTATGCAGCGGGCACGTGTGCTCACTTAACCATTGTGTGTATATGTGTGTGTATCACTGCACTGATGGGACAAATGTGTAAGCAGTAAAGGCACAATAGATCACTTTATCACTCTACAATAGGCTTTAGCAATAAAAAAATCTACAGAAAAAGCAACATGAGTCAGGGACGTTATAATTTGAAATGCTTAGTTTTAAGATGGAAATAGCTGCAAAAGTTATATTCATTTAACATTGGGACAACTACATACACTATTTAGACAAAGGTCCCAGAACACTTCACACCTACACATTACCCCTACAGGAGCTGTAACAGCTTCCACTCTCCTGAAAAATGTCCTTTTACAGGATTTTAGGAATTTTTGCCCATTCATCCAGAAGAGCATTTTCTGTGAACAGACATTCACAGACTCGAGAAGGCCTGGCGTGAAATCTGAATGTGCCTGATTGGGTTAAAATTTTTTCATGCCATAATCACCCAACTATGCCTTTTTTGGCTTACACAGGCATAAAGTCAAAGGTTACAGTTAAACAGTTCCCACAAAGTAAAAAGAGTGTCTGATTTTATATAACTGTAAGGATGGAACCAAATGAAACACCTACTGTATAGTGTCTGAATACTTTTTTTCCATATGGTGAATATATGGGGGGGCAGTCATAAGCTGAAGGTCCCTGGTTCTATTCCCGGTCGCACCAAGTATTATGGCTGAAGTGCCCTTGTGCAAGGTACTTAACCCCAATTGCTTCCCGGACACGTGTGCTCACTGAGTGTGTGTGTGTGTGAGAGAGAGAGAGTTAGTTTGTCATTGCTCGGATGGGTTAAATGTGTGTGGAGGAAAAATTCCTTTGTGTGTAAGCATAGTAGGCAAAATAGATCACTTCATTATATTATATACTCTTTATATGGTACATATATAAGTGAGTGGTGTTAACCTTATGTTTTTAGTATATAAGTATAGTATATAGTATATTTAGTATGTATTAACATATGTCTAGTTTACTGAACATACAACTTTTTATTTTCATTTCACAAACATGACCTTTCTAATTATAGATTTAACTATTCACAACCCATCCCTTCTTACACAATATACCTTCACATCATGACCAGAAACCATGAGCAATGAATTGTAATTAAGGCGGGAAGGACTATTTACTCATATCTAGCTATGCTACGCTGTATTTTATTATATGATTGTTGTTGCTGGGGTGAAATGCTGAATGTTTGCGTGGTTGAAAACGCAACAAACAAAAGAGAATAAAAACTGAGTTGACACCCGAGGCCCCGCATGCGCACCGTTATTTCTTTGTTGTTATCTTGGGGCCGTCTAAACCCGCTGTTTGTTTTGGGTTCATAACCTTTTAGTGTTGCAGAGTCAAAGCACAGTTTTGTTTTTTTCAGTGTCGCGGGTCTACTTCAGAAGGCCTTTCAGTGACCAAACTATTTGGAAGGCAAAAACAATTTTCATGTTTAATCCCTTAAAACCTTTGGTTGTTGTTTTTCTTAAAAGTTGTTATTGTAATGAACCAAATCATTTCGATGTTACCCCGTATCATTGCATATGACTTAATCCGTAACATCTGAACAATTCAGGGTCAATCCAAAGTGATTTGAATACCTGAAGGGGTTAGCAGTTTAAAAGATACGATAAATAATAAGTTTAATTATTAAAAATGATTCTGTGAAATAATAGTATATAAATGACTAGGTGCAAAATAAGCCCTGTAATATTGTTAAATATTTTAAACACTAGTGTTAAGGTGTTTATAGTACAAGCTATTTTAAAGACTTAATATTCTTATAGATGGGCAATATGCCAAAGACAGTTTTAAAATGTGTAAAAAAAAAATTCTGACGTTTGATTAACTGAAACAAGGTAATGCCATCATTTTTAATACAAATAAAATTTTTTTTATCAAAAATTCATTAATTGATGAATATTAATCAAAATTTGTAACTGTAAATGCTAATGATATCTACAAAATGATCAAAATGTGTATCATCAAGTGTTTGATCACAGTATGATACATGCCGATATACAGCCCTAGTCCCAAGTTTACAAGTTTACAAGTTGTCCCATCTATAAACTATAAACTGACACCATTTTAACGACAACGTATTTGTCAACGACAATGTACGACAATGTGACCCGTTTATGTAAGTCCACAGCATTCGGTTCTTATTTACTGTAAGTTATTAGATACCAGAACGCTATACAATGATGGTATTTTTGTTGTTTTCGGTATTCAAACGTCAAAAGCCACAAGTTCTTAGCAGAAAGCATCGACTTTTGGATTCCATTGTGTCGCGTTGTTTATGTGAGACAAAAAGATAAAGACCTAGAGAACGAATGAGGTGAGCGATGCACCTGGGGGGTTGTAAACATTCAAATATGAGGGCCTGTAAAAGGTTGCCATAGATACATGCCAATTTGCATGGGTGCTTCATTTCCATACTGGAAGTTTGGCTCTGGGAGAAGGGCCGATTTCCATAGCGCGGGATGAGCAAGCACTGATGCGCTAACCACAGCCTAACACAAGCTTATTTGAATTTCAAATCAAGATAGATTACCTGGCCCCCAACAACCTTTGAACTCAGACTCATAGAGCACAATAATGATTCATTCAGGACAAAGGGTCCCGAAACCTCTCATGGGAGGGCCGATATGGTTAAAGGATGAACTAAATAACATTGTGTGATGCTGATTAGAATGAAGCAAAGTTATTTTTATACACAAAGTCTCATTCATGTGATGACTTAAATCAATTCCTTTCTTTCTACAGATATTGAACAAAATGGCCTTGATTTCACGCGGCAGGTAAATATGATACTTGTTAATAATTATTATTGCCATAAAATGCTGAGCCTGCATATCTCACACATATCTCACAGCCTCTTCTGATTGTTAACAGTTCGCTGTGAACTTTTAACTTGGGAATTTTATGAATTGCTATGTAATCCATGTCAATTAGAATTAGCTCCATATATCATCTGCCTTTTCAACTTCTGATATGAATAAAACTGCACTGCGTTGCATGTACAGGAACCAGCCTCAGGTTCCCATTTGCATAGGCCCTAGCCTGAGGGTAGGGAAGGAATGTTTTTCAGCTTAGCTTTGTAGAACTAGTTGGACAGCCTCGCTTTAAACGCACATAGGCGCACATGTACAAACCGACACCTGCACACACGATTATAATCCAATGGTAAAACAGAATTGAGGAAGTGGTGGCTCAGTGGTTACAGGACTACCAAACAGCGGGTTGATGGTTCAAGCCCCAGCTCAGACATGCTTCGAATAACAAGCCGTTGACCAAGGTCCTGAAATGCTTAAACTCCACCATAATTAGGTGGTCAACATTGTAGTATTACAGCAATTCTAAATAAACTGTATATTCAGTCATGAAGAAAGAAAACCATCCGGTTCAGAGAAGAATCTAACTTAATATTTCTACAATGAAAAGAAGACAAATATTTTCATTTGTAGACACGTGATTCTTTGTACACAAAGAATGACACATTTATGTATTTCGCTCTAAATAAAAGTAACTGCCTGATGTACATATAAATATAGAAGTGGTAAATAGGTCAGAGTACTTATAACTTTTTTATTCTTTTTTTGATTATTTTAATGTTACCAATTTAATTTGGTTTATCTTAATTAAATAGCAAACCAAGCTAAAGATTATAGTATCCTGTTTATAGCACTTTTTTTTGTTTAATATGTATTGATTTGCAGTTCAGAGAAATTAAAACGACTTATTAAATTAAATTTAAAAAGACATTATTTTACCTTCCAGCCCACAACTGACTAGATTCACATTAACATAATATATTCGTACTTTGACAAAGTACATGAAATTTGTAGTTGCTCAGAGTTGCAAAAACCTGAATTAGGCCCTTGATATTATTTAACAAAAAGGAAAATTTTTATTCCATTCTAATCCCAGTTTAAAAAAATATATATATATAATCAAATTAATAATATAGGTAACATCATGTCTTTGACCAAAAGACTATATTATTTTCTATTATAATATTATATTATTATTAAATAATATTAGATTTTAAGATTCCTGGTCTCTCTTGGTTTGCAGATCAAAACAGAGGACCTGAATGATTCTCCCCATTCTGCCTCATCACATAAGACATGCCACCTCACACAGGGATCACCAGCAGCACCAGGGCAGCTCTCCACGGTATACTATCATTATTTCTGTCACTAACGGTCATATTGTTATTAACACATGATAACCGGTCATGCATAAATACCTGTTCTGTGTTCCTGATTTTTTGGATTGTGATTACTCTTCTCAGGAGCTGCCATCACTACATTCCCTCCCTCAGCTGGTCCTCATGTCTGGATCACATCTCTCTTCTTCTTCACCCTTCCTTCTCTCACAGGCTCAGACTGGGCACCAAGGTCAGTCATAAGAAAAAATATATATATTTAGATCAGTCAGTTTTCACTAAAGCTGTTTGTAGCCTGAATTTTAAAACATCAATAGTGTTGGTTTTTTGAGGAAGAGATGCCACAAATAGCGATAATAGACAGTGCTGGTTGTCAGACAAAAATAAAGCACGTTTTAAAACACTTTTTAGAAACGTTTGGATTTTATCTGATGATTACCCCGACAACTGTTCCAAAGCTTTTAATGGGTGCTCTTAAGTCTTCAGTAAGCCAAGTGAGAACAATGCTGCAGGCAACGCTATTAGCAACTATAGTTTCTAGTTGTTTATATAGTCAACTTAAACGCTATGTCTTTATAATAGAATACACAATTAGTAGGTGAGAAGTAACAAAAATAATCATCTACTTTAAAATAGTTTGCTTAATGCTTTAAAATATTTAATTATATATTGTAAATGTGGTTTTACAACTCTTGTACCATTACTTTCCTTAATGAATGAATGTCTACTGTATCTGACCATAAAAAGGAAGCTTGACAATGACAATAACAATGACAGCACATTAGACTGTCCACAATGAATTAAACTGGAATTAAACAGAATTTTTTTTAAAAATCACTTTCGTATTTAGCTACAAATAACTAACTTTTTTTTATTACTAAGTATAATGATATTAACCTTAGTTATAATTCATTTACATTTCTTTTTTCATTGAATGTGACAAAAATAATTTGTGTATTAATGTTTTAAAAGTTATACAAAAAAAAATTACTTATTAAATGATCATGTGGTATACATGGTATAAAGCTAAACTTACAAGACCACAATGAATAAACTATGTGAAGTTTGTTTGTCAGATTTATTTTAACATTAGTAAGTGAGAAGTCTTTAAATTGTTTGTAGAAGGGGCTGCAGATAAGTTCCCCTGTAAATATGTTACTCCACGTGTGTATAAAGTTGCCTACAGGAAATATTCAAACCTAATTTTAATTATATTTACTCCACTGAACTCCACTTTTAATTTTTAGAGATTCTTATCAGGCAACATTGTTTTAAACTCCCACTCGTGAGGTTAACACGCACATAAATGTTTGACTCTAAAAACACTGTGTACATTAAAAACTAAGTAATCATACATGTTCTTTTATTTCTTATAGCACTGTTGCAACCAAATCTTCTCTCTCTGCCATCTCAGTCACAGCCAAGCCTTCTATCACACCAGCCCAGCCTGGCCCTCACACCCCAGGTAAACTCCTCATATTTAACATTTCATATGGTTCTTATGGTTCCCAAGTCATGTCTAATTAATAGGAAAACTTTATCATTTGATTAATGTACAGCATTTAGCACATACTCTTATCCTAGGAGACTATCTGAGAATGAGACCAATTATTTATTCCAAACAAATCTGTCTTATACTGGGTCTTACTGTTTCTTTAAACATTTTAGAATGCGTGGTTTATTTTTATATTAAAATGCTAGCCAAATTCAAATGCATTTTACTTAATGCTTGTATCTTAATGGATATTGCCAGTAATCATTTAATGGTTACAAAAATAACATCAGGTCTTAAAAATGTTATATATATATATGATATCATCATAACTTTTACTATTAAGACTGGGGATAAAAAGTTACGTCGATAGAAATAAATAGTGATTGAGAGTTGGGAGGAACCACCTAGCAATACTTATATATACCATGTGTGATTGGTTAATTTGAAATTGTATTGTATTTTTTCACTTTAGAATTAATAGTATTTAAAAATAACACTATAAAAGCCATAATATTTAAAATGTTTATATTCTAAATATTTTGATGCTGATACATTCTAGTTGTAGCCCAAATAGTTGTCTTTAATAGATGTCTTTTATTACACAGGCTATGGGCCGCACAGGACTAGCTGGATCCTCCATGGATGGACACTTGGACATGTCCCACTTGCCTAAGCATGTGAGTTCCGCACAGCAGGATGAACCAAATGACCTGGAAGAACTAGAGCAGTTTGCAAAGTCTTTCAAACAAAGACGCATCAAGCTGGGCTTTACACAGGTAATCACGTATACTAATTTGAATATACTCTTTTGGCTCATGTAAATGGCGTAAGCTTAAAAAAGAATTCTGATTGACCTAAAGAAACTCTTGTAATTACAGTCCAGTAGATCTAACAATTTCTTTCAGGCCCTGAATCCTTCACCTCATTGTCTTTGTACACAAAACTTTTTTCATTCATTCATTATCTTCCGCTTTATCCTCTAGTAGGGTCGCGGGGAGGTTCCCCATGACCATCCAGGGGAGAACGTCTCGGGCGCTGGGCAGATACACCCAGGACAGGGCGCCAATCTATCGCTGGACACACACTCACTCACACACACTCTATATGGGGCAATTTGGAGAACTCAATTGACTTGATCCATGTTTTTGGACTGTGGGAGGAAACCGGAGAACCCGGAGGAAACCCACGCGCACACGGGGAGAACATGGAAACTCCACCCAGATGGGGATTCGAACCGGGAATCCCTAGTGCTGAGAGGCGAACGTGCTAACCACTAAGCCACCGTGCCGCCCTGTACACAAAACTGAAAAACCTAATTATAAATCTATTAGTTTAGGGTTAGGCTATAAGGGTATCCAACGAATCCAACCAACAAATGAGGGAAAATTGTCATATTACATTTATTACTTAATTAAAACTGCATAATTTTGGAAAATTAAATGAACCAATCAATGTCAAAAGAATACACTGTATGTTTTGTAAATTTATGGATTAAAGTAAGATCAACTCAGCAATGAAGGTAGATGCCTGCACCAACAAAAATTATAGTAACATATAAGATCATCCAAATTCAGTACCAGAAAGAATCCAGCAAAGGTTTACTCATTTCCATAAAAGTTAGGTGTTTTTACATCTTCAAACTATAGTATGAAAAGATTTAGAGAATCAGGTGAAACCCACTGCAGAATGAGCTTGAGAAATCGTCATGTTATTGTGATCAGCACGGCCACGTGGAAGAATTTAGGAAAATCACTGTCACTTAGCACATTCTGCTACGGCATCAAGACATGTGATCTGAAAGCATGTTATGCAAAGTGAAAGCCGTATATCCATTTGGAGCTGAAATGTCAGGTTCTCTGAGCCCAAAGTAATCTGAAATGGACCAAAATGCGGTGTAAATTGTTTTATTATCGAACAGGTGCACATTAGAATTTGTTATTTAACAGAAAGATCATCCGTAACCCAAATATCTTATATCCTTATCATATAACGCAAAGGCTTATAGTGTTTTTTAAGAGAACCATATCTTGCCATCAAGTTTCACTGCATAAATATCATAGCTTGACAATGCAAAGCCTCATTCTGCAGGGTTTACAAACAGATTTGTTGACATAGATTGGGTTAACCTGACTGATCTGTCTGCAATCCAGGTCTGTCTCCTATTAAAAATGTGTGGTGTATCACGAAGAGGAGAATCAAACAAGCGTGACCATAGATATTTGATTTGACAATTACTCAATTACATTTCTTTTTAATAAAAAAATGGTTATGTATATATATATATATATATATATATATATATATATATATATATATATATATATATATATATATATATATATCCCCCGCGATAGATTGGCATCCTGTCCTCGGTGTATCTGCCCAGCGCCCGAAACGTTCTCCCCTGGATGGGCATGGGGAACCCCCCCGCGACCCTAATAGAAGATAAAGCGGAACATAATGAATGAATGAAAAAAGTTTTGTATATATATATATTACGTTAAATAAAGGGGATGGCACGGTTGCTTAGTGGTTAGCACGTTTGCCTCTCAGCGCTAGGGATTCCCGGTTCGTATCCCCATCTGGGTGGAGTTTCCATGTTCTCCCCGTGGGTCCTCCGGGTTCTCCGGTTTCCTCCCACAGTCCAAAAACGTGGATCAAGTCAATTGAGTTCTCCAAATTGCCCCATATAGAGTGTGTGTGTGTGTGAATGAGTGTGTGCCCAGCGATAGGTTGGCACCCTGTCCTGGGTGTATCTGCCCAGCGCACGAGACGTTGTCCCCTGGATGGGCATGGGGAACCCACCCCCCAACCCTAATAGAGGATAAAGCGGAAGATAATGAATGAATGAAAGGTTTAAATTTACTAACAAATTACTAATTGCATTCGTAGAGGCTTCTTCTTGGAATTTATGGAGTTTGTAGTTTTTGTTTGCATAAACCGGAAACAAATTTGAAATCAGAAATGTGTTTTTTTTGCTAGAAATGTGTTTTTTGCCCCAGCTGTGATGTAATTTTATGAAATCAGAAATGTGTTTTTTTTGCTAGAAATGTGTTTTTTGCCCCAGCTGTGATGTAATTTTATCATAACAATCTCCCTTTCGTTTTTTTGTTTGTTTGTTTTAGTGTTTTACATAAATGCTTCAATTTTACATAAAAAAACAATGCAAATCAGCTGTGTTATCCTAACAGAAGGTAACTTTTTCAGATTAGGAATCAAATATTAATAAAACTTTGATGGTGCTCTTTTCAGGGTGATGTGGGTCTGGCCATGGGAAAGCTCTATGGAAATGACTTCAGTCAAACCACCATTTCTCGCTTTGAAGCACTAAACCTGAGCTTTAAAAACATGTGCAAGCTTAAGCCGTTGTTGGAAAAGTGGTTAAGTGATGCAGGTATTTTAGAAATTTGAATGGCATGTTACTTGCTTGCTGGAACATTTCACGAATATGTTGCTTATCTTTAGAAAACTCTCCCTCTGATTCGATGGCAAATCCGGCAACTTTGCCACCACTTATGGAAGGATATGGCAGAAAAAGAAAAAAGAGAACAAGTATAGAGACCAATATCAAAATGACACTGGAGAAACGCTTCATTGATGTGAGTATATAAAAACCATATGATCAATTTTAGAGGGTAGCTGTATGACTGTTGGGGTTGTACCACTGTAAAAAACTATATGTAGTTTTTACCCATACAGTGCCATATTTATATAGTTTCTCTTTTTAATTTTGCACATTGTATATATATATATATATATATATATATATATATATATATATATATATATATATATATATATATATATATATATAGCCCCATATAGAGTGTGTATGTGTGCGCGTCTGTGTGAGTGAGTGTGTGCCCAGCGATAGATTAGCGCCCTGTCCTGGGTGTATCTGCCCAGCGCCCAAAACTGATTTATTAATTAATTAAAAAAAAATTTTTTTGACTTGTCGGAAAAGAATTTCACTGCTTGCTATACTGTGTATATCTACGCATGTGACAAATTAACTTGATTTTATTTGACTGTCTCAGTGGTCTAAGCTTAACAATATACCTCGATTTTCAGAATCCCAAGCCAAATTCAGAGGAGATCACACTCATTTCAGAGCAGTTATCAATGGAAAAGGAAGTGGTGCGGGTATGGTTCTGCAACCGGCGGCAGAAAGAGAAGAGGATCTACTGCCCAGTTTCTACTTCACCTATTAAATCACACAACTACAACTCCAGACTGGTGAGTCCACCAAACGTGCTTCTAATAGCATCAGCAGTCTGTGATGTTTTTTTTTTTTTTTTTTTTTTTTTTTTTTGCTTTGACCAACACTGTATCTTAACACTGTAAAGTTCATTTTAAAGCATTATCATAGTGAAACTTCAAACAGTACAAAATCAAACAAATGTCACCTTCTTTTCCAGCCTCCACCCAACAGACCATTCAGCCCTATCGCTTCAGGAGGTGGTGAGTCTAATTTGCATATTTAGATATCTACAGATAATTGTACTTGAAATAAATGTACCTGACGGCCTGTTGTCGTTGTTTATTGTAGTGTCAAGCAGCTCTTCTCCTAACAGCCCAAGTCGTGGCTCGTCTCCGAACACTCTGTCCACTTCCTCCAGCCCCTTGACATCACAAGGAATCAATCAGAGCTTCAACCCTACAGGGTAAAAAAGAGTTTATAATAATGTCCGATACATTGATATCTTGACATGAAATCCTGTCTGCCATTTCACTGTTTTATAAAAATAAGAATTAAAAATATTTATTAAATAATTAATTAAATAGGGGGCATGGTGGCTTAGTGGTTAGCACGTTTGCCTCTCAGCACTAGGGATTCCCGGTTCGAATCCCCATCTGGGTGGAGTTTCCATGTTCTCCCCGTGTCTGCGTGGGTTTCCTCCGGGTTCTCCGGTTTCCTCCCACAGTCCAAAAACATGGATCAAGTCAATTGAATTCTCCAAATTGCCCCATATAGAGTGTGTTTGTGTGAGTGAGTGTGTGCCCAGCGATGGATTGGCGCCCTGTCCTGGGTGTATCTGCCCAGCGCCTGAGACGTTCTCCCCTGGATGGGCATGGGGAACCCCCCCGCGACCCTAATAGAGGATAAAGCGGGAGATAATGAATGAATGATAATTAAACAGGGTCAAACAGGGTGAGATTAGCAGTTTATAACAGGGAAGATGACAAACACATTCACAATTTTTTTGTATTCTAGAGGTAATTAAATATCTACAAATTTAGTATCTACTAGCATGTTTTTTAGACAGGTGTCCAATAAATTATTTGTCAGGGACTAAATTAAACCTTAGCCACAAAAGTCATTTCTCTGGTAAATAAGCAATAAAAATATAACATGTCTATTTCCTTTTTCCAGATCTTGGTATCGCTGGAACAGTGCTGCATATCATCACTGAGTATCTCTAGAAAGGAATCGCTCTTCCCGAATAAAACGGATAATGACAATGTTTACAATTTTTAGTGGGTTATCTTAACCCACATGAAGAGGAATCACAGTTAGAATAAACACACTGCTTATTTCTTGAAGACAAAAGAGAACACTCCCGTTTCATTTCAACAATAACGATACATTTCAATCTATATTCTTGTCCAAATCCTGTAGACAAATACAGACAATTACTATTTATGTGTATTGAGATTTTGATAACTGTTCAAAGATGTTTACATAGTCGTTCTGTTTTTGGTTAATTATAATACTGGATGATATGAAGATATTTTATTATTATATATTATTTCTATCATTACATTTACAAATTTGCAAAGAAAACAATCAAATTACGTTCTGTCCAATGTTCGCAACAACTTGTATAATCAACTGTACAAAATTATCATTCAGGTGCATGTTACAGTCAGTAGCAACCACAAACGAATGTCCTGTCACCCATATCCATATCTATTTAAAGTCTAGCATGGTAACAGAATGTTGCAATATTGATATCATACCTTCCATTTCTAACTGATTTCAGTTGGAATATTTTATTATGAAGGCGTATAGAACTAGATCAAATAGGACATGTTAAGTCCTGTCTACAGTTAGAATTGATATCTTAATCATGCAGCTAACTCAAGCATCGGACTCATAATGAGAAAACTGAAGTGTGCAGTTAAACATGTAGCAAATATCCCTGTAGTAAACTGGTCCATGTTTTGTTTGTTGTTTTTTGTCCTGGGTCACAGGCCTTCTGAGCCTCGATCCGTTTCCTATTTTATAAATGTCTGTTTTTTTCTAAGTTGAATATGCTTCTGGGATGAAAGTAAGATGTAGTGGAAAAGGATGTTTTGAATGTTTTTTTTTTGCCTTTTCCTTTATGAAGTGGTCCAAAGCATTTGAAGTTCTGTAATTTTCATACTGTCTTCGCCTAGCACCATTGTTTAATTGCTTTTTTTTTTGTGAAGTGATTTTGTACATTTGAATGCTGGACATGACTTTTCACTGTTTAACACTCATTAAACAGATCAGTCGCTATGCTCGGCTTAACATTTTTGGTACATTTTCATGCTTTTTTGACTTTTTAAATGAGGGAAATGTTCTCCGCATGTCCGTGTGGGTTTCCTCCGGGTTCGCCGGTTTCCTCCCACAGTCCAAAAACATGGATCAAGTTAATTGAGTTCTACAAATTGCCCCATATAGAGTGTGTGTGTGTGTGTGTGTGTGTGTGTGTGTGAATGAGTGAGTGAGTGCCCAGTAATAGATGACGTCCTGTCCTGGGTGTATCTGCCCAGCGCCCAAAACCTTCTCCCCTGGATGGGCATGTGGAACCCCACTGCGACCCTAGTAGAGGATAAAGCTTAAGATAAAGAGGATAAAGCTCCATCCATGGATGGATGGATGGATGGATAAATGAAGAAAAGTTAACAAATTCTATAGCAGGCATAAACTACTTAATGCACAGTTAATATTTTAATATTATGCATGAATTAAAAAAACATTGTGTCCATTCTAAAGACACAGAGAAATATATTTAAAATTTTATTGTATTCACAGTGATTAAAAAATGCAAGCAGGATAATTTAAACAAAAGAATAAAACTGCACACATCTGGTTTGATTGTTCTTTAAAAATATTTGTTTATAGAATATACATTTAGAATTACTAAACCTTTAAATTACCAAAATATGGGAATCAGCTCAATATTTATATTAATCTGTATTTCTATTAATTCTACATGATACTCCTCTGATCCTTATTGTGTAGACATATCACAGCTGTGTAAGGTTATTGGTGCGCTGACTTAAAAAATATATATATTTTAAAGCACCACAATTCCCCCTTAAACAGTGCACATGTACTGACAAAAGAACACTTACAAAGACCTGCTGTGATTAAAAATTTGTACTTGATGTACTGATAACAAAGGTATTTATTTCATACCTAAATGCATAAAGGCTTAACACAATAAAGAAAAAGTTATGAGCATTAGAAAATACCTTTAAAACTTCTTAATCCACAATTAATCAATTTAGAATTTTTAGCCTAAACACATGAGCAGTATTTTTATGTTCTAATTGAATCTGTGCTGTTCAAATTGGCTAAAAGGCTTTTAAAAAGTTCTTTTATAGTTTGCATAATGGACGCACAGAATAACATTTCAATAGATGAAGAGTGAGCTAGAGTGATGTTTTAAATCACCGGTGGTGGTCGCTAAAGGTTATAAACCTCCAGTATTTCATTTTCTTAATTAATGGAGAAAAAACATGTTTAGAAATGTTCTTAAAATAGAAGGTATTCAGCAAAGAATGAAACTACAGTCTCAAGAAAAGAAATTCAGGCGGTGTTGGGTGATGATGTACAGAACAAAAAGTTCTTTGTCTCTTTTTTATTTTCCTATTGTGCCAGATCTCTTAAATAACAACGTTACTGCATTCTACTAAATGGATAAAAAAGGAATAAAAAAAGTCCGTGGAGGAGAATTATCTTTATCCAGATGGGTATTTTTAAGCAGCTAGTTTAGCAGAAGTTTTTGGTTGAAATATTATGGGGTTGTGAGTACAGTGTGACTCAGTTAGTCGGTAAGATGTCATTCAGTTGAACTCCTTTGGGTGTGGATAAAATAAGAAATTTCAAATGCATCTAGTAAAACTTGTTGCCTATCCCTGTAATTAGCCTTTCTAACGGCTCGATCCCGTCAGACTATCATCATTTCTCACCGTGCTTCAACTAAATCAGAGATGTTGGCTGTTCTGCTCTTTCTGGGGGGGCTTGTTTCCCTAAATAATGCAGGTAAGAAAACTTTTGACTTGTATCTTCTCATCCTACTAAAGTCGCAGATAGCCAGTATACATACCAAACTTACAGATATTACTTTGCCAGCTATATTTCTTTATAAGGTTTAGACTTACTAAATGTCTTGTAATTTATTTCTCTTCTAGCTGATCTGGCACCCACTCTTGTGGCATCCAACAGCATAATGTCGAACCAGTTCATGGACTCTGTAATACTGACTCTGCCTCCCTGTCAATACAGCGGTCAGATGGTAGATGTGGAGTTAGTCAACTTAGACACCAAACAAAACAGTATGTATGACTGTGTGAATATTCTGTTTTAGCCTATAATTCAAAAACACATTCACTGTGTCATCATAGCTATTATATTTCATAGAAATGCTCTTCTTTCTTTTGTACCACAACATAATTTGAAATATTCAGTGTATATTTAGTGTAACATCTAAGTTGTATAATATTGTATGTGGTTTTTTTTTTGTTTACAAAACATTAATACATACCTGTTTTATTAGGTTTAAATTTTACTCAGAAACACATTAAAAGCATATTCTGTTTTTGTTATTCTGTACACTCTACATCATTATACCTTTTCTAAGTAGAATGGAACCATAATAATACCAGATCAGATATTCTTTTGGTGATAGGGACATTTTTGATAAATGGTGTATTTTTAAACTGTATAAATCTGTTTTTTTTTTTTTAAATCCTATACCATTTAAATGTAATATTATATAATATATTACTACAGATGGAAATTTTTAAAGGTCTTGGCCCACACTTTGATAAGAGCTTGATAGCTTTATAGATTTTGTGGAGATCTTTATTAGGTCCATGGACATTTTTTTAGCACTGTGACTCTGACTGGGTTGTGGCCTGTTTGAGGGTGTGTGACTGCTATTACGAACACAGGGAACACCTTAGGAGATCATCAGCGATTACGTCTCATTTACTATTCAGAAAGTGAGTCATCCACCTGCTTTTCAGCAGCCTACAGTTTAGACACAAAGAAAAAAAAAGATCTGTTGACAAGCTAGTGGAATGTTTTAGGGTGTGTTACAATCAAACTGTCAGTAGCAACAAAAGGCCTGAAGTCAATAACGGTTATTTTTAAATATTTACCCACAGTCTTGTAAAAAAAAACCTTTAAGTTTAAGTTTAAGGCAGCACTGTTAAATTATTACTCATTCATTAATTATCTCCCGCTTTATCCTCTAGTAGGGTCGCGGGGGGGGGGGGGGGGTTTCCCCATGCCCATCCAGGGGAGAACGTTTCAGTCGCTGGGCAGATAGACCCAGGACAGGGCGCCAATCCATCGCTGGGCACACACTCACTCACACAGACACACTCTATATGGGGCAATTTGGAGAATTCAATTGACTTGATCCATGTTTTTGGACTGTGGGAGGAAACCGGAGAACCCAGAGGAAACCCACGTGGACACGGGGAGAACATGGAAACTCCACCCAGATGGGGATTCGAAACAGGAATCCCTAGCGCTGAGAGGTGAACGTGCTAACCACTAAGCCACCGTGCCACCTTAAATTATTATTATTATCTGAATTAAATTCAGAACTTAAATGTAGAATATAATCCTTATAGAGAACATAATTGAATATGACATATTTCAGTAAAGGGCGGCACGGTGGCTTAGTGGTTAGCATGTTCTCCTCTCAGCGCTAGGGATTCCTGATTCGATTCCCAATCAGGGTGGAGTTTCCATGTTCTCCCCATGTCCGTGTGGGTTTTCTCTGGGTTCTCTGGTTTCCTCCCACAGTCCAAATACATGGATCCAGGTCTTATTAAATTCTCCAAATTACCCGATATAAAGTGTGTGTGTGTGAGTGAGTGTGTGCCCTGTCCTGGATGTATCTGCCCAGCAACCGAAATGTTCTCTGGATGGGCATGGGGAAATCCCCCCCCACCCCCGCGACCCTAGTAGAGGATAAAGCGGAACATAACGGATGGATGGATATTTTAGTAAATAAAATATGGAAGTGTAGAAATACAAAGTTAACGAATTGTAAGTGGAGCGGATAAAATGAGTAGAAACAAGAAGTAGTTCCTAATAAATTAGTCACTGAATGCATTTAATATTAAACAAATAATAACTTGGTTTTATATATTTTAAATATTTATATATATATATATATATATATATATATATATATATATATATATATATATATATATATATATATATATATATATATATATATATATATATATATTTATATGATTGATTTATATGTTATTTATATTTATATGTAGAGTTATTTTCTAGGATAACAATACCTAAATTGTAAAAACAGTGGGTCATGTAGCACATCTTCACAAATGAATTGGTCAATGCAGCGTTCTTAACATGTGAAAAACTTTGGATCATGCATGAACAAAAAAAAAAATGTTCCAATTGTTTTATGCTACATACATTTATTGAATGAGTGCCACAGAATATGTGCACTGTGATCCAAGTCAAATGTTTTACTTTATTATTAAGCTTTTTTTTTATCTGACAGTGTAATATGTGTGGAATTTTTGTTGAAGAAAATATTTAGTAATTTAAAAAAACCTACCCAACAAGGCAGTTACACCTTTATAAGGACCTACAGAGAATAGGGATGAAATTTCCTCTCACTATCATCCAAACTTCCAAGCCTTAAAAAGCCAGTGTTTTAATTTACAAATTAACATTTGGGTAAACTGAAAAATTATAAAAGATTCATATAAATGAATCATATTATCCTAACCACACATTCCTCTATTACGGTCATGGGGGGTAGTTCCCCATGCCCATCCAGAGGAGAACGTTTTGATACTGGGCAGATACACACTGGACAGCGTGCCAATCCATCACTGTGAACACTTTACCCTGACAGTAAAATAATAAAGAAGGCGAAATATTTAATAAAATAATAACACAGAAGGGGGTGGGGTTTTTTGCGTTTTCAGTTGATGTCTTAGTTTCACTTTTAAATTCCCACATCCTTGACTGTAATCAATGTCTTTTTAATATAAGCTTTTGTTGTTACAGGCACTCTGCCCAATGCTTTCACGGTTCCAACCTGCGATAACATCACCTGTCCTGGTGAACCCACTGCAGTTAACAGAAACATTGGTTACCAACTAACGGGACTCAATAGCAGCACTAATTATCAGTAAGCATTTCAAACCTTTGTTTTACAAAAGGCATTAAAACTTTGATGGTTTAATATTAAGAATGGGCAGGTGATCCGATCATTTACATAAACAAATTAAAATGTTTGCAGAATCCGCTATAAGATTGGATCGAACTACAGTACACCTGTAACCATATCCACACTAACAGGTACCATAAACCGTCATCTAATCTAATGTAATGTAATGTAATCTAATCTAATCTTTCTTTATCTTAATAATATCAGACTTGTGACGTTTTTCGTCTTATTTGTTTTGCAGCAGCCGACTACAATACTATTGGTAGTGGGTATTCAGGACGCAGTCCATCCATGATAATTATCACAGTCCTTCTCTCTGTGGCTATGTTTATCCTGCTCATTGGGCTAATTGTTGGCGCAGTATTGGCCAGTACCTCAAAATAAAAAAACTTATGTTTTTTTGTGTTAACTAAAAAGACTTTATAATAATAATAATTCCATTTTCAATTAAAATAATTAGCATTTCATGATTCTCTTGTAAAACAGCTTCCTTTGTAACATGTCCATAATGTATAACTAAATCAAAATATGGACTGTGTGTTTTAACAGAAAAAAAAAGTAATGATTTGAAACAAAAGGACGCAACAAACATTAAAAAAATGATATAAAATAATATAACGTATTAGTACACTAAACACCTTACTGCTGCACTGTTTGTCTGTAGATGCTGCATCTCTTTTTAATGACTGTACGATCAAACCTTGATTTAAAAACTGTTGTGTTTGTTATTTATATATGTAAATTGATAACTTAATAAAAATTAACAATGTAGTATGACTTTTATTATAGATGATTTATGGTTGGTTATATATTATGAAAAGGATAATGATGACCACATACACCTTAGCTAGGATATACACTGCAAAACATCATACACAGCAAATCCTGTACACTAAATGTTACAGGTTCTATCCAGCCCTGCCCCACACCCGCTTTCCTTGTTGTTGTTCTGCATGGTGGAAAAAAAGCCAAATTCAAATGATACACGCAGTACGGGTCATTTAGAGATGGTTTTGTTTTTATTTACTGCTTTGTTTATATGAATCAGGATGATATAAAGGTGTGAGGTACGAATTTCCTTTATACGTGTGTGCCACAAGTACACAAAGTTCACAAATACTTATTTCACCTACTTACACTACTTACTGAGGGGTTAATCACTATGAAGACAATTTATTTGGAATTATGTATCATCTCTCTTTATCTCAGATAATATAATCTGACATTTATTTTAAAGTAATACATCACACACATTTCACATCCAGTTAACTGTTTTGATAGAATAAAACATTGTGTGCAGGAAATATATTTTAACAAAACATATGTTCTGTATGGTGGCATGGTGGTTTAGTGGTTAGCATGTTCTCCTCTCAGCTCTAGGGATTCCCGGTTGGAATCGCCATCTGGGTGGGGTTTCCATGTTCTCTCCATGTCCTCGTGGGTTTCCTCCGGGTTCTCCGGTTTCCTCCCACGCTCCAAAAATATGGATGAAGGTCAACTTAATTCTCCAAATTGCCCCATATAGAGTGTGTTTGTGTGAGTGTGTGCCCAGTCATAGATTGGCGTCCTGTCCTGGGTGTATCTGCCCAGCGCCCGAAACGTTCTACCCTGGATGGGCATGGGGAACCCCCCCACGACCCTAATAGAGGATAAAGCGGAAGATAATGGATGGATGGATATGTTCTGTATATTAATTCACTTTTTTTTGCATTTTCATGAAATATATTAGAAATACATTACCAGCGAAATCAAAAGAAGGTGAGCGTCTGTGTCTTTTCATTTGTTTAGCTTATATGTTCAGATTCCAATAGAAACTCAACATCAACAAACGAAAAGACTAAAATGGAATCTTTAGATGGGATAAAACTTTAAAACTTGTTAAACTTACACATAAAACTATGTATAAAACTATGTTTAAGTTTGTCAGCTATAGAAGATTTCCTCTGATAGTTTGCAGGGTGTGTGAGGAGGGAGGGCAGTAATTTAAGATGATCCCAGTCAAACCTGTTCGCTCTTTTATCTAATTGTCCAGCTCTTTTTACCAGCACATTCCAGCTGATCCACTGTACAGTCCCGGTGTACACAGTTATTTATCTCACAAAGATACGCAAAGGGGCCAGAATGCTGGCTGTTCTCCTAATTATAGGGGGGTTTGTTTCCCTCATCGATACAGGTATAGCAAAACTTCTTATTCTATTGCTTTACAAAATATATTTTAAAAAGTAATTTAAGGATTAAAGCTAAACATATAGATTTGATCAGCATATTGCTATTTGATACATTTCAGATCTAACATTTGTAATGACTTGTGATGGTCGAATGTTTTGTTGTAGAGCTCAAAGTTCACCTGTTGACAACTAACGACGATCAAATAATCACAGATCGACTGATGGATTCAGTAATACTCACTTATCCTTCCTGTGAATATGCCGGGCAGAATGTGAATGTAGTCTACATGAATGTGAAGGCAAATAAAAACCGTATGTATGCTTAATGACAAAGGTTTTTATAAAATTTGTAACTTTCAATTAAGGCTGTCTTAATTGATGGTGACTTATAAATCACCCAGGCAAATAAGCATTGGACCACAATATGCTTTAACTACAGTATATATTTACAGTAAAATTATTTTGTACATTTATTTTCGATACAAGAGTATACTCATTTATACTTTGATGCTTTGCGTGGTTAAGCGGAACATACAAAAGCGGAACATACAAAAGATTGTAAAAGGTCGGGACTCTGTGGTGGTCAGTCCATGTATTTCTCATGCTTTTAAACAAGTGAATTAATTAATTTTGGAATTTACTTACATCATAAAGTATTTTTTTAAACCTCACTGATGGTGGAATCTGGTCATTCAAAGCATTCAGGTAAACAGCTGACCTCATTTTATTCCCTCTTATTATTATTATCTCTCCATTTAATCCAACCACTGTTTCTAAGCAACGTCTTTAGAGAAGGCAGTATATTATAAGTATTATAAGACAGCGGCTTTACTTTATGTAATAACCATAATCAGTGCATTGCTTTGTGTGTTCATTTTTGTTTATTACAGAGACTCAAGAATTTACCGTTCAGAGCTGTGACAGCAATGCAGGTATATCAAAAACAGTCAAATCCAACAACCAGATTGGTTACCAACTAAAAGGACTCACCAGTGGCACTGAGTACAAGTAAGTATAACCTTTTTTGAAATGACTCAATTAATCTAACAACTTAAAATAGAAACAAAAAGAAAAATGTAAACTGAATTGGAAAGCAAACTGGTACATATTACAAGGTGTCTTTTTTAAATTTAGTCTTAAAACACATTTTTACTCTCTGGCTTTTAACCCACCATGATTTTACTTTGGTCTTAAAAACCTTTTTAGTGTTTTACTTGATGTATCGTTTTACTGTTTATATTGTATTCTTGTTTTTTTTTTCTAATTTTACGTTTAAATCCTGTACAGCACTTTATTATTTAACTGCTGTTGTTTTTAAAGTGCTTTATAAATAAAATTCAGTTCAGTTGAGTTGAGTTGAGTTGAGTGTGCATTACAGAATGGAAACTCAAGAGTGATTTATTATACACTTACCGGCCATTTCATTAGGTACACCTCCTCGTTTCCACACTCACTGTGTTTTTTTTCAGTTCCACTAATCATATAGATGGACTTTGTAGTTCTATAATAACAGACTGTAGTCCATCTGTTTCTCTATATAGTTTGTTAGTCCCCACAGAGGGGGTATTAGGGTGATGAATGATTCTCAGTACTGCAGTGATACTGATATGATGGTGGTGTGTTAGTGTGTGTTGTGCTGGGACAGTGTGAGTGGATCAGACACAGCAGTGCTGCTGGACAGAGAACAGTACAGCAATCAGAACATACAGGTGTCTGATCCACTTACATTATCCACCACCCTAATAATACCTGCCATGTGGATGGTCCTGATTATCAGAGAACAGAGTAATAGGAACTTACAGAGAAATTAGAGAAACAGATGGACTACAGAACGTAACTGTAGAACTACAAAGTCCATCTATATGATCAGTGGTGAAACAATGAGATGTACATAATAAACTAACCGGTGAGTGTAAATACTAGTTTAAAAGATGTGAGCATTTCCTAAAACTCATCACTAATTTTAATTAGGTCAGCAAGATTAATTCATCTTTTTTTGTAGGATTTGGTATAAGATTGGATCAAACTACAGCAGCCCTGTAACAGCAATGACGAGAGAAGGTAAGTTTAAGCATTTATGAACAACTACAGAGAAAACTTACTTAGATTGAATGGTCCCTAACATAAAAACACCATCCATGCCACGCTTTTTCTTCTTTCTTCTTGATAAATGTCATCTGTTGCTATTGCTGTATTTCTATAATATGTAAGTGAGAAATGCTTTCAAATCTGACCTGCATATCAATGTGACAAAAAAGTGTTATTGTAGCCACATGGATTCTTTCATCCCATCTGTTTTTTGCAGTGACCGACTACAATTCTATCGACGTCAGCCTCGTCGGTCGCAGTGCATCCATGATAGTGATCACAGTCATTCTTTCTGCGGCGATGTTCATCCAGCTCCTCTGTCTCGTTATCGTCTTACCAATTTCCAGTTATTTCAAAAGACCATATTGATTTCATTTCATATTTAAACTTTTTTCTTATTTCATGTTATTTTTTTATAAGAGGACAGTATAAAATTATTTTATTGGATCTATTTGTTCACATATTATTCAGTTCTAATGTTTATAATACACCCCCTTCTTGCTCCATTATTTACGTTCTCCATTTCGTATATGGAAGGACTTTGTAGTTTTACAATTACAGACTGTAGTTCATCAGTTTTTTATTTGTTTTTGTTAGTCCCCTGTTGGTTCTCTGTTCAGGAGCATCACAGAACAGGTATCATTTGGGTGGTGGATTTATTGTCAGTTCTGCAGTGACACTGATGTGGTGAGGGGGTTTTAGTGCATCAGTGCTGCTGTAGTTTCATTTAAACACCTGTGACACTGCTGGGATAGGAATAATGTACCCACAAAATAACCCCTGCTCTGTGGGGGTACTATTGGGGTCCTGACCATTAGAACAGAGTAAAGGGGGTTAATACAATATGTACTGCAGAACACAAACTGATGGACTACACTCTGGAATTATAGAACTATAAAATACATCTTTACAGTAAGTGAAACTAAGAACATAGACAATAAGTGGAGCAAAATAGGGGGCGTGTCTAAACTTTTGACTACTACTGTATTTATCTAAAATGTTTTGAGTCATAAACTAAACACAAAATCATTGTTTGCTGTGTTTCTTTAAGCTACAAACCTTTTTCCTCTAAAATGCTGGGACATGTTTTAAAAAAAAGAACATTTTCAGTTGTGGGTTGTTCATTTAATTATATATTAAATAAACAAAATGATAACAAATGATTTTTGTGTTTGAAGTTTTTTGTACTCGGTGTATCTGCCTGGTGCCCGTAAAATTCTCCGGTGGATGGGCATTCTCTCCAGCGCGACACTGGTAGATTGGAGGTTTAAGCAGAAAATAATGGGATGAGATGATTTTTAAAAATATAATTAATGTATTGAAATTGTATGTGGTTTAGTGGTTAGCAATGTTGCCTCTCAGCACTAGGGTTCGAATCCCAATATTGTTGGAGTTTCCATGTTCTCTCCAAGTGGGTTTCCTCCGGGTTCTCCGGTTTCCTCCCACAGTCCAAAAACATGGATCAAGGTCAATTGAATTCTCCAAATTGCCCCATATAGAGTGTGTTTGTGTGAGTGAGTGTGTGTCCAGTGATGGATTAGCGTCCTGTCCTGGGTGTGTCTGCCCAGCGCACGGAACGTTCTCCCCTGGATGGGTATAGGGAACCATACCCCCCACCCTAGTAGAGGATAAAGCGGAAGATAATGGATGGAAATTGTATGTTATTGTTACCACAGGTCTCAGGCACTGTTTATTAACTTCATTTAGTAAAATTTATATTTTCATTATATTTTTATTTTCATTAACTCATTATAAATGCCTGTTTGCAGCTCAAGTTTCTGAATTTATTAAAATGACTTTTAAGGCTGATTTCTGGATCAAATTGAGACCGAAGACAAGAGTCCTAATGAGTACAAATGACTGTCGTTACTCGTTAGTGTCCTCTAGCGGCCACATTACGTACAGCCTCGCTATACATCTCGCGTTGTAGTTGATTAGTTTACGAAGTATTTCTTTCAACTTTTCATCGGTTCAGGGTTTTCAGACGGTGCAGTGCATGTTTCCACAATTCCACTTGAATAAAATATATAAAACAAAAGCATTTTAACTGACAAGTAGTGAAAAGACGGCCATTATGAAGGGTCTCATTAAAAGTCTTAATTATTGACACCTGGTCGGACCATGTACTTATGTGATGGTCGAAGCTGTTTCAAATAGTTCCTGCATCCACGAAGGATGTTCCTAAAATGATATTTAACTTCACTTATTTATTGCAGAAATGTTTCTCCATCTTCAAGACCGAGAGAAATTTCTCGAGCTTCATTTGAACTTAGGACTGCAGGACTGGGACATGAACGAGGAAATTAAACTGAGCACAACCACCGACCAGTTCTACCAAGGTGGGACTACAGGACGTTTAAAGTCCTTTAACTTTCAAATGCGACTAATAAGTGTCTTTTTAACAGACGAAACCCGAAGTGAACAGTATTTGGCTCAGTGGCATTATGCAAGAATCTCAAGGAGAACTTTACCTGCGGATCCTCATGTCCCTGCAGATAAGACAGGTGTGCTCAGGTCACACAGCACTGCAGTTTCAACTCTATATTACAATTAAATTACTTTAGATTTACAACTGATGGATTTTAACCAGTTTTTAGGGTTTAGAAACATCAGATCCCTTACTCCCCCCTCTGTCCTCTTTAAAAATTGCCCTTTCATGAGTGAATTTATCCATTTTTCAAACTGTTGTTACATTCATTTTGTTTGATCATTTATTAGTTATTCATCCATTATCTTCTGCTTTATCATATATTAGGGTCGCGGGGGGGGTTCCCCCATGCCCATCCAGGGTAGAACATTTCGGGCGCTGGGCAGACACACGTAGGACAGAGCGCTGGGCACACACTCACTCACACAGACACACTCTATATGGGGCAATTTGGAGAACTCAATTGACTTGATCCATGTTTTTTTTTGGACTGTGGGAGGAAACCCACACGGACACAGGGAGAACATGGAAACTCCACCCAGATGGGGATTCAAACCGAGATTCCCTAGCGCTGAGAGGAGAACATACTAACCTAAGCCACCGTGCCGCCCCATTTATTAGTTATCATTCATTCATTATCTTCAGCTTTATCCTCTATTAGGGTCACGGGGGGGTTCCACATGCCCATCCAGGGGAGAACGTTTCGGGCGCTAAGCAGATACACCCAGGACAGGGCACCAATCTATCGCTGGGCACACACTCACTCACACAGACACGCGCACAGACACACTCTATATGGGGCAATTTGGAGAACTCAATTGGCATGATCCATATTTTTTGACTGTGGGAGGAAACCAGAGAACCTGGAGGAAACCCACGCGGACACGGGGAGAACATGGAAGCTCCACCCAGATGGGGATTCGAACCGAGAATCCCTAGCGCTGAGAGGAGAACATGCTAACCACTAAGCCACCGTGCCGCTCATTTATTAGTTATATTGGATCAAATTAAATTACATATGAAATGTCTGTCAGCAGTGGAGAGCACATTCAGTTCTAATAAATGATGGTTTTGGCTGATAATGTTTGAATAAATGAACCTGAGCTTCGTCAGAAAAGCATGAATCCGTTTTTACGAGTCGGTCGCAGATGAGACAGTTTTAAGGCTTTGCTTTAAATTGCGACAGTTTGCCCCTTCAGAAAAAATTCTGACGGTTTCTGAAAATTGAGAAGCTGCTCTTTACAGGCAACATACAGTTATTACGGTAACTTTACTCCTGACACTGGCAAAAGAATTTGTCTCCCTGGAAGCACAAACAGCTGACGGTGACTCCATCGTTCGGTCCCGCTGCTGGAGGAGAGGCTGCAGAGAGAGCTGCTCTCATTTATCCGGGGGTACTGATAAAACGCCCTGAAAGCCCAGGTCTAACGACGCCCCTGCTTTTAACAATTGTTTTTTTAATATTAGTGACTGGGGTTGATACTTAAACTTATACAATTTTAGGCAACACATCATTGAATCAATTAAAAAGTGAACACACAGATATGACTGCAATGGCAATAACAAAGTATTCATCCATCCACCCATCCATTATCTTCCACTAAATTCTGTACTGGGGTCCCGGGAAGAACATTTGAGCTCCACTTTGGTTTTCATAAAACACAATATAGTTACTTGAATCCTCCTCAAACCAAATGTTGAAGGTACGTGTGTGGAGAAATATTTCTACTTTGTTAACAAGAAACTTGTACCGTTTATTTTACTTGTACCATTAATTTTACCAAAGTTTACCACTGTGTAAAATACACCTACCCTGAAATGGCTTATCTAAATTTTTGTTCTCAATTTGCATCTGCAGTCTAGACATTCTCACTTGCTGTGTCCACCATGTAGCTAAATTCAAACTGCAGCTGCTTTCACCTGAATTTAAAATGGGGAGTGGAACAAGTGTCTAATACGTCATACAAAAGCAATCCCCCACATTTCTCATCACACGGCAGTAAAGTGTTTGGCTGCTTTAAATTGTCCTTATATAATGTGCGTGTCCAGCGCCCGAAACACTCTCCCCTGGATGGGCATGAGGAACATTCCTGTGACACTAGCAGAGGTTAATGCAGAAAGATAATGGATGGATAGACAAAGTTAGTCTCTTTAGTGATAAAGCATTGTTTGTATTTTGTTCTAATGACATGAGATGAATGCTAACGGATCATCTGCTCTCTTAAACCCCATACACTTATTGACAGGTTCCGCAATACAGCCAAATCTCTGGTTAATGGTGAACCCCGTTTTGGCTTGCCCCATCAAATACCCTGTTCGATCTACAGCAACATCTCATCGAAAGCAAACTTTTGACACACCTGTTTTAGCTTCTTGTCTGGCTGTACCGGGACAAAGCCTACAACTGTTGTCCTTGCCTAAAGAGACCTGCCTGGATGAGTCACTGCATGACGCATCTCTTTCAAGTGAATATCAAGTAAGGCTTCCATACACTGGATATGCGTCAGTCCCTTTTTTATGTCTTGACCATGTGTATGCTTTGTTCAATGTCTTTAACATCATGCGTATTTTCCAGACTATAAGGTGCACCTAAAAGCCTAAAATTTTCCCAGAAATCAGACGTGCACCTTATAATCCGGTGCGCCTTATACGTGTACTGAGTTCCAAAATCTATAAAAGTATTGTTGTGCAATAAACTCGAAAAGCCGAGTGAAGAAAATTAATTCGGAGCTCGCCGTCATTCCAGGAGGATTAAATAAAGAACTCCGACCGCTGGACATTGGCGTAAACGGGGCGTTTAAAGTAAAGTTGCGGGCGGCGTGGGAGCGATGGATGAGAGACGGCGAACATACGTTTACTAAAACTCAGGAGGCGGCGGCGGGGCGAGTTACGCCACCGTCTGTGAATGGATTGTGGATGCCTGGGCTGAGGTTTCTGCTGTAACCGTCGTCCGAGCTTTCGCGAAAGCCGGCATCATTGTTGAACAGCCGCCTGGCAACGAGACTGACTCGGACATTGATTGATATTGAAATTGTAAAAAAAGAAAATTGCAGCTTTTTAATTCAGACACAGAAGATGAGGACTTTGATGGATTTGTGGGAGAAGAGTGATTAAAATAATGTGTGTTTTGTCAAGTAGTAGAATAAACTTCAATTATAAATCACCGATTTACTTTTCTTGTAGATCGTATGTTTTAGCAAGTGCCTTATAATACGCTGCCGTACAGAATAAGTACCGTACAGAAATAGAGTCCGTAATTCAGACTGCGCGTTATAGTACGGTGCGCATTATACGTGGGTCAAATACAGAAATAGACCCCGTAATTCAGAGTGCGCCTTATAATACAGTGCGCCTTATGGTCCGGAAAATACGGTAGTTTGTTAGCTATGATTTAGATGTGCGTTTCGGTAACACCTATTTAAATCCATCTATGTTCTATGATCTGACTGAAGCTCACAGATGATGATGCATCCTCAGAGGACATACCAGTTTGTCGTAAGGTGAAGGGTCCTCGAAGGGGTCGAGCCACCAAGGAGCAGTCATCACGTAGGCTGGGTCTGGCTCAGAGCAGGAGGTTGCAAAGAGTCCTTCAAGACAGTCGCAACCTTAAGAGTGGCGCCTGGCCTCGGCCGCCTGTCAACTACTGCATCCTCATTGCGATGGCGCTGAGCAGTAGCTGCGCTGGCAGCCTCAATGTCCAACAGATCTACAACTTTACAAGGTGAAAAACAATTGGTTAATTAAGCCTCTCTGTATTAAAGCCCTTGTAGAGGAAAATTTTAACTTTTAAATAAGTGATTTTATTTTTTTATTCTTCCATCTACAGCCTTCAACAGATATTATCCAGGGTTTATTAAATTATACATATATTCCAAGCCTTTAATTTGTTAATATTATATAATGACGCATCACTTCTCAACCTGCAACTAAGGACAAATGATTGCTAAATATTTTAGTTTCTGTGGTTATAATTTCAGTTTATCTGATTTTCTTGTTAAAGTAGTTAACAGATGTAACTATTTCAATTGAAATGTAAATGGTTTACTTATCCATTTTAAGTATATGAAATGTGGTGGTGTTAATCCTCCTTTTATATACTATTATTTTTCTGTGTGAGAACTCCTGACCACTCTGCTCTTCATTTTTTTTTTTCTTAGAGAGCACTTCCCTTTCTTTTTGACTGCACCTGATGGATGGAAGAACACCATTCGTCACAACCTATGTTTTAGCAACAGCTTTAAAAAGACACCGCAGCAAGTGACGGGTGATGGAAAGCGGAAGTCTTGTCTATGGCATTTAACTCTGGATGGCCGACGGAGGCTGAGGAATGAAATTCATACGCTCACCACAGACTCCTTCAGAATGTTGAAGAGAAGCATGAACTACCCAGGTCAGAGCGTGGACATGGTGTATGTGATTTTAGGAAGTGCTTATTCAGTGTGTTTTAAAGTTTGTGTGTATGGTTTTGTATAGTCGTATATATCAAATTTGTCACCACAATTTTTTGACACACCTGTGCTGGTCTGGAATTGACCAAGAATTCACATTTTTTAAACATATTTTTGTTGCCCAAAAGAAGAACTTTTGTGTTTTGGAGTATTTACCCAGCAGCACCTGTTCAAACCCATCAGGTGAAGAGCACTAAATATACACATATTGTATATGCTGCTTCATGCTGAGTGGTTGTTAAAAATAATTTGTATCAGTGTTGTATTAATGGAATCAAATTTAGTTGGGAGGTGTATGAAATGACTATCAAACATCTGAAAAAATATATTTTCCATAACAAGTGCTGGTTGTCACCCTGATTTAGTCTAGTTTTTAACTTTTATAATGCACTGACTTCTTTTTATGTGTTGTATGGGGTGTGTTTTATCTTCAAAATTTATCGGTGAAACAAGCAACAGTCAATATACTTTTATATAATAACAGTCCAGCACAGATCAGCAACCAGTTTATCCTGGTATATTACATTTTGCATTACATTTTGGTCTTTTAGCAGATGCTTTTATCCTAAGTGACTTACAAGGTGAGCACAGGGTTAATCACAACATCCCTGGAGCAATGAGGGTTAAGGGTCTTGCTCAAGGACCCACACTGGTAACTTCAGTGGACCTGGGATTTGAACCCCCAACCTTCAGATTGATAACCCAGCACCCTAACCACTGCGCTACTGCTCCCACACACATATGCTTGTGTGTTATTTATTTTTTTTTTAAATCAGCAGGACCATTTAATCTTCGATCAGTTTTTTTTTCCCTAGGTCAAATTTAATGTCTGTAGTTAATTTAACTTTGTTTTGTTAATCTTGTTTTTCTGTCCTCCTACAGACATGATTGAAACCCTGTTTAAGCTGTAATCTGAGACTGAAGATGGATTTAAAAAAAAAAACAATGGATTTGAGCACTTTTGTTTGTAACATAGAGCACCAACTCAGATTCTTTATTTTGCAGAATAGTGGCTCACTTGTTTTCTTTTTGTCTTAATAGTCCTGATAAAATAAAGCAAAATGAATCAGCATACTCTGTGTCTGCGTGGGTTTCCTCCGGGTTCTCCGGTTTCCTCCCACAGTCCAAAAACATGGAACAGGTCAATTGAGTTCTCCAAATTGCCCCATATAGTGTGTGTATGCGTGAGTGTGTATCCAGTGATAGATTGGCGCCCTGTCCTGGGTGTATCTGCCCAGCGCCCGAAACGTTCTCCCTTGGATGGGCATGGGGATCCCCCCCAAGGGGTTTCCTCCGGGTTCTCAGGTTTCCTCCCACAGTCCAAAAACATGGAACAAGTCAATTGAGTTCTCCAAATTGCCCCATATAAAGTGGGTATGCGTGCGTGTCTGTGTGAGTGCGTGTGTATCCGGTGATAGATTGTGTGTATCCCCCCCCACACACACACACAACCCTAATAGAGGATAAAGCGGAAGATAATGCATGAATAATGAATCAGCATACTTGTGTTACTCTTCCCTGCCACTAGAGGCACTGTCTCGGTGTTTCACTTGTTACGTCAGAGCGAGCTTCGGCTAAAGCTAATGCTCGGGTTCTTGTGAGGGAGGTGAGAATGGGGGCGTTTTACTGCGCAGTTTGCAAACAAACCGATTTTTTAGGGAAAAAACACATTTTTGGGAAAACGCATCAGAGAAAACTTAAAGAGGTTTTGGGGAAGTTTTTGGAAAAGGTAAGGAGCATGTTTGTTTGTTTACTCGGAGCCGCCACGGCCTGGTTTCAGTTTAATAGAACTTTCGTTTGGAACGCTGACGTTTGAACTGTTCCTTTATTATTTTATATTAACAACCATTTGAATAATTAGATTCTAGATAAACGTGTCACCGATATAAATAATAGTTCAACACCTAGCATTTACTGCTGCAATAAACCTTTACAAATACATTTTTAAAGCACATTTAATGTGGCGGTGGCTTAGTGGTTGGCATGTTCTCCTCTCAGCACTAGGGATCCCAATCTGGGTGGAGTTTCCATGTTCTCCCCGTGTCCGCATGGGTTTCCTCCGGTTTCCTCCCACAGTCCAAAAACATGGATCAAGGTCAACTGAATTCTCCAAATTGCCCCATATAGAGGGTGTGTGAGTGAGTGTGTGTCCAGCGATAGATTGGTGTCCTGTCCTGGGTTGTATCTGCCCGGCGCCCGAGACGTTCTCCCCTGGATGGGCATGGGGAACCCCCCCCCCCCCCCCCCCCGGACCCAAGCAGAGGATAAAGCGGAAGATAATGGATGGATGGTTAAGTGCTGGTCGTCACCCTGATTAAGCCTAGTTTTTAACTTTTGCACATAATTCTTTTTATGTGCTGTGTGGGGTGTTTTTTTTTTTTTTATCTTCCAAATTTATCTGTGAAACAAGCAACAGTCCAGTATACTTTATGTAATAACAGTCCAGCACAGATCAGCAACAAGTTAATCCTGGTATATGCTTTTGTATGTGCGACCCTAGTAGAGGATAAAGCGGACTGATGGATGGATGGATTTAATGTGGCTGGTCATTTGAGGACGTTCTACTGACCTGCTGCTGTTCATGTCACGTTTTTATAGTTTAGAACCATTTTATGTAATATCATCATAGTCATCGTTAATCTGTGCGAACATGGTCGCTTTCTCCTGTTATAATTCAACAAATGTCACATCGACCCGTTTGCAGATAAAAGAAGCGCGTCGTACCATCAGAAGTCCGCAGGTGGAGAAGTTCGACGCCACCCAGCATGAGCTCCGTGTTTGGTGTTACTGCTGCAGTGTGGAGGTACAGAAACACGTCACCGATGGAAAACTCACTGTGCTTCATGGAGGATTGCTGGAGCACCTGAGCACGTAAGAGATGAGAACGGGGTTGATCATGTAGAAACATTTGGGATATTTCAGTTATTCAGCATCTTGTTTTGTTCGCCTTCAGAGAGGAGCATCGCAAAAAAACAGACGCTTTCTGGTGGAGGAACAAAGCAGATCAGAAACGTAAAGAGAAGTTCATCATTACAGAAGCAGAGACTGAAAGGTGGAACTATTTAAATGTTTTTTTTTCTTTCTACTTTTGCTTACAGTACTCACACACAGAGGAATTTGTTCTCCACATTTCATCCAGGCAGTGACACACATACACACACTGGTGAAGTAAGAACACGTGCCCAGCGTGGTGGGCAGTCTTGTATACGGTCTTGGGTAGCAATTGGGGTTCGATGCCTTGCCCTGGGAATCAGTTGTATCACATGGGGTGAAAATTGGAGTGATTTTGGCATAAGTGGTGGCAGATGGGCTGGTTTTAGATTCTTAATATGAAGTATTAAAGTAGTGTATCTTAATGAAGTGCTGATTGTGTTTTGTGTTGTGGTAATACATATCAGAGCTTTGCTGTAACAGTGGCAACTGCAGTAGACGTGTTTTGTGATTTAATACATCAACCTGTAATTATAGGAGTATATAATTAATTATAGGAGTATATAATGATGTTGGAATTTCTGTGGTTTCTTTTTACTGAAGATATAACTTTGTCAGACATGTTTTAGCTTTTAAAAAAAAAAAAAAAACATGATGTGGAAGAGGGGCGGCGCAGTGGCTTAGTGATGTGTCACGTTCTCCTCTCAGCACTAGAGATTCCCGGTTCGAATCCCCATCTGGGTGGAGTTTCCATGTTCTCCCCGTGTCCGCCTCCAGGTTCTCCGGTTTCCTCCTACAGTCCAAAAACATGGATCAAGTCAATTGAGTTCTCCAAATTGCCCCATACAGAGTGCGAGTGTGTGCCCAGTGATAGATTGGTGCCCTGGATGGGCATGGGGAACCCCCCCCCCCGCGACCCTAATATAGGACACCTAAAATAGGATAAAGCGGAAGATAATGGATGGATGGATGATGTGGAAGATAGTAAATTTGTGTCACAACATTGATTCATTCATTATCTTCCGCTTTATCCTCTATTAGGGTCGCGGGGGGGTTCCCCATTCCCATCCAGGGGAGAACGTTTCGGGCGCTGGGCAGATACACCCAGGACAGAGCGCCAATCCATCACTGGGCACACACACACAGACACTCACTCAAACACACTCTATATGGGGCAATTTGGAGAACTCAATTGGCTTGATCCATGTTTTTGGACTGTGGGAAACCGGAGGAACCCACGCGGACACGGGGAGAACAAGGAAACTCCACCCAGATGGAGAATAAGCATTAGCCGCAAAGCCATACCAAGCGATGCCAAGCAAACACGTTGCCGAAGCACCACATACATGTCACAACATTAAGTTAAAAAACTGAATTGATTTGTTGTTGCAGATTTAAGGAAGAAGTAGTTAAAGCACTCGATCAGTATGAGGAGAAGGAGGACGTGCTCCTAAAAGAGGTACGTTTCACATGGTAAATCCGTTCACATGTTTGTTTGCATAGTTTTTTCTATCTTAATGTTCTTTCTTTTTTTTTTTTTTTTTGAAGCAAGCTGAATTAATCCGATCCCAGGAGCAACACAGACTAGAAGTTCTGCAGGCTCTAATAGAGGTTTGTGTTCCGGGAATGAAGCAACTGTATCCAGATTTCATTTCTTATTGCCTTGTGATGTGTGCATGAGAATGTTTACATGGACACAGTGCCGTGGTGGCACTTCTAACTTCTGAATTCTTATAATTCTTACAAACTGTCATTTTAGTTTATACTGAATTAATCATGGGCGGCACGGTGGCTTAGTGGTTAGCACGTTCGCCTCTCAGCGCTAGGGATTCCTGGTTCGAATCCCCATCTGGGTGGAGTTTCCATGTTCTCCCCGTGTCTGTGTGGGTTTCCTCCGGGTTCTCCGGTTTCCTCCCACAATCCAAAAACATGGATCAAGTCAATTGAATTCTCAAAATTGCCCCATATCGAGTGTGTGTGTGAGTGAGTGTGTGCCCAGCGATGGATTGGCGCCCTGTCCTGGGTCTATCTGCCCAGCGCCCGAGACGCTCTCCCCTGGATGGGCATGGGGAACCCCACCGCGACCCTAATAGAGGATGAAGCGGGAGATAATGAATGAATGAATGAATTAATCATAGCATTACAGAATAGCTGAATGACTAAGAGCATAAAGATCATATGCAAAAAGGGGTTGAAATAAAACACTTTCGTAGTTTTATGAAACCATTGGAGAAGGTGGTCTGCCCCGGCCTCCCCTTGATGTGCAGAAACTGATACGCCTTCTCCCGTCCCCATTTTCAGGAAATTTTGGCAGCTCCTCTTCAGGTTGAAGAGCATATGACTGCCCAGCGATAGATAGATAGATACACACACTCACACACTTTATATGGGGCAATTTGGAGAATTCAATTGACCTTGATCCATGTTTTTGGACTGTGGGAGGAAACCGGAGAACCCGGAGGAAACCCACGTGGACACAGCGAGAACATGGAAACTCCACCCAGGTTGGGATTTGAACCGGGAATCCCTAGCCCTGAGAGGAGAACATGCTAACCACGAAACCACCATGTCGCCCATTGAAGGGCATTATATTAATAAATGTGGATTTTTTTTCTGTATTAATAACATTTAGACACAGTTAGAGGGTTGAATAAAATAAAAATAAATAAATAAATAAATAAAAAATTTGCTACAATAAAGAGAATATTAGGTGACTGGAATAGAATTATAAGGAAATTAACAAGCAAAAGCACACTGATCACCGCCTGCCTGTTGCTTTAGCATTACTACTGAAGTGCAAACACAATCCCAGAGGGCTTTAAAGACGCTTTCTTACACGCAGTTCCTCTTAAATAAGCTTTTAAAACTGTTCAATCTAAATATCCTATACGAGCATAAAAATCTGTTGGTGGAATTTATTATTCGTGTAAGTTCTTACTGCACTTAATGTACACTGGATAAAAGTTCTAGGACACCTACACCTGAGTGCGGAACAGCTTCAACTCCTCTGGAAAGTTTTTTTTAGAAGAGTGTGGAAATGCTCATGCTTTCATACTGAAGAGCTCCTGAGGTCAGCTGAAAGTCAGGGTCATAATTCCTAAACCACTTCAACCCAAAAATGTCTTATGGAGTTTGCTCATGGTTCTGCGTGGGCCAGCCATGTATTTCCCCCCCCCACACCAAATTCACCAAACTATGCCATTATGAATGTTGCTTTGTGTTTTGGAACACGGTCATATTAGAATAGACAATGGCCTGTCTCTACAATATTGGGGGGGTCTAGGTACTTGATTTTATACCTCTATGGCAATGGGACTTAATCAAACACTTAAATTTAGTGTTTACATCTAGTCCTAATACTTTTCTCCATATACTGCATCAGTAAATGTTACATTTGTGTCCGTTAACTTTAAGTTTAATTATTTGAAAATGTTGACGTTTCCTGAATCAAACTCAGCCTGATCCAGAGCTGCAGCCGTCTGCTGAACTCCAGCAAAGCATCAAGCCATCAGTCTGGTAAGAAAACGACAGCATTACCATAATTCAAGTTTAGTTTAAACCTATATTTGAACCTATCCCGTTTGCTCATGTGTTTGGGGGAGATGTTGGACTATCTCCTATAGTCTATACTTTTTATTTACCCATCAGCTGCCTGCTAGGTCAACGTATGTTCCAATATAGGCTCCTTAACAAATAAAAACATTTGAGCGTTGTATTTATCTCTATAGTGTGAGTTCAGAAATCCCTGGCCATCAAGCCAGATTATGTGGTGTTTCTGAGCAAGCTGGACCCAGCCATCAGGACCCCTTCCTGCAAACTCTGTGGGCAGATTCCGAACATGGCCTTACTTATATTGGCAGCCAGGTAATGAAACCTCATAGGTCAAAGTCTCATAGTCCTGATGCATCGTTTGAGTTTGTAACTAAATCGTATCAATCCTGTCTTCACCTGAAGGATTGTTCTGCCAGTGGGAACGTTCATACAGGTGAGAAAGCTAATCATGAAGTTCGAAATCTGTATCTAGTCTACCAATATCTAGAGTGACCATGTGTATGATTTGTGGGGGGGTGGTAGGTGCTATACCACCATGGCTGCAGGATGATCCAGAAGATGTGAGCTCACAGGACATCGGCCCCTCCCTGCAAGAGTTTCTTAAACACAGTAAGTACCTCACTGACTGGCAGAGCTGTAACAGAGCAGCACAGTGAGGTTAATGATACATAATCCAAACCGATGCCAAACATTTAGCTTTAAGCTTACACTAATTGAGCTAATTAACCATTACATTACATTTACATTACATTTGGTCATTCAGCAGACGCTCTTATCCGACACGACTTAGAAGGTGAGCACAGGGTTAATCACAGCATCCCTGCAGCAATGAGACCCACATTGGTAACTTCAGTGGACCTGGGATTTGAACCCCCAACCTTCAGATTGATTACCCAAAACCCTAACAACTGAGCTACCTTGCCCTCACCTTTAACCAATAAAGTAATACAAATGCAATAGCACAGAAAACAGGGAAGCTTTACCCAGATTTGGATTCGAACCTGGATCCCCACTGCCAAGAGGGGGACATGTTCAACACTAAACCAACGTAAAACTAATTTTAACTGTGGATGAACATTACCACCAGACAGTTTACACATTATAGTTGTGTTGTTAGCTGGTCGACACTGACAAGCAGTTTAATTTTTTATAGTAGCGTATAAGGGATTACAAATGAATTGGAATTCCTGTTGGACCTGATGATTTGCTTTTATATTTAGCAGAAAGCTGCTGTGTTGAGTTACATTTAAATTACATTTTGGTCATTTAGCAGAAGCTTTTATCCAAAGAGACTTACAAGGTGAGCACAGGGTTAATCACAACATCCCTGCAGCAATGAGGGTTAAGGGTCTTGCTCAAGGACCCACACTGGTAACTTCAGTGGACCTGGGATTTGAACCCCCAACCTTCAGATTGATAGCCCAACACCCTAACCACTGAGCTACCGCGCCCTCTTGCCCTCACCTTTAACCAATCAAGTAATACAAATGAGATAGCACAGAAAGTAGGGAAGCTTTTCCCAGATTAGGATTCGAACCTGGATCCCCACTGCCAAGAGGGGACATGTTCAACACTAAACCAACGTAAAACTAACAGCAGTAATTTTAACTGGATGAACATTACCACCAGACGGTTTACGCATTATAGTTGTGTGTTGTTAGTTGGTTGACACTGACAAACATCCATCCATTATCTTCCACTTTATCCTCCATTAGGGTCGGGGGGGGGTTTCCCCATGCCCATCCAGGGGAGAACGTTTCGGGCGCTGGGCAGATACACCCAGGACAGGGCGCCAATCTATCACTGGGCACACACTCACTCACACAAACACACTCTATATGGGGCAATTTGGAGAATTCAAGTTACTTGATCCATGTTTTTGGACTGTGGAAGGAAACCCACGCGGACACGGAGAACATGGAAACTCGACCCAGATGGGGATTCGAACCCGGGAATCCCTAGTGCTGAGAGGCGAATGTGCTAAACACTAAGCCACCATGCCGCCCCACTGACAAGCAGTTTAATTTTTTATAGTAGTGTATAAGGGATTACAAATGAATTGGAGTTCCTGTTGGACCTGATGATTTGCTCTTTTATATTTAACAGAAAGCTGCTGTGTTGAGTTACATTTACATTTGGTCTTTTAGCAGAAGCTTTTATCCAAAGTGACTTACAAGGTGAGCACAGGGTTAATCACAACATCCCTGGAGCAATGAAGATTAAGGGTCTTGCTCAAGGACCCACACTGGTAACTTCAGTGGACCTGGGATTTGAACCCCCAACCTTCAGATTGATAGCCCAACACACTAACCACTGAGCTACCCCACACCCTTGTTGACAAATATAAACCAGGCTTTGTGCTGCTGTGTATTACTGTGCTGCTTTCAATTAAACCTATATTGCCTAATCTATTGCAGAAGAGCAAGAAAAACTCAAAAAGCTCCCTCCCAATCGTGTGGGTGCCAACTTCGACCACAACTCGCACACGGGTGCAAATTGGCTCCCATCTTTTGGCCGAGTGTGGAACAGCGGCAGGCGCTGGCAGTCCAGGTGAGAACCTACTTCCTGCAAACTGTTCTGCTGGCTTCAGTTGAGATTTTAGCTCCACTGGTTTAATTTGCCTTTTCATCAAATACAGGCATCAGTACAGACAGGAGGCTAAGAGTGGGCAGAAGAGGAAGAGAGAGGATGGAGGCAATGCAAGCAAAACGCACAAACACCTTACTAATGGGGACGTATAAATAAAATGCACAGAGATGTAAATAAACTGTATAGTTCTGAATGTTGCAGACTGATTACAGTGGCTTTTTCACTAAATATCTATGAAATATTAAGAAGTTTGAAATCACAGTGGATAACATTCACCTCACGGCATCTGAAAGTTTGGAGTGTGATTTCCAGCAACTCAGTCCTTTGTTTCTGGAATTTGTATGTTCTCCATATTTAAAATCTTGCCTGGAAACACTGAGGGCAGACCTTCAGTTACCTGTTCAGTGGAACTTGGGGTGGAAGCTGTGATTTAAATTACCGTCTTGCTTTACGATTCCTGGGCTGCTGGTGTGCTTGCGTAAAACATGCCGTTTGTCTTGTCCTAAGATCAGAATCTGTATTATAGCGGTGCATAACTTATCTCATTTAAAGTTCTACTGAACTCGGTGAGTAGTATTCAGTGAGTGCAATTAAGCCAATCGGGCGCAGCGTCACCTTGCGATGGCCTGCGGATGCGGGTCCTGCCGCTCACTGCATCGCTCTGTGCAAGAACTCAGTCTCTCGATTCCTTAAAACACAGCTTGATATTGGTGAACTGTACATGTTTAAATGTAGATTAATACCAAGTGTATACACGTGAATAAACATTTCTCTCATGTTGAGAGCTTTTTTTTTGTTGCATGGTTTTAAATTAAATCTGAAATAAAGATGTAAGAATCATTATCGGCTAAGGATTCTAATTTTTCTAATGTTTCCATTCATTCATTATCTTCCACTTTATCCTATATTAGGGTCGCAGGGGGTTCCCCATGCCCATCCAGGGAAGAACGTTTTGGGCGCTGGGCAGATACACTCAGGACAGGGTGCCAATCCATCGCTGGGCACACACTCACACACACTCTATACGGGGCAATTTGGAGTGTTATGGTTGATCCCTCTGTGTCGAAATGTTATTAATACAGCAAAGAAATCCACATTTATTAATATCCATCCATCCATTATCTTCTGCTTTATCCTCTATTAGGGTCGCGGTGGGGTTCCCCATGCCCATCCAGGGGAGAACATTTCGGGCGCTGGGCAGATACACCCAGGACAGGACACCAGTCTATCACTGGGCACACACTCACTCACTCACAGACACACTCTATATGGGGCAATTTGGAGAACTCAATTGACTTGATCCATGTTTTTGGACTCTGGGAGGAAACCAGAGAACCAGGAGGAAACGCACGCGGACACGGGAGAACATGGAAACTCCACCCAGATGGGGATTCGAACCGGGAATCCCTAGTGCTGAGAGGAGAACATGCTAACCACTAAGCCACCTAATTCTGTTTCCATTCAGTTTATGAAATCAATCTGCAGCATACAAAGGTTTATCTGATGTCGACGTTTCTGTTAAAATAAACAAAATAAAACTCACCTGGGCAGCACGGTGGCTTAGTGGTTAGCACGTTCACCTCTCAGCACTAGGGATTCCCGGTTCGAATCCCCATCTGGGTGGAGTTTCCATGTTCTCCCCGTGGGTTTCCTCCGGGTTCTCCGGTTTCCTCCCACAGTCCAAAAACATGGATCAAGTCAATTGAACTCTCAAAATTGCCCCATATAGAGTGTGTCTGTGTGAGTGAGTGTGTGCCCAGCGATGGATTGGCGCCCTGTCCTGGGTGTATCTGCCCAGCACCCGAGACGTTCTCCCCTGGATGGGCACGGGGAACCCCCCCGCAACCCTAATAGAGGATAAAGCGGGAGATAATGAATGAATGAATGAAAACTCACCTGGTGAAACAGATGAAATGCAGACCGCTGGCGTTCACTCCATGATCCATAGATCTGTTAAAAGCAAAGCTCAAAAGAATCAGTTACGTTCATAACCACAACAGAGTGAACAAAACTCAGTTCAGAACAGCCCATAAGGATGTAATCAAAATAAAAAAATACAGATTAAATTTAACCTTGCAGTCATTTATTTTTGTCTTGTTTTTTAGTAGTTTCTGTTAAAATAATACATGACTCATATGATATAGAAAGCAGAAGAAAACATCAAAAACAAGGAATTAAGTCTCTGTAAGAGATGCAGTGTTGGTCATAATGTACAATTTTACACTTAAAGACCTTTCAGGGTCTGTTAGCTCAAGTCTCTTTTTTTAAAAATGTTTTTCTTCATAAAACTTCATTCCCACGTCCCAGGATAAAATAAACACGATAGAGAATCTATGCCACCATCACTTCAGATTGCATTTGCAGTACAATAGAAGAACGTAGCGCCTCACGATGTGGTTCTGCTCTCTTGCTCGTCGCCGATTGAGCTCTTCAGTAGCTTGGCTCCACAAAATGTGGTAAGAATTCATTTGTAATTTAAAAACGTGTTCCGGAAGATGGCGAAGAAACAGGAATGTCTTTTTAAAGAACTCGGTGAGGAGTTTGAAACCGAAGCGGAGCCTCAGAATTCCTGCGGGCAGTGATCTTTAACGTGTCCTTAAAGTCAATCCAGTAACAGCAGTGATGCTCCGTTTCCAAACCAGCCCTCCTTCCTCTTTACATCTGAACCAAAGCGGAGTTTGGGGGCAGTTCAGAAAGACCCGAACAGACTGAAAATCACCAGGATGTTTCACGTCAGCTCCAGCCTCTGCATCATAGCTCATAAGCTTTTAATGAATTATTCTCTTTTACTGTTTCCAAGAACGGAACCCACAAAAGGCAGTTCATTCCAAAATCCTCTTGTGGAAGGATATGAGGAAACAGCTTGTTCTGCATCAGGAGGTGGTTTTCACACCTGTTCCAACATTGCAATATGGTTGCCATGGGAACACACTCATGTCATTAATATACATGCTCTCATGCTTTGACTTGTGAATTACAGACAAATGGTTAGATCTGAAGACAGTGCATGAAAAAAAAAATCATGAATCGTGACATTGAATCAGTCTCGCAGAGGGACAATCTGATTTCCCTTTGATTCCGGTGTTCACATGGCCGGTAAGATCTTCTCCTTGTGTACTTCTACACCAACCCCCCCTTACTTTAATTACCCTGATGAACGCAGACAAATCTAATTGCATAGTGTTATATTTTGAGGACTCAAGAATCATTGAATCATGCTACAGATATATTTATAAGATATTAATACAGATAATTTAATGTATATTGTCCATAGTGAATTGGATTTAATTAACATACATGTTTTCAATGTGCTGCTAAACAAATCGATTTTGGATCACAGTGATGACCCAACTACCTTCTACTTCACGTTTTACTTTTAAGTACCAATTGTAGTAACTTTGTTGGTGGCTGGATAAATTTGTTTAATTATTACTATAACTTGAGATAACCTGGAATTCCAATACTGATTTTAACATTTTTAAAGTCACCCAATAAAGTAAAGATAAAGCTCAGTAAAAGCAACTAATGTGAACTTTAGCTTCTTGTTGATTAGTTACAGAATAAACTGACTGCTTCAAGGTGATTGGAAGTGAACGTGATGCGGAGCGCAGCAGTTAATTGGGTGTAATGATATTCCAAAAAAGAACTTTGCATTTAAATGTGTATTAAATGTCAATGTTTTGGTTTTGAGTGATAAACATCTACATGAATTTCTATCTCTTTGTTAAAAGTTCTAGATTTGTTAAAAAGCATCAGTTCATGTCCTCTGGTCTGCAGCCTTCCTGCCGTAGATCTGCAGTGTGACCTTCTTAAAGTAACGTAGTGTTATTTAAGCATGGATTCATTACAAACTGCCAATGCGCAGTTGCTATAATGATGCATTATAAGGAAAACACTTTTAATCCTTTTGCATCATCAAGCCAACATGCTCTGCAGAGGAGAACGCATCATAACCCTACCTGACCTCAGCTCTGGCTACCACCGGCTATGACATCACTGCGATTCGATCCCCCCCTCCTCTGATGACAGATCAAACACTAATCTGTTGTTCCACATGAATCATTAAAGCAAATAATACATTTTTGGTTATTATTAAACTTTTAAGATGTGGGATTCTGGTTAGAACTCTGATGCAGTCACTGGAGCTGAAGTTTAAATCCGTGATGTTCTCTTTTAGTCATGTGATTTTAGGCTTTAGTCCAAAGCTGGACCGTTTAGACAGTAACTAAGTTTAGTGGTTAAGCTGTCGATGGCCAATCGGGCCTGATGCAGACGAGTGCGGTAAACTTCATAGCCACACTTTAAACATTCATATCCATACACAATAAGGAATGATCATCAGGCTAATAGTCCTTATGAAGGACATCTCATGCAGTGGATTCTTCAGAGGCAAGGCGAAGGCCTGAAAAACAAGCTCAAGAAAAATATAGCTGGTCACAAATAGCCTCCATCACAGCCAGTCTCATCCCGTCAGCCAGCATGCTCACGCATACGGGCTCCTAATTCAGATCAGCGCTTTCTCTTCGGCCATATCAAACACAGCTCTCAGTAGAAGTGCGTGTGCTGTGGAGGATCCATGGTTCCATCATGCTTTTAGAGACAGGCTGTTTGAGTGAGGGCCGCTTGATTCGGGAACTTTAATAAATAACTGTCAGAAGGAGGGATGATGGAATGTCTATAGGGTTGATCCTTTTTTTCATTGGTGAGGCATATTTGTGTGAATATTTATATAGGGAGGAGCAGCACCTTCAGCACCACTAGGTTTTATCTGCACACAGAAAAAGGATGAGAACAGTGAGTGTTAATGATCGAGAACATGTTTGTAGGCAATGCATACATTATGATTTGGATGTAAAAAGCCAAAAACCTTGGTTTTCCTCCGATTCAGTAGCTGCTTCCTCTGTGTGCCTTTGGCAAAGCTGGCTGTATTTTATTTCTACATTCTGAAAAAGTTAATTAGTGACAATCAGAATCACACACATACATATGTAGTGTTACAACAAAACGTATGACGCTAAATTCATCCATCATCTTCCGCTTTATCCTATATTAGGGTCGCGGTGGTGTTCCCCATGCCCATCCAGGGGAGAATGTTTCGGGCGCTGGGCAGATACACCCAGGACAGGACGCCAATCTATCTCTGGGCACACACTCACTCACACAGACACACTCTATATGGGGCAATTTGGAGAACTCAATTGACTTGATCCATGTTTTTGGACTGTGGGAGGAAACCGGATAACCCAGAGTAAACCCACGCAGACACGGGGAGAACATGGAAACTCCACCCAGATGGGGATTCGAACCGGGAATCCCTAGCACTGAGAGGAGAACATGCCAACCACTAAACCACCCTATGACGCTAAATTGAAACAAAAAGAATTATTTGGCCAAAGGTTGGGTGACAGTGTTCAGTTTTGCCAATTTATTATTACTTTATTATTTATTTATTATTATTATTTATTATATAATATATTTATTATAATATTTATTTATTATATTATTTATTATTATTATTATTCTTTATTATTATTTTTTTTACTATTGTATACATTAAAAAAGCTTAATATACAGTATCAGTCAAACGTTTGGACACGCCTCCTTTTTGCTCCACTTATTGTCCATGTTCTCAGTTCCACTTACTGTAAAGATGGACTTTGTAGTTCTACAATTCCAGACTGTAGTCCATCTGTTTGTGTTCTACAGTACATACTGTGTACTCTGTTCTAATGGTCAGGACCCCAATAGTACCCCCACAGAGCAGGGGTTATTTGGTGGGTGCATTATTCCTATCCCAGCAGTGTCACTGTGGTGTTTAAATGAAACTCCAGCACTCCAGCAGCACTGCTGCACTAAAAACCCCTCACCACATCAGTGCAGAACTGACAAGAAACAATCCACCACCCAAATGATACCTGTTCTGTGATGCTCCTGACCAACAGAGAACAGAGAACCAACAGGGGACTAACAACAATGAACAAAAATTAAACAAACAATTTGTCCTAAATAAAAGAACATAAATAAATTATTATAAACAAGTACTTACTTACTACTATTTTTGCCCCATTAATAAACTATATGATAGGCAACTGCAAATTTTCAATGAATGGTTTCCCATAAGCACAAGGAGAGTGCAAGAGCTTTTAAATTTTAAATAAAATCTCTGCTGTTTGTTTCACGGTGATGCCCTCAATGGACTTACATATAAATACAGGTCACCTGATCATCACACAATCTGAACATTAGTGTCCTACACTGTTGATGCTGCCGGCTGCTCAAGGAGGAGGAGTCCCCCACTGAGCCTCGGTCCTCACAAGGTTTTTTCTTTAAAATAACAACAGAACAGAGAGTTTTTTCTTGCCACTGTCGCTTCGGCTTGCTCATTGGGGGTTTAAAGGTCTCTGTAAAGCTGCTTTGTGACAGTGTATTGTTGTAAAAGGACTCTTTTATAAATTATTTCAACTTGACATTTATGTTTGTAAGCTGTAATTAAGCTCAGATGCTTAAAATGAACTAAAATCTGATAAATGACTTGTTTCTTAATCCTTAAGAAACTTAATCCAAACTTAAATCAGTTAACAGCTTTATTCAATACATCCACTTACTGTATGTCACTTATCCCATTTGCTTTTGCACTCTTCAGACAAATTATTGGTTTTTCAGTCAGTTGGTTAGCGGTGTGAATGTGTTTGGGCTGAGGATTTACCTTTAGATGCTGAAGGTTAGCTTGAAGCAGACGTAAATGGGTCATGACTTGTCTGCTGAGGTTGGGTCCTTTGCTGTCAGTGGACGAGGAGGAGAGGAGCTTTTTGAGGTCTATTCCATCGTCGTCAGTGTTGCTTTCGACAGAGCCACCGTAGCCTTCGAGCACCATGTAACTGCCAACTGACAAATCACAAAGATAAGAGAAATTAAAAACAGATGTAAAACAAAAAGCAACCTCGTAATTTGATATTGTAATATGTGTAAAACATGCACTAACTGAAAATGTCCCGTTAGTCTGCTCGTTAGTGTTACAGTCACTACTGAGCATTTTTTAATTATTTAAACACAAATCAAGATACTGTGATGAAATTGAAACGTTACTGATTTAAGATTCAATATTCAAGAAAATGTTATCATCATTTATATCGCATGTGGTACATGAGACAAAAACAAAATTATGGCCCATGGACCCCGTTTACCCTGTTTTATTAAAGTTAGAACTTAAATAAAAATTTTAAAGAAGGAAATTAGATAAAAATACAGTATAGGTATGTAAAATATAATAGAATATACGATTATGAATATATACAATATACAACTACAACCATTAATATAATATTCAACTATATATATATATATATATATATATATATATATATTTTTTTTTTTTTTTTTTTTTTTAATATATATAAAATGTAGTATACATTACAAATATAAATATAGAATATAAATATAGCAGCATATAAAATGTAGCTGAAACTATGTATATGAGTATAAACAGTACATTGTAAGATGAGGTAGATAATGAGATATTTTGGTGTGAGAATGATAGTGTGACCAGTTTGGAAAGTGTTGTGTGAACGTCTGTTTAACTAGTTTAAGCTGAGTTTAAGCTGATTTAAGCTGAGTTTAAGCTGATGTAACTATATTATGTGAGACCTGGAATGAGTGTCTGTGATGCTGGTGAGCAAGCAAACTGTGGCTAAGCTGCTTTTTTTAACCGAATCTCACCGTAGTCCTCTGTGGACTCAAAGAATTCTGTATCCCTAGACTGGAGCTCATGTGGGCTCTCCAGCCTCACAGGTTCTGCCTCTGTCTGCTCTGCATTGTTCTCCACAGAGCTGCTGGAAACAGTGATATCTTGCGAGCACTGTAGTGAGTCTGTTCCCAGCTCGTCAACTCGATGCTCCGCCCTCTCGTGGTCCCTCTCCCGGCCCTCCTGACAGTCCATGTGATTAGTCAGGAGCTGTCTCAGTGTGGCCACTAATGGAAACAGAGAGGGTGAAGAACTTAGGGTCTAATATACGATAATAATCATGGCGGAACTCGCACAAAACAAGGAAAAAATGACACTTGTATCACACTGCTAACTTTGTCCTTACAGGAACAAATCTACTTTTTAATTAAATTGATACGCTTATGATCTTTAAGGGACACTTTACTTTGATTTTAACAAAATAATTTAATATTTTGTGTTATTATTTAGCAAAAGCCCTGCGTTGGCTTTTTTATATAACAAAAATGTTGTGTTAATATTAAATAAAGAAATAAAGTTAATTAATGCATAACAATTAAACATGCATGATAATTTGAATCATTAAAATCTGTAAATCACCTAATTCCTACACCGAACCACCTTCACCCACTGTGTTACATTCTGTTGTAAATAATATGATAATTTTGGAATTAAACTTGTTAAAATATATATGAGATATTATAAAATATATATAATTTTGTAATATGTATATATATAAATATATATAATTTATATAAAATATATAATAATATATAAGAACAATTATCCTGTGGTTATATTTATAGGACGTTGCAATTCCAAACAGGAATCATCCACTTTATTTAAATAATTCACAGGAATTATCCATTTAACTGAAGTAACATGAAATAACTAGTTGTGAATAAACCAAGAAACTCGTTTCAGAGCTCAGAAATCTTAAACGAAACCAGAGGAAGCTGATGAGGACTCACAGGTTCGAAGTGCTTCATCTGCTATTAGTGGAGGCAGGTCAAAGGAATCCGAGTGCTTCTCCTGTACAGCAATGGCGTGTCGAGTGCGTTGCTTCAGGAATGAAAGACTGTCCCCCAGACTGACCTCGAGGAAGGCCTCGTCATCTTCATCCTGGGTAGGCAGTGAGTTCTCTTCATCCCCTGCAACCTCAACCTCACACTCCGCTTCCGCCTCTTCCTCATTCTCATCCTCAGACGTGCTCTCAAACGGATTGGTTCCTACTGGAGCACTCGGCATTATCTCTGCACACAAGTCATCTTTTTCTTCAAAGATGAATACATACATATATAAATAATATATATTTATAATAATATATAATATTCATTCATTCATTATCTCCCACTTTATCCTATATTAGGGTCGTGGGGGGGTTCCCCATGCCCATCCAGGGGAGAACGTTTCGGGCGCTGGGCAGATAGACCCAGGACAGGGCGCCAATCCATCGCTGGGCACACACTCACTCACACAGACACACTCTATATGGGGCAATTTGGAGAATCAATTGACTTGATCCATGTTTTTGGACTGTGGGAGGAAACCGGAGAACCTGGAGGAAACCCACGCAGACACGGGGAGAACATGGAAACTCCACCCAGATGGGGATTCGAACCGGGATTCCCTAGCGCTGAGAGGCGAACGTGCTAACCACTAAGCCACCATGCCGCCTAATATATAATATATAATAATATATAAATAATATGGGGGTTCCCCATGCCCATCCAGGGGAGAACGTTTCGGGCGCTGGGCAGATACACCCAGGAAAGGGTGCCAATCTATCGCTGGGCACACACTCACTCACACAGATACACACTACATGGGGCAATTTGGGGAACTTAATTGATTTGATCCATGTTTTTGGACTGTGGGAGGAAACCGGAGAACCCGGAGGATACCCACGTGGACATGGGGAGAACATGGAAACTCCACCCAGAGGAGAGACTGAGAGGAGAACATGCTAACCACTTTTTTCATGGTTGCATGGTGAAAATGATCTCTGTCCAACACAATATCGTTTGGGCAGCACTGCCATCTAGTGGAATTAGTTAACACTCCATACACACATTGGACAAACATGTAAATGTACACATTACATTTCCAACAACCCTCATATATACTTCTTTGTTTTTATCTCAATTTCTTTAACTTGCCATTATTATTAATATTGTTCTCTACTTCATGTGTATGTTCATATATAAATAGTACATTCTTATACACTATTGTAAATAAGATTCTTTCTTTCTTTCAATTTTTTTTGTAAATTGTAAATTATAGTGTACTCTTTTAAATCTCTTTATCTGTGTAAATTTAAGTATGTGACACCGAAAAGTATGGCACCTTAATTTCGTTATACCTGGTATAATGACAATAAAGATATTCTGATTCTGATACTCAGTTTTCATTTAATGTTTGTTAAAATGTTTCTAATTTCAGAAACTGAGCTTTTATAAAGATTTCTTTAATAATATAGTTATTAATTATGTGAATGTACGGTCTGAATTCCACAGAATTAAACTGGATGAGCTATCTAGATAGATTTAATTAGATACCTGGAGACTGGGTGCTTCCGGTAGAGATGAGATCGGGATCTTTATTTGTTTTCGGCACAGTAAAGTTGATCATGTCGACGGCATTCCGATCCCCGCTGTAAAATGATCGAGTGGATAAAAAGCAAACGGATCAAAGACGATGATTTACACAGAACTAACACTAATGAAAATCAATCCGTGGAAACAAACTGCTTAAAGCTGCTTTTTTCTTCTCAGCAGTTGATACTCACTCAGTTTGAGGTAAGGGAATAATATTTAGTTGCTTGCTCTTCATGCTGGCTGCCATCTGTGTGATGAGGTCCTGCCACCTGGATGTTTAAAGAAAGAAATGAACAGGGTGCCACTCACAGAGTCCGTGATCAGAACAGCTTCATATGACTTCACGAGTACATTTACAAAGTCCTTCATCAGAAAACCTGTCCATCTGCTCATTCAAACAACCCTCAGTCGTCCAAAATGCTAACCGCAGCAAAGCAAAGCAAAAGAAAAACTGTGGATACAATAATAATGTTCACACCCATCATTAAAATGGGAAACATGTCACCAAACAAACTAATGTAAATATTATTACATCTGTTCATCACCTGAGATCTTTAAACACAACATTGTGTAATAAAGAAAACACACAATTGGTGTTTAGTAATTATGGACATAAAACTACCAGAGAGAGGGCAACAGAGAAAGACCAGTGTATATTTGCTAACAATTAACCCATCCATCCATCCATTATCTTCTGCTTCATCCTCTATTAGGGTCGCGTGGGGGGTTCCCCATGCCCATCCAGGGGAGAACATCTCGGGTGCTGGGCAGATACACACAGGACAGGACGCCAATCTATCACTGGACATCTATCGCTCACTCACACAAACACACTCTATATGGGGCAATTTGGAGAACTCAATTGACTTGATCCATGTTTTTGGACTGTGGGATGAAACCGGAGAACCCGGAGGAAACCCACGCAAACACGGGGAGAACATGGAAACTCCACCCAGATTAGGATTGGAACCGGGAATCCCTAGTGCTGAGAGGAGAACATGCTAACCACTAAGCCCCCGTGCCATCTAACAATTAACCTTGACTTGGTTCAGGCTTTGTTTTATCTGCAACAACACGATTTTTCTCAGGGTGTTGGAGGAACTTTAGGAACTTCCACTGATCACATGTTTTATTCTTCATCTGTGGGCCGCGGTAGCTCAGTGGTTAAGGTGTCGGGCTATCAATCTGAAGGTTGTGGGTTGAAATCCCAGGTCCAAGTTACCAATGAGGGTCATTTGAGCAAGACCCTTATAGAAAATGACTCGCCATGTATGGGGTACTCGTCTGCATTTCCACAAGTCACCTTTACATTTACATTACATTTATCCAAAGCGACTTACAAATGAGAACACCACAAGTCTGTAGTTATGAAGAAAAGCAGCTACACTGTAGAATTATCAAACCTGAACGTTATCTAATCCTTCACCCCCCCCCCTTTTTTCCCCCCTGTTTAACTGTTTGTTAAAAAGATGCATCTGGGTAGCATGTTCAGTCTGATCTTTGATTCATTCTGATAAATGTGTTAATGCAAAAGTAACTATTCTGCTGTAGAGAACTGTACTTACGTCTTCTGCTCAGACACAGTCTGTGCCATTAGCTCATAGATCTGGGCTCCGTTATCCGACATGGAGATCACAAAAAAGGACTTGTTGTCTTAATAAAGAAAAAGAAAAACATATGTTATAAACAACATACAGGTGGCTGAGCCGTTTGTCCACTCAGCGATCAGTGTTCGACTAGATTACATCACGAAAGACCAGTTTATTAACAATTTTAAATGTGCGCTTGCAAACATTTTATAAAAGCAATAAGGAGCCTGAGGTTGTGCATTATTGTGAGTAAATCACGGAAATCGAGGTGTAACAGGTGTTCCGTTCCGACGAGGAGTACTAATAACACATTTTCCTGTGATTTATTCACAATATTGCACAACCTCTCATGCCTTATTGCTTATGTATCCTGGCAAAATTGTGATAGTGAAAGAATTTGTATCTCAGCAGCCAACTGCTTTCTGTATATCATGTTAACACCATTAACTTTCCACAAAAATGTATGTTGTATACAGAGACAAGTCCTGACAGACACATATAAACTTATTCAATACTAGGTTATAGTCTCTGATACATAGCAATATGTCTGGTACAATGTCTGACATAATATCAGATTGATATCATTTTATTTTTATTTATTTGGTCATTTAGCAGACGCTTACAAGCGACTTACAAGGTGAGCACGGCGTTAATCACAACATCCCTGGAGCAATGAGGGTTAAGGGTCTTGCTCAAGGACCCACACTGGTAACTTCAGTGGACCTGGGATTTGAACCGCCAACCTTCAGATTGATAACCCAACGCCCTAACCACTGAGCTACCGTGCCCATATAATAAGCTAACAGGTTTGTTATTGTTGACCAATCAGAGCAAAGTGTTTAAAAATGCCATGTTTTAACTTTAAAAAATATGAGAGCGGAATAAGAATAATAATAAGAGGATACGATCACATTTACAGAGGATGCCCAGCTCACCTGTGGCCACTGATCGCACCATCACAGTGCTGAGCTTAATGATGGGGCTGAAGATGTGCTTGGTCTCGGCTGTGCCTGCCAGATTTTTACTGTGGCACTTCAGGATTAGCTTCTCGTCCTGCCTCTGCAGCAGCACCAAGATGTCCTCCAACAGTAGTGTATACAACTCTAAACCCCAGACATGTGCAGAGACACACACTAATTATAATACACATTTCATTCAGAATGCAATCACTTGTACACAGGTTTTACAAAACTTACCTATAGTCTTGTCTTTGTTCACTTTCCAAGATAGTGGTCCCTCATGCACCATTTTCCTTTTGGTCAGATCAAGGTTCTAAAAGAAATAAATAATCTCTGTTTAAGCAATTTATAGTACAATCTTACGGTGAACAAACTAATGAATGTTTTAATGCATCAACTGCAAACCTTTACAGTTACATACATTTTGATTATGTATGCATGTGTTATATTGTAGAATTGGCTGTTATAACACTTTCTGTATTGAATATCAGCAGTTTCATTATAAAAGATGGAGATGGGTAGTTTATCGTAATGCTTATTATATTATGTTGTAGTTATGGTTTTTGAGACTCGCACATTTTCATTGTTTGGAGGTTTTTGGACCGTTAAATATGAGTAAATAGGGTCCAGATTAAAAACACAGTTTTTCTTTAAGTTTTGAATGAATATTAAAAAATTATAACAATTTAAATGATAAAGATGTTTGAAGTTGCATGTGTGTTTTTAAAAATGACACTTTGTTAAAATATGACACGTAGAAACTAAAAAAGAAACTTAATCCAGTGATGAATTATCGTATGTCTGAGGTGTATCTCCCCGGTGCCAAAAACATTATCCCCTGGATTAGCATAAGGAATCCCCCCTCCTAGGTGACACAGTGGCTTAGTTGTTAGCGCGTTCGCCTCGCAGCGCTAGGGATTCCCGGTTCGAATCCCAATCTGGGTGGAGTTCCCATGTTCCAAAGTCCAAAAACATGGATCAGAGTCAACTGAATTCTCCAAATTGCCCCATATAGAGTGTGTATGTGTAAGTGAGTGTGTGCCCAGAGATAGATCGGCATCCTGTCCTGGGTGTATCAGCCCAGCGCCCAAAACGTTCTCCCCTGGATGGGCATGGGGAACCCCCTAATAGAGGATACAGCGGAAGATAATGGATGGATGGAACCCCCCTCGCCCCCACACACATAACAATATTCATTCATTCATCCATTATTTTCTGTTTTATCCTCCATTAGGGTCGTGGGGGGGTTCCCCATGCCCATCCAGGGGAGAACGTTTTGGGCGCTGGGCAGATACACCCAGGACAGGACGCCAATCTATCACTGGACACACACTCACTCACACACACACACACACACACACACACACACACACACACACTCTATATGGGGCAATTTGGAGAACTCAATTGACCTTGATCCATGTTTTTGGACTGTGGGAGGAAACCGGAGAACCCGGAGGAAACCCACGCGGACACAGGGAGAACATGGAAACTCCACCCAGATTGGGATTCGAACCGGGAATCCCTAGCGCTGAGAGGCGAACGTGCTAAACACTAAGCCACCGTGCCGCTGAATATATATATATATAAATATATATCCATTATCTTCCACTTTATCCTATATTATGACCACACAACACTAGTATAGGATTAAATGTAAAATAATGAGCTGAGATGAGAAACGTAAGAGGTGTTATGATTTAGAAAATCACAAACTACAAAATATAAATGTTCAAGAGTTCTCCAAAATTTCTTTTTTTCTTCGTGTTCTAAACCTTTTGTCACTCAGCATTTTTTCTCTGCAGAAACACGACCATATAAGGGATACCCTGTTAACTACTTCTAAAGATGAAACAGTGGACATGTAACCGGTACAAACCTTAAACTCCGTAATCATAGGATATTCGCTCTGCTTCAGTGAGGAGAGATCAAGTCTTTTCTGGTAATCCTCTAATCTCTAAACACACAGACAACACACTCATGTTTACTTCAGGTTCTTTATCAGCGGAGTGCGGTGCCTGCTGAAGAGTCACTCACCTGTTTGTTTTCAGCCTCCTTAACTTCCTGATTGACTTGTTTGAGGATCTCGCGGCAACATTCGGCGGCTTGTTTGACTTTTCTCTTCTCCTCTGCGTCCTCTGTTGAGAAAAAAAAAGGTACAGAGAGCAGGTTTTGGATTCCATGTCATGATGGAATGAGGATGGGTGGAGGAAAAGAAAACAGGGACTTGGTACCTGTGAATTTGGCGATGTTCTCCAGCAGGAGGGGGTATTTGGTGAATCTCTGCATCTCTACAGGGATAATGTCCTTCAGCTGGAGCCTTTTACACTGACGGTTACCTTCTGCTTCCTATAACAAATGAAGCTTACATCATCAGCCTAAACCATTAAACTCTCCCATTAAAGATACTACAGAACTGAAGCTTCAAAAATGACAGCAAGAAAGATACAGTGACAACACAATTAAAGAACATTCAGGGCTAAGATGTTAAGTCAGTCTTAGAAATAAATAGATAGATAGATAGATAGGTAGGTAGGTAGGTAGGTAGATAGATTCATTTATTCATTATCTTCCGCTTTGAGCTATATTAGGGTCGCGGGGGGGTTCCCCATGCCCATTCAGGGGGCGCTGGGCAGATACACCCAGGACAGGGTGCCAATCTATCACTGGGCACACGCTCACTCACACAGACACACTCTATATGGGGCAATTTGGAGAACTCAATTGACTTGATCCATGTTTTTGGACTGTGGGAGGAAACCGGAGAACCCGGAGGAAACCCACGCAGACACGGGGAGGACATGGAAACTCTACCCAGATGGGGATTCGAACTGGGAATCCCTAGTGCTGAGAGGAGAACATGCCAACCACTAAGACACTGTGCCGCCCTGGATAGATAGATTGATAAATAGAATAGTTTATTTATTATAAGGAAATTTAGCAGCCAGTAGCAGTATCAGTACAATAAAATAAACAGTATTATAATAGAGGGAATGAATTTTAAAAAATATTTACATTTATAAAGTTATAAAGTGTCAAAAGTGTCCAGTACTGAGGGTGATCTAAGTGATCATGTGCAAATAAACAAGAGATGTAGGCTTGTGGTTAATGAACAAGCCTAAGGTGTGATTCCTGCTCGCACCAAGTACTATGGATGAAACGCTCTTGGGCAAGGCACCTAACCCCAATTGCTCTATGAGGTCCAGGTACATGTGTTCACATCACTCAGTGTGTGTTTTACAGCACAGATATGTTTTGTAGCTCAGTGGTGAAAGGTGTCCATCATAAAAGTTCCAGGACCGCTGACGTTAGAAACGTGGGTCCATGAACAAGGCCCTAAATCCTCATTGCTCCAGAGCTGCTGTACATCATGGCTGACATAAATACATAATGTATTCTAACCCCTAGCCCCAAGTCGGGATTTAGTGAATCACCTTGGATAAAAGCGTCTGCTAAATGACCTCATGGAATGGAATGAACTCCCAGAGGCAGCACTGGGCATCCAGATTTGAATCCCCCCTCCGTTTGTGTGAGAATGGTTTCCTCCCACAGTCCAAAAACATGGATTTAGGGTAATTTGAATGCTCTAAATTCCCCTGAAATAGTGTGTGTTTGTTTTCAGTGTGTGCTCATCGATAGATCGGTGCCCTGTACTGGGTGTATCTACCTATCGCCCGAAAGTTCTCCCCTGGATGACCCTAGTAGAGTGTGTGTGTATATATATATATATATATATATATATATATATATATATATATACACATACACACACACATATATATATTCATTCATTATCTCCCGCTTTATCCTCTATTAGGGTTGCGGTGGGGGGCGCTGGGCAGATAGACCCAGGACAGGGCGCCAATCCATCGCTGGGCACACACTCACTCACACAAACACACTCTATATGGGGCAATTTCGAGAATTCAATTGACTTGATCCATGTTTTTGGACTGTGGGAGGAAACCGGAGAACCCGGAGGAAACCCACGCAGACACGGGGAGAACATGGAAACTCCACCCAGATGGGGATTCGAACCGGGAATCCCTAGCGCTGAGAGGCGAACGTGCTAACCACTAAACCACTGTGCCACCACACACATATATATATATATATATTACACACACACACACACACACACACACACACACACACACACACACACACACATATATATATATATATATATATATATATATTACACACACACACATATAAACATGCAGATAGGTACATTTCAGATACAAATTACCCCTGAAATATTATGCCTGAGTCACCTGGTGACCTTTTAAAAACCTTCATATAACTTTATGAATCAGAATCATTGTAAACTAGGCAAGAGCATAGCCAAGGGTCAGACACAACTGAATGGATGACACACACACACAGAATAAACAGTGAATTTAAATCGCCCCCAGCTTCAGTCTGACCTGCACAAAAGCTGCAAAACGCTGGTCCTTTTTCTGCCGACTTTTTATGAGCTCTAAAGCGAAGGGCTGGTTACTGCAGAAAGTTCCCACTGCCTGCTTGATCTTTTCTTCTTCTGTGCCGCTGAACTACAAAACAAACACGGACTCAGAATCGACTGACATTTTTCAGGTCCACGGATCTTGGCCTGTATTGATCGCATGATGTAATCTGGTGTGTTGACTCACCCACAACAACAGATCATCTCCTATCAGGTCCACAACTGCCGTCTCGTTCCTTTTCCGAATAGTTGTCATTTGCTCGGTTATAGAAACTGTACGAGTAAACATACATTTAACATAAACCATGACATGGCTTCACGTTTACAGTCGGCTGGTTTAATGACGTGAAAAGCAGAGGGTTAATATCTCACCGTGCAGCTGAACAATCTCCTCCAGGTTGGTAAAGATGTTTTTTATGTCAGCTGGAGGCAGGATGGTTTCTTTGGTCATGCGCTGATAAAAGACATTATCAAGCACCTTCAGCATGCGGAGATGTGCACGCTCCGTGTAGAACAATTCTGGAAAGGCAGAAAGTCAAAGAATAGTAAAACACAGGTAGTAATTTCAGCCATTTTAAGGATTTTAACAACAAATATTTCATCATTCCAACTTCCTTTGTAATATTTCGACCGGGCTGTAATTGGTTAGATGCCCTGTCAGTCAAATGTCTATTCCAGTGTAATGAGTTCATCTCAGAAGGGCTCCATTGTAATGCGTGTGGTCCTCACCATTTATAACCTCTTGTCTCTTGATCTCATGTGGAGGAAGCTGAGCGAGGACATCTGTGCTCACGAGCATCTGCCAGTGAGGAGGGTCCTGCTCCGCCTCAACCTCAAACGCCTGATCATCTTCACTCTGCACCTCTCCCGAACTTAGTGGGTCCATTCTACTACAATTATAAAGCAAATATAAAAAGTGTGTTTGCAGATCCAATAGCTTTGACACTTTAAAGCATGCTGTCCTCTAATTATTTAAAAATCTGAGGTCTGTCTTAAGTACCTAAACCTGCTTTTTATGGAGATTTTTGTTGTTAAATAATGATTAGCAGTAAAATCCCACTAAAATCAACCTGAACTACACTTATTAAGAAAGGAGCTTGTGATGAAGTTTCCTACAAATGTTGTAATTTATGACATTAATTTTCAGCTTATCGGTCGCACTGTTCCGTTGAAATAAAAATCCACCGAAGTCAGTAACCAGGATCTTAAGGGGAACGGCAAGTGACACACAGATTGGTTTATTGCATGCTGATAAAACACACCCATGAATTATGTCTTCATGATAGAGAAGACATTCAAGACATACTGACACGCTCCAAATCAAGCTGCGGGATGCACTAAAATAATGCCTAAATAAAGAGTAAGTAAACCTCCGCAGAGCTCCCAATGGTAAGTATGTGACATTTTATGGTAAGTGAAAAATTGTGGAACACATACATAGATGAGTCTGCAGGACAATATATTCTCAATTTATTCTCAAGTAATAATAATCTTAATTTTAGGGTTAATTAATAATTTTAATTAATCGTAATAATTGTGCATATGTGGATGCCGTTACTGAAACTTGCCTCCTTGCTAATCGGGGTGTACCTCCGTCGGGGTTCCTGTCACAAAAGAAAAAACCTTCTATTAACAATTGACCTGGAACAGTCATCTGTTTTTGGAGATCTGATGAATACAACTGGTGCTTGATGTCCATTTGGGTTTGGTTTTAAAAAGCGTAGAAAGAGTAAAATAGTAGAAATTAGAGTAAAAAGTTAAGATTAATAATTTGTTAATATTTAATAACACTATAAACTGTTTTCAAACTGCCATTACTGATGGTGTAGCTAAAAACGTCAAACTTTATTAGTGTAACAAAAGTAAAAAAAACCTATTTCTACTGGACATATATACGTATAATGTATTGGGGGGAAAAAAAAAAAATATATATATATATATATATATATATATATATATATATATATATATATATATACACATATACACATACATACATACATACATACATACATACACACACACATACATATATATATATATATACACACACACACACACACACACACACAAACTAACTTAGTTCATTAAATTGTTTAAAACCTACATCCTATTATTAAAAGTGCTAAATACAAAGCTGCTTTACTGTTAACTGTATGTTTACAGTACATGATTAATTGTTAATTGTAATAAAACTTTAGATCTTTAACATTTATGTCTGACACTAAATGTCTGTTAAGCAGCAGGAAGATCAAAAGACTGACACACAGGGTGATGTAGAACTACTTTACCGGGAAACCAGTGATTCGGGCTCCTCCTCTTGAAGGTGTTCTACAACACTGAAGCTGAAGTCAAAGTGCGTGCTGGAGGGGGTGGAGTCTTGTCCTTCAGCTGGAAGTCCAGCCTCCCCAAATCTGGGTAAAGCAGATAATGTGGCACAGCCTGCAGGGAAGGGACAAAAGCATACAGTTTAATTAGTGTTTAACGATAGAGGTAGCAAACACAATTTGATTTGATCAGCCAAGTTAAAATGATCAGAAGGAACCTGATAAACTGATAAACTCAGATAAATGTTAACAGAATGCACTCTGCTTGTTCAGTTGTATGTCTTGTGGCTGTAATTGGCTAATTTTGGTGTTTCACAGGGAGAGCAGGTTCTTATGGACTGACTGGGGGGGTGGGGGGGGAGAGAGACACATCCATCCATCCATTATCTCCTGCTTTATCCCCTACTAGGTCGCAGGGTGGGGGGTGAGGTGTTCCCAAGCCCATCCAGTGGAGAACATTTCAGGCGCTGGGCAGATACACCCAGGACAGGGTGCCAATGTAATGCTGGACACACACTCACTCTATATGGGGCAATTTGGAGAATTCAATTGACCTTTAACCATGTTTTTGGACAGCGTTGGAGGAAACTGGAGAACCCAGAGGAAACCCACACGGACATGGGGAGAACATGGAAACTCCACCCAGATGGGGATTCGAACCCCATCTGGGATGAGCTAAGAACATGCTAAGCACTAAGCCACCGTACCGCCCCTAACTAAACAACTAAATCCTGAAAATCTTTTTTTTAAAGTACAGACTGTTCTTAGTGGTTTCACTCTTTAAAAAAAAATAATATTTATCAATAAAAGATCCACTGCAACTTTAAGACAGGGAAAATGTGATGCTGCACAAGCAATGAGTCATAACCAAGCCAATAAAATATTAGAGTATTAGACATGAAGAGTTAAGAAAGGTTCTCACCGGGATCGAGCTCTTTGGATGTGTTCTCAGAGCTCTGTATAGGAGGAGCGCTTAAAGGAGAAGGGCTCATTATGGCCGTGTTGCCGTCTGGACCGTCCACCGTCCGCGTTCGGCCTGAGGATGCCGCCTCGGTCAGATCGGCCGATCCCGAAGTGCTGATTGATGGCTGCTTTTGTGCCCAAGGTTTATTCTGGTCTAAAACTTTAGTTACTGTGAAAAAGATCAGATGATTGTTTCATAAATAAACTTTTTTTTTTTTTTTATTAAATCTAAATTTCAGTGCTTTAACCTTAGTGATCCATCAATCCCGGAGTCGAATAATGTTTCACCTTGTATGCTGCTCTAGTCAGTTATGCTGAAGTCACATGATGCTCGGTGTCAAAAATCAAACTCTGTCTAACACTTAATTACTGTGATTTATTAGCTCAGACTGCTTTTTGTATCTGTTTTCTTTGAGGTCACCAGCTCTTCAGCCATAACACTGCCCGAGCCCTGTGACAACAACAATTAGTGGACAAAACCTGGATTTCTGGATAGACGCACCGAACTAATATATCCATCCATTCTGCCCAGCGCCCGAGACTTTCCCCCCCTATGCCCATCCAGGGGAGAACATCTCGGCCACTGGGCAGATACACCCAGGACAGGTTGCCAATCTATCACTGGCACACACTCACTCACACAGACACACTCTATATGGGGCAATTTGGAGAATTCAATTGACCTTGATCCATTTTTTTGGACTGTGGGAGGAAACCGGAGAACCCGGAGGAAACCCACGCAGACACGGGGAGAACATGGAAACTCCACCCAGATTGGGATTCGAACCGGGAATCCCTAGTGCTGAGAGGATAACATGCTAACCACTAAACCACCGTGCCCTGAACTAATATATTTTTTCTGGATTTATTTTTCTTGCCACTGGCTTGCTCTTTGGGGTTGAGGCTCAGAATGCAGTAAAGTGGCTTTGAGAAGATGTACTATTAAAAAGCGCTATATAAATAAACTTGAATTCAAACATGCATCATTCATTCATTCATTATCTTCCGCTTTATCCTATATAAGGGTCGCGGTGGGGTTCCCCATGCCCATCCAGGGGAGAACGTTTCAGGCGCTGGGCAGATACACCGAGGACAGGGGACCAAACATGCATCAGAGAAAAGGAAAAACAAATATCACTTTTGTAAATGATAAATGGTACTTTCAATACATATATGATTTCTTGATGTGGGCAGTATGGTGGCTTAGTGGTTAGCATGTTCTCCTCTCAGCGTTTGGGATTCCCGGTTCGAATCCCCATCTGTGTGGAGTTTCCATGTTCTCCCCGTGTCCGCGTGGGTTTCCTCCGGGTTCTCCGGTTTCCTCCCACAGTCCAAAAACATGGATCAAGTCAATGAGTGTGTATGTGAGTGAGTGAGTGAGTGTGTGTCCAGTGATAGATTGGTGTCCTGTCCTGGGTGTATCTGCCCAGTGCCCAAAACGTTCTCCCCTGGATGGGCATGGGGAACCCCCATGACCCAAATAGAGGATAAAGCAGAAGATAATGAATGAATGGATGGATTTCTTGATGTCTAGTGTGACTAACATAGAGGAGTCTATAAGGACTAAACGTTGCACACAATTATAAAGCAGTCAACTTAAATTCCAACATTTTTTAAAATTCCTCTACAGCACAAGCCAATCTGAAACCTCCCACTGACAGAAGGTAAAAATTTAACTGGAAAACAGGATATTTATACATAGTTTCACTGTAACCTTGCTTTGGTAAATACAGACAACCCCTGGGGCAAAACTGTTTATTCAGTAGCCTAATTATGTCATTTGAAGCCAGTATCCCAAAGAACTGGGCATGTTATGCATTTCAGATTCGAAAGATTTTCAGCTTCTGGGCAAAACTACAAACAGCAACATCAGACACGAACATGTCTTTGCATATCGACAACTATAAAAAAAATTTAAATAAAAGGGGGGGGCAACTACTTGATTATGCCCAATCAAAGGGCTCTGTACAGAAGGACAGGGTATAATCAGGTGGATTAAACAATGTAGTGTCTGTGGGAGCAAACAGGAAGCCACTCCTGAAGTCTCCAGACAGCCACTTCCACAGGACTGCCAAGACAACACTGAACTCGTGGTGCAGCCAGCTTCAGAATGCTGAACGACGATTGATTTCTGGGCTTTTAGGATCTCGGCGCTCAGTTACACCGGCTTCCTAAGTTTTATTTTGGATTCTGTTTAGACTGGATCCATGTTTAAAAACTCTAAAAATACTCTGCCCATCTCCAACTGTAACTGAGCGGGTGCTGGACATGTCGCTGATCTGAGATCATCCGTTTTAATACCTTATAAAACTGTAATGCTTAGAAACATTATCTAAAACTTTATTTTATATAAGTGTCATTTCATATACGGAGGCACAGTGGCTTAGTGATAAGCACCTGGTGTAAGAGGTGCAGCTCTTGCTCCGTAAACAGTGCTCTTTTAGAGCGGCAGGGGAGGACAACGGCTCCCTCGAGAGTCTGTGCGTGATAACTGCTGCAGCGCCAGAAACAGATCATTTTGTGTAGGGTGGGCATGCTCACTGAGAGGCATGTGCAGTATTATCAGTGCATCCAAGTTACTTAAAAGCTGGACTAGATTACGTAACAAAAGTCCAATTTATTAGCGTTTTTGTTTTGAATAAACACAAATCAATTGTGTATTATAGAGTTTGTAACCGTTTTAAGGAAGCATTAATTATCTTCTGCTTAACCCTCTTCTGCTCCAAGGGAGAACGTTTCAGGCACTGAGCAGGACAGGGTGCCAATCTACCGCTGGGCACACACTATGTGTGTGTGTATATATATGCCCAGCGCCCGAGACGTTCTCCCCTGGATGGGCATGGGGAACCCCACCGCGACCCTAATAGAGGATAAAACGGGAGATAATGAATGAATGAATGAATATATATATATATATATATCTCCATTATCTTCCGCTTTATCCTATATTATGGTCGCGGGGGGGTTTCCCATGCCCATCCAGGGGAGAATGTTTCGGGGGCTCAGCAGAGACACCCAGGACAGGACGCCAATCTATCGCTGGGCACACACTCACTCACACAGACAGACACGCATACAAACACACTCTATATGGGGCAATTTGGAGAACTCAATTGACTTGATCCATGTTTTTAGACTGTAGGAGGAAACCGGAGAACCCGGAGGAAACCCACGCGGACACAGGGAGAACATGGAACCTCCACCCAGATGGGAATTCGAACCGGGAATCCCTATCGCTGAGAGGGGAACGTGCTAACTACTAAGCCATATATACATATATATATATACATATATATATATATATATATTCACACACACACACGCACACACGCACACACGCACACACACACACACACACACATATCATGGTGCCAAACTGTCAATCAACTGAATTTCAACATATATATATAATATATATATTATTTTATACATAATGCATATAGTTTATACATGTAAAATGGTAAAAAAATTTATTGCAAATTTACTCTTGATATATGTGTTTTTGCACTGAACTGGATGCTTTGTCCACCTCACACTCGCTGTTAAATATCTACATCTGTTAGTTTTCATATTCTATATATTTTATTTTACATTCATATTTCTACTTCTATATTTGCTGTTTTCCTCACCTCGTGCAATATAACAGCTACTGCAAGCCCTGAATTCCCTTTGGGATCCATAAAGTCTGTCTATCTCTCACTGTTACTCTTTTATAACAATAATTATAATTATTCATATTTTTTAAAAGAAAGCCCGATTGCAAAGCATGAAAAGAAAAAAAGTTTAAGAACTCTTTACAAACAAATATCTCTTAAATACAAATGAGTATAATGTTGTGTTATGATTGATGATCCTACTTGTTAAGGGGTCGTTTCTGGTCGGCCTCCGGTGTGCTACACGCATGATGGGAAATCGATGCTTTTTCATCTTCTCCTCCGCTCCAGCGTTCTTCTCTGGTTTTACAGTTTTCTGCTCAACACAGAGCAATCAACAGGAAAAAAATAAGCAATAAAGGAGGAAGGAGTAAAGTGTATATTGGAATATCATTATATGTTATATACCTTGATTATAGGAAGAAAGTTAATGCGCTTGGGTTTGGGTTCCAGCCCCCGTAATTCCTTCACCTTCACACCAAGGTACTTCATAAACGTTCCAATGACAAATTGCATGATGTTGCTGAAATCAAGAAATCATCATTTTTATTAACCATGCTGAGGGGCAAGATAGCTCAGTGGTTAGTGTGTTGGGCTATCAATCTGAAGGTTGGTGGTTCAAATCCCACGTCCACCGAAGTTACCAGTGTGGGTCCTTGAGCAAGACCCTTAACCCTCATTGCTCCGGGGATGTTGTGATTAACCCTGTGCTCACCTTGTAAGTCGCTTTGGATAAAAGCATCTGCTAAATGACCAAATGTAATGTATGTGATGTATATAACGCGATTAAAACCCCAATATATATATTCATACCTCATGCTAAATACAGAATGAACATGTTAACTGCTCAAATCAAACACTGACAGTTAGGATCTTCATTTCAGAATGATCCAGCAGGGGTAGCAAGTAAGCTGAGGTTAATTCTTTAAGTCTTAGCGCTGATTCCAGTTGCTGGGGAAGTCTGAAAAAGCCGAGCTTTGTGTAGTCATGCGAGCCGACCGAGGCCACGGCCATTACGCAACACCCGGCCGCACGCTGGGCAAGAACACAAATATTCCCCACAACCTTCTGCTGTTAGCAACACGAGCCTCTTCTCTTCTCCACCATCTGGCCTCACACATACACACCCCTCCAGCATGCTGGCCATATGGGTGAGAGCGATCATATGCTGCACTCGGAACACTAAGCTTCCCATCACCACTGCCACTGCTGCCTAGCATTAAACTTAATGGAAAAGTACTAAATGTACTAAGGATATCATTACCAACAAAAAAATCTATTTCACATATGGCCTTGTTTAAGGGGTTTTCCTGATAGTGAGTTTACGGCTCTTTTAAGACATGGATAGAGCTTCTTTCTGTAATCAGTATTTGGGAAGATTTTCTGAAAGGTTATGGGTACAGCAAATACTTCAAAACCATATGGTGACTTACAGTACAGCTAATTGTTCGAGTGAGATATAACAAAGAAAAATTTAAACACCAACAATTCGAGAACACCTTAAGCAGCTTATTAAATCATTTTAAACCCTTATATAAAGTGCTTTTGGGTGTTCAGTTACCCCAATAGGAATTCATACAACCTACAGATCAAAAGTGCACTGGGTAATTTGCATTTATTTTCTCCTTTTTATATCATTTCCTATTTTAATGTTAGTGTCTAATATAGTTAAGAGTTAATTAAGGATAATACTGCTATAAATGCATCATCATTATTTATTTAAGCAAATGCACTGATTTTAAAATGATATCCATCCATTATCTTCCACTTTATCCTTTAGTAGGGTCGCGGGGGGGTTCCCCATGCCCATCCAGGGGAGAACGTTTCGGGCGCTGGGCAGATACACCCAGGACAGGACGCCAATCTATCGCTGGAAACACACTAACTTACACAGACACACTCTATTTGGGGCAATTTGGAGAATTCAATCGACTTGATCCATGTTTTTGGACTGTGGGAGAAAATCGGAGAACCCGGAGGAAACCAACACGGACACGGGGAGAACATGGAAACTCCACCCAGATTGGGATTCGAACCGGGAATCCCTAGTGCTGCGAGGAGAACATGCTAACCACTAAGCCACTGTGCCGCCCTTTAAAATGATATTTAAATATTATATGTATTTAGCAGCTCTATTAACAAAAGCTTTTCCCCAACACAAACACCATTTATTGTGTGCATGATGTTATGTGATTGGTTGGCTTTACCGCATTCAATTTTACAGTTTTGAAAAATATCATGGTAACAACAGCTGAATACAACTCTGTTTCTAGGATTTTCTTAGATGTTCAAGGAAAGGGAGTATTTCATTTTAGAAAAAAAAAAAAAAAAAAAAAAACATACATACTAAAAGGTGCAAAGCATCAAGGGCACCACACAAACACCTAACCAGAAAACACTATTTAGAATTATGTACTTTAAACTTCAACATCTATTAATCAAGATTACTATTAATAGAATTTAAATCACTACAAATCTGTTGTCCTTCACTCCTCAAAATACTAAAGCTGTAAAATAAGCTGCCAGCTACCTTGGAATTATAACTAATAAGTGAGTGAAATTGTGTCGTGCCGTGTGTGTATGTGTGCACCATAGCCTGTGTTCGTCTTCATGGTGTATAAGCAATTTTTTTGTATTATTTTTTATTTTTTGTCCTGTTAATTCAAAGAAAAAACAACAACTAATCAAACAGATCAGGTCAATATCTGAGAGCAGTGTATCTATTGGTTTGAACAGAGATTTATATTTTATTGTTTCTTTACTGGTTTAAATAATAAACACTGTTTTTCTATTCTTTTTAATTCTGAGGTTTTCAATTTAAAGCTACAGTTTGGAACTTGTACAGTTGTACCATTTTGTACAGATTTAATACAATGACAGTTTACTTTTGTTAACTTGGATAAAATGACACATTCGGTTTTTGTGTGGAAAAAGTTAGTTGTTTCATAAACTAGTTGATCGATTAATCAAACTACTTAATAACAATGGTGATTAATTAGTGGTAGCCCTACTGTATTGCATTCTTTTCCTTATTGCTTCATTTTGCGCTGAAAGCTTAATGCAGAAAATGAAAACCAAATGACTAACATGTTCTCTGTCATACATGGACTCTATAAAACATGGAGCTTAATGTCATTTTTCTTTTTTTTATTTTAATACTAAGCTGTCAATTACACAGCCTAAAAATTAAAACATTAAAATAGTATCTGACATCACTTTCCACTGTAGAATGTTTGTCTCTACATTTACATTACTCATGGTTCCTATGTGCAATCATAATATCTGTCCTAAAGCAGCCATTTAAAAAGTCCCTTAAAAAGGCATAAACCAACGTGAGCCCAGAAAAGGAATTCATTTTTCTGATTACAAGCTGTATCCTGAACCAAATTAGGCATTTCATAATCGTTGTGGCTAAAAACACAACTAAAAAGGGTAAGTACCACATTTTAATATATTATATATACTATATATATATATATATATATATATAGTATATATAATATACATATATATTATATATATATTTAAATATATATATATTAAAAAAGTTAAAAATAGTGGTAAAAAGTTACTTATATTAAAAAGTGGTAAAAATTAGTATATACTTTTAATATATATATATATATATATATATATATATATATAATATATATATATATACAAAATATATATATATATATATATATATATATATATATATATATATATATATTAATATATATATTATATTATTATATATATAATTTAATATATTATTATATATATAATTTAATATATTATTATATATAATAAAATATTTTTTTTTTATATATATTATTATAAGTAGTTACAAAATAAGTAAGTAAAAGTTGGCCATAAAAGGTCGAAAGTTATGTGCAGAACTGAAAATTAAGATTTGTAATACAATATAAGGGGAAAAATCATTTAAAAAGTAGGAAAGTGTTGCAGAGACACAAAACGAAACCAAGCCATAAATACATGTCCGTTCATTTCCTGTGGGTCTGATGTAATGTGACGTAAAGAAAGTAACAGGAAAATTCCCCTTACCACTTCTCATCGTCTGTGGCTGGTGGCATCCATCTGTGAAAGAGGACACACACACACACACTTACTTTTTATTATTACTGTAGCTTAAGTATAATAATATTTTGAAGAGTATGATGATGATGAGGAGCAGATGCTGAGTCTCCTGTGTGATTTCTATAAATATTGGATTTATAAACTTTAATAGTTAATAAATAGAATCAGATCAAAAAGTGTGTTCCAGGTTCTCCGGTTTCCTCCCACGGTCCAAAAAACATGGATGAAGGTCAATTGAATTCTCCAAATTGCCCCATATAGTGTGTGTTTGTGTGACGGAGTGTGTGCCCAGCGTTAGATTGGCGCCCTGTCCTGGGTGTATCTGCCCAGCGCCCGAAACACCGAAACAATACACTTTACCGTTATGTTGTCACTGATGAAATAACATTTATGTTTTAGCCAAAGCAATAAAATCAGCAAAACTATTAAAACAGTATTACCCTGCATCAATCCATCAAGTTTACAGTAAGTAGCATGCTGTACTGCTATTATAAGTAACTAATGTACAGCGAGCCAGTTATTACTGTAAGATAAACCCTGTCTATTTCTGCAATAATGACAGGCTCACTGTATAATACCCCCTACTTATGATAGCACTACACTGCACTCTGCAAAGTGAAGAAAGCTGGCACACACCAACTCCCACGATCGCTCTGATGGATTACCCCACCCGAATCACAATTCAAATTTTTGTGCCACATTAAAAAAAAAAAAAAAAAAAAAAAAAACTTTGTACTGCTGCCAATATCTTCATATCGCAGTCAATAGCATTTTAAAGACCAGCCTGATTTCAATAAGGACAGGCTGTCAGACTACTTTCACAGCCAAAAAGCAGGTAAAGCACGTTGTTTAAACCCTCATCTTGCCGCTCAGTGCACAACGACTAAAACGCTAGTAAGAGTATCAGCACGCTTCAGGCTCGAGATGTTATCAGGTCTGTGAAACAAGTGACAAAGAAGAGTATGTGTTAATCTAAGCTTAAGCTTTCCTGCTCGACACGTTCCCCCCCATGCACCCAAAGCACGCAAGTCTATTATGACCTCTGCTAGGCACTCAGGTGGAGTGTTTTTGGAAGACTGTGTTCTTTGCTTGATGTATGATTGCGATAACGACGTGAGCCAGACAGAACGCACCACTGGCCTTTCGATACATCAATCATTTGCTGTGAGTCGCTTGGTCGAAACACGGAAACACAGGTTTAACTGTATAACGATACGACAACCTGAAAACCATCAGGTACGGACCAGCTAAGTGCGCCTGAGGTTTTACCCTAAGCTCATTAGAATATTGATGAACTGACGGATTGAGAAATGGCAGAACCAGTTAGAAGATGAGAACTAAGAACCATGTACTATAAAGTGTTTAGATACATATTAGAAGAAATTGACCATGATCCCATATGTTTAACATCTTAAGACATGTTAACAGAAAGAATGGGATTAGATTTCACCCGAGTCAGCGAAAAATGTAACAAATTTTGTTTTTAACTTGAATAGATTTCAAGATCCATCCATTTATCATCTTCTGCTTTATCCTCTATTAGGGTCGTGGCGGAGGGAGTGGTTCCTCATGTCCATCCAGGGGAGAACGTCTCGGGCGCTGAGCAGATACACCCAGGACAGGACGCCAATCTATCGCTGGACACACACTCGCTCACACAGACACTCTATATGGGGCAATTTGGAAATTTCAAATGATCTTGATCCATGTTTTTGGACTGTGGGAGGAAACCGGAGAACCCGGAGGAAACCCACGCGGACACCGGGAGAACATGGAAACTCCACCCAGATTGGGATTCGAACCGGGAAACCCAAACGCTGAGAGGCGAAGGTGCTAACGTCTAAGCCAACGTGCCTCCCTAGATTTCAAGATAAATAATCAATTTTTAGAAAGATTTTTCTTATTTTAAGGAATCTTCTTAAGATTCTTCTCACTATATTGGCAGATCATTTTACTTCATGTTTCATGTTTATTTTTTCTTGGTTTGTCTTTATTTTTCAGATGTGGTTTTCAGCAGAGGTTTTGACAATGTATGGTTATCTTGATCTTTCTCATCTACAAAAAGTGTTATGGCTTACAGAACTGCTGCTCACTGTGAGTATTTTCATTGTTAAATTCAGTAAAATCAGATCTGCCATTTTGGTAATATTTAAAGTAACCTATCTGACACTAACAATTATGTTACTGTTAAAATCAAGATTCCATATTTAGCACATTCCGATTTTAAGTGAACATGTTACATAATTGGCTGTTTAGCTGTTTAAATAAACGAGTAGGTGCAAATAAATCCATTATCTTCCACTTTATCCTATATTAGGGTTGCGGGTGGGTTCTCCATGCCCATCCAGGGGAGAACGTTTCGGGCGCTTGGCAGATACACCCAGGACAGGACGCCAATTTATCACTGGACACACACTCACTCACACACTCTATATGGGGCAATTTGGAGAACTCAATTGACTTGATCCATGTTTTTGAACTGTGGGAGGACACCGGAGAACCCAGAGGAAACCCACACGGACACGGGGAGAACATGGAAACTCCACCCAGATTGGGATTCGACCCGGGAATCTGGTTTCTCATTCATTTGACTTTAGTGTGTATTAGTGTGTGTTTATTGAAGTACATGTTTGTGTTTACGTACAAGACTTCGTCGATTTTGAGGATGATCTGCTCCGCACATGAGCGTTCCTTCTCCAAAGTCCCTCGATCCCTGACGCTCTCGGCGTCAAGCCGACTCAGGTCAGCCTCGGCCAGCGTCAGTCCCATACTGCGCTTCTGCCTGAGGGTGCAGAGAACATACACAGAGGCCTCAGACTGTCTGAAAGAAACACACGACTCTGACGACGGCCTTTCAGTTATAGGAGCTGCTACCTGAAATCCTCCAAATGTTTCTGGATGTCGGGAAGAAGGATGTCCTGCAGCTGCTGCACATACTGTCTTTGAACGTCCTCGGGAATCAAGTCGGGTTTTCTTCGATCTAAACAAACACCATACTGAAGTTTAATAACATAAAGAAATCAATACAGAGCTCCTTCGGTCTCGCAGTGGATTCATTCATTCATTATCTTCCGCTTTATCCTCTATTAGGGTCGCGGGGGGGTTCTCCATGCCCATCCAGGGGAGAACGTTTCGGGTGCTGGGCAGACACACCCAGGACAGGACACCAGTCTATCACTGGGCACTCACTCACTCACACAGACACACTCTATTTGGCAATTTGGAGAATTCAATTGACTTGATCCATGTTTTTGGACTGTGGGAGGAAACCGGAGAACCCGGAGGAAACCCACACAGACACGGGGAGAACATGGAAACTCCACCCAGATGGGGATTCGAACCGGGAACAGTGGATTCATGATGTCCTATGTTTTTTGAGATTAGAAAAAATAAAACACATGTTAAAAGGTGACACTGCCACATTTCATTTTAAATGGGATCCGTTCCTCTTAGTCTTTAATTCTATTGATACAGTGCCAGTCGACTGACCTTCCCCTTCCCCTCTGTTGTGTTGGTCTGTGTCTGTTTGTGCTGTGGGGGTGATTGTCAATAATTGTAGGGGTTATAAAATATATAAAATTATATAAAATTCTTGAGGATGTTTTAATTAAATAGACACTGTTTATTTTCTCATATTATAATGCAATTCACTGTTGTATTTTTGTTAATCCAACCACGGGCGCGGTAGCTCAGTGGTTAGGGCGTTGGGCTATCAATCTGAAGGTTGGGGGTTCAAATCCCAGCTCCACTGAAGTTACCAGTGTGGGTCCTTGAGCAAGACCCTTAACCCTCATTGCTCCAGGGATGTTGGGATTAACCCTGTGCTCACCTTGTAAGTCGCTTTGGATAAAAGCGTCCAATAAATGACCAAATATAAATGTAATCCATTGTATTGCTGATTTTACTCCTCCATAAAAAAATAAAATAAAATAAATAAATAAAAAATACAGAGCTGTGTTCTATCCATAAAGTCTGTTCGAAAGCTAGCTCACTTTTTATTCCATTGAGTAATGGAACACCTACACATAATCTGATGCAAGTCTTCAGTGTTCTGAAAAGCACAGGATTTGAGTGTCACTCCAGCATTCGTGTGGTGAGATCCTGATGTTGAATGAGGATCTGACTCACATTCTCCATTAGCGATCATCTCAAGGGTGTCTGATGGGGTTGAGGTCAAAGCTATTGGCAGGCTGATCCACAATAAACTCTTCCAAACATGTCGTAATAAACGTTGCTTAGCGGACTGCCGCACAGTCATGACGAAACAGAAACCAGTCTTCACCAAAGTGAACGTCTCACCCATAATGTTTTTAAATTGATACAGTGAAGACATTTTGCCCAAATGTCTACAGTTGTGCTTGAAGCACATGGTGTATCTATGTGCCAACAATCCACTGAGATAAAGAACACATCTTTTATTCATTTTACCAAAGAAAAGGACGGAGCAATGCATTTTATTCTTCTACCCTTTATTATATTATTATTATTTATACCCTTATCGCATTTTAGACTTTGGCCAAGTGTTTTACACCGGGTGCCCTTCCAGACACCACTATTGGGTCTGGGGACACAGAGACTATAGGGACAATTTAGAGCAACCGATTCAACTTCAATCCATGTTTTTGGACTGTGGGAGGAAACCGGAGAACCCGGAGGAAACCCACATGGACACGGGGAGAACATGGAAACTCCACCCAGATTGGGATTCAAACTGGGAATAACTAGTGCTGAGAGGAGAACGTACTAACCACTAAGCCACCGTGCCGCAAGGAGCAACGATAAATAAATAAATCAAATAAATTACATAAATTTTTAAAAGATCCACACGACGAAAAACATTACAAAACAAAATAAATCTGACTTGTGACAGTGTGATGTGAAAAAAATAAATAAACAGGAAGTTTAAAGCTTTAAATAGCTCTTGTTGGAATGAATCATTTTAGAATGTTTTCATCTTATTTGCAATAAAATGAAAACATAAAATACAAGGTTAAATTTTTTTAATACTATAAACCTGGTTTTAACAAAACCACAAAAACAGTTAAATAATCTATTAAAGTAATTTTGGTGAAGTACATAAAAGAATAATCTGATTGATTCCTCAAGATCCCATCATGTTCATCCATCCATCCATTATCTTCTGCTTTATCCTCTACTGGGGTCGCGGGGGGGGGGGGGGGGGTCCCCATGCCCATCCAGGGGAGAACGTCTCGGGTGCTGGGCAGATACACCCAGGACAGGACGCCAATCTATCATTGGACACACAGTCTATATGGGGCAATTTGGAGAATTCAATTGACCTTGATCCATGTTTTTGGACTGTGGGAGGAAACCGGAGAACCCGGAGGAAACACACGTGGACACGGGGAGAAGATGGAAACTCCACCCAGATTGGGATTCGAACCGGGAATCCCTCACGCTGAGAGGAGAACATGCTAACCACTAAACCACCCCATTATGTTCATATAACACTCTATTATTCCAAACAAAAGACAATAATTTAACATATGAAATTAATACTGTATGTCTCCCTTCTCTAAAATAAAGGTCTCCGCTGTTTAAAAAAAGCTTTTTAACATAAATCAGCAGAACAGCAAACAAAAATGAACTATACACTGCACACAAGAATACAAGGTATGTGCTCACCGAGATCAGCTAAGATGGAATCAGGCACAGCTACTTTCAGGTGCTGAAAAGATAAAATAATAAATATATAAGCCATCTGTCATCTTACATATGTTCTACGCGTGTGTGTGTGTGTGTGTGTGTGTGTGTGTTGTTGGTGTCGGGGGGGAGGGGTGCTTACTGCTGATCGGTCCATGAAGATGGTATGAAGTTCACTGAATATCCGCCTCGTATCTTTGGGATTGCTTTGCCTGTAGAATTCGGTGTAGAGGTAGCACAGCTGCAGAAAATCAAAAATACATGAGAATCACAGGAAGCCTGATTAATATGTAATGCACTGGTGCACTGGTGACGATCTACTACTTCTCCTCTGTGCTAGAATAACCGAGGACCCAACCTTTAACAGCCAGATGCTGAGCTCCTCGTCAAAAACCTCACAGCATCTGGGATGTTGTTTTTTTTATCTCGGAGCCTAGTGCTTTAAATAAATCCTTAAAATATAATTTAATATTGAATCATTTAATACAAAGCTCTATATGAAATCCCACCACAGGTCTAAGACGAGTCGGCGATGGGCAAACCGAAAGGCAAACCTGTCAGCTAAGAGCATGTACTCAATGCTTTATTTATTGATATAAGCTTATATTAAAAAAGTGTCATATTAAACTTAAAAGGTTTAAGTTTTTTTTTTTCAAGAATTAACAGCTAATAGTATGTATGTGTAGGTCCATCATATGAATAGTGGAGTTATAGTATGACAAAATAGACTACAACAGCACTCTGACTAGTTAAAAGATCAGATTTATTTCCTTTTGATGATATTTACTGTTACAAATACAGATTTAGCTTATATTCTGTAATAATATTGACATATTATTTCATTAGTTCGGCCACGCATCAATTTAACTATCAGCTTATATAATCCTTCCACACAATGTTATACAAACATTATTATTATTTTATTTATTTTTTTTATTAGTTTTGAAAGTCTGTTGCTTTTTTCTGTTTAGAACTTGGTTTCATGTGAACCTGCTTTTTAACTTTTTTTTTAAACAATATATCAATCTGAAATTAAAACTCTCAAGTTTCAGGCACCATTTAGACAGAAAGTAAAGAAATACTAGTAAATATATTAATAATTACAATTTTTAATGAATAAATATTTTTATAATACAGCACATTCAAGCCAATTCAAAACAAAGGCTCATTTTCTTATTAATGATACTGATCCTAGATCATGAAAATAATCCCATGTTTGTGTAAATAAACCTATGTTTAGATCATTTCACTTTCACACACACACACATATACAGTATATATTAATTAATTAATGAGCATAATTATGTTATAACCTGTCCATATATATATATATACATATATATATATATATATATACATATATATATATATATATATATATATATATATATATATATATATATATATATATATGTATGTATGTATATACATAGATATATATATATATATATACATATATATATATATATATATATATATATATATATATATATATATATATAGACAGGCAGCACGGTGGTTTAGTGGTTAGCACGTTCGCCTCTCAGCGCTAGGGATTCCCGGTTCGAATCCCCATCTGGGTGGAGTTTCCATGTTCTCCCTGTGCCCGCGTGGGTTTCCTCCGGGTTCTCCGGTTTCCTCCCACAGTCCAAAAACATGGATCAAGTCAATTGAATTCTTCAAATTGCCCCATATAGAGTGTGTGTGTGTGAGTGAGTGTGTGCCCAGTGATGGATTGGCGCCCTGTCCTGGGTCTATCTGCCCAGCGCCCGAAACGTTCTCCCCTGGATGGGCATGGGGAACCCCACCGCGACCCTACTAGAGGATAAAGCGGGAGATAATGAATGAATGAATATATAGACAGGTTCTAACATAATTATGCTCATTAATTAATAAGCACCACCAAGTTATAGCTAAGTTCAGTAAGTAATGATGGAAATGTACATGTCAGCTCATACCAGAGGCGCTGGGTCAAACTGAGAGACCACATGATGCAGGAAGGCTGCTAGGTGAGCAGGCCGAGACTTCAGCAGCTCTATGGTCTGAAAACAGCTGCACTGTCCATTCATCTGAGAGAGAGAGAGATGTTATTAATACAGAGCTCTGTGAGTCTTATATCACTGAGTTACTGAAATCTACAACCACACATGATTCTGACACACATCATCTGACCAACTGATTTGAAGTGTAAGACAGAGCCCCATGAGGTTCTCTGCACTGTGATATTAAAGGTCACCTGCTCCTGTTCAGTATCAAAGTCATCATCCTCAGCACCGATGATCAGCGGTGGCACACGTGATGAAGGGCTCCCCACACTATTTTGGGAGTTTGAGTCCTGCTGGAGCAATGAGTCTGTATTAGTGATGTGGAAAAGCTACATGTAATGTTTTTTTCTCACCAGCTGCACCTATACATGTATGAAATCAGTTTTAGGATTTGATTTGCTTCATTCAGACATCTATGCTCTGACAGTATTTATAAATGTAATTAGGAATTTGTTTAAAAGTGGTTTAAAGTCCATGATTTTGATTATGAATGCGTGATGAGTCAGTGCTCTCACCGGGTCAAGTGTGTCATCAGCATCAGGGGAAGGACACGAGTTGAGACTGACCCGTGGCGTTGTCTTTGGGCTGTTGTATGGTGTGTCTCTTTGGTAAGGGCCCTCTGGAATGAGGTTGGGAGGAACCTGGGGGTTTCATCAGAACACAAACAACCTATGGCCTCAAACACGCGATTATGTTTTAAACAAATCAAAGGTTATGTCAGAAAGATTCTTACATGAAACAGATTTCAACGATTATATATTAAATATACGATTATACATATATAATATAAAAATAAGGGCACGGTGGCTTAGTGGTTAGCATGTTCTCCTCCCGAATCCCAGTCTGGGTGGTTTCCATGTTCTCCCCATGTCCACGTGGGATTCCTCCGGGTTCTCCGGTTCCCTCCCACAGTCCAAAAACATGGATCAAGGTCCATTAAATTCTCCAAATTGCCCCAAATAGAGTGTGTGTGTGAGTGAGTGTGTGTCCAGAGATAGATTGGCGCCCTGTCCTGGGTGTATCTGCCCAGCGCCCGAAACGTTCTCCCCTGGATGGGCATGGAGAACCCCCCGCGACCCTAGAGGATAAAGTGGAAGATAATGGATGGATGGACATTAAATATACATTGTCCATTTCCTCCACTTACCATATAAATGATGGACTTTGTAGTTTTATAATTACAGACTGTAGTTCATCTGTGTTCTTTGTTGTTGTTAGTCCCCTGTGGGGGTACTATTGGGGTCCTGAGCATTAGAACAGAGTACACAGTATGTACTGTAGAACACAAACAGATGGACTACAGTCTGGAATTGTTACAAATACAAAGTCCAGCTTTACAGTAAGTGGAACTGAGAACATGGACCATAAGTGGAGCATAAAGGGGGCGTGTCCAAACGTTTGACTGCGGCTGTATGTTTTGTTCATTAGATTATCCTCCTATCTTCAGTTAGAGACGTAAAAAGGTTTGGAACTCTGCCAAGGCAAATGGCAGGAAAAACAGCAACAGATCACACATTCAGCAGATAAAAACACAGAGAAACGCATTTACAGTAAAACTGTACTGCCCCTACTCCGACAACTGCCCCTTGCACTTTACTCACAGCACCCAAAGACTCTTACATACACCCTCTCCGACTCTCACTTTATCTATATATCCATCCATCCATTATCTTCCACTTTATCCTCTATTAGGGTCACGCGGGGGGGTTCCCCATGCCCATCCAGGGGAGAACGTTTCGGGCGCTGGGCAGATACACCCAGGACAGGACGCCAATCTATCACTGGACACACACTCACTCACACACACACACTCTATATGGGGCAATTTGGAGAACTCAATTGACTTGATCCATGTTTTTGGACTGTGGGAGGAAACCGGAGAACCCGGAGGAAACCCACGGGGACACGGGGAGAACATGGAATCTCCACCCAGATGGGGATTCGAACTGGAAATCCCTAGCGCTGAGAGGAGAACGTGCTAACCACTAAGCCACCGTGCTGCCCCTACATCTCCATTCATTCATCCATTATCTTCCACTTTATCCTCTATTAGGGTCTCGGTGGGGTTCCCCATGCCCATCCAGGGGAGAACGTCTCGGGTGCTGGGCAGATACACCCAGGACAGGATGGCAATCTATCACTGGGCACACACTCACTCACACAGACACGCACTCAAGCACACTCTACATGGGGCAGTTTGGAGAACTCAATTAACTTGATCCATGTTTTTGGACTGTGGGAGGAAACCGGAGAACCTGGAGGAAACCCATGGGGACACAGGGAGAACATGGAAACTCCAGCCAGATGGGGATTCGAACCGGGAATCTCTAGCGCTGAGAGGAGAACGTTTAGTGCTAACCACTAAACCACCGTGCCGCCACTATATCTCCATATTATATTTTATTATATATTATCTTATATTTCATATTTAAATTTTTTTATTGTAAATTTATTGTATAATTTTTTCCTTATACTTGTAAATATTGCTTTTCGCACAGTTGTGGGTACTTGCTCATAAGTTTTCACTCACCAGTACCCCAGTACTTGGTGATGTGACAATAAAATCCTTGAATCAATGTTGTTGGACTGTGAAAGAAAACTCTCACAAACATGGGGAGAACATGCAAACTCTCCATAAACAAACCCGAGTGCAGAAGCGGCATTGCTTACCATTGCCATGTTGTTCCACGTGGGATCTGTAGAAGAGTCGGACTGCCAAGCCAGCGAGGGCGAAACATCTCCCGACCCCCCCCTCTCGTCCAGATATCCTTCTTCTGGCATCGGACAGAGAAGACCATCCTACATACAGCAGCACGGACGCACGTGATGAAACATCTCCAGCTCAGTTACACTGTGGTAGACTGTGCTTTCCCAGCTGCGCAGACGTACCTGTCCTACAACGCTGGCTTTACTCAGCTGACCTGGCAGTGCTGGAATGTGCTTCTGAGCTTCCTGGCTATCCTTCAGTAGTTTAGGTGTAGGGTTTCTGTTGTGCTCCTCCTTCATAGTCTAGCATTCATACACAGAGGAACACAGAGGAACACACACTGTTCAGCTCCGTCCGTCTGCCACACGGCCACGAGGGTGTGAGATCAGATGGCGGCATTTCCCCAAAAAGAGGATGTGAAATGATTTATAAACCACACCACGTGCATGAATATGTGTGTGTGTGTGTGTGTGTGTGTGTGTGTGTGTGTGTGTGTGTGTGTGTGGCGTCTGTGCCTTAGAGTGACATCATTTCATTCGACCGACCCCACTGACTGTCACCGGCGGTTATTGGTATTATGAGACGGCTAGTAAATCTCTTCGCCCAGCCTTTTTTTTGCAAAATGATTTTCATATACCCATCCACCCAAATATCTTCTGCTTTATCCTCTTCTAGGGTCACAGGGGGGTTCCCCATGCCCATCCAGGGGAGAACGTTTCGGGCGCTCGGCAGATACACCCAGGACAGGACGCCAATCTATCACTGGACACACACTCACTCACACAGGCACACTCTATATGGGGCAATTTGGAGAACTCAAGTGACTTGATCCATGTTTTTGGACTGTGGGAGGGAACCGGAGAACCCGGAGGAAACCCACGCAGACACGGGGAGAACATGGAAACTCCACCCAGATGTGGATTCGAACCGGGAATCCCTAGCATTTTAACCACTAAGCCACCTTGCCGCCCATTAGAGAACATTTTAAAGTAAAGAACATATTAAAGGGAAGTGGGAATCTGTTTAGTGTATAATATGTATACTGTGTATAATATGTATACTGTGTATAATGTGTATAATGTATATAATGTGTATAATATGTATAATGTGTATAATGTATATAATATGTATAATGTGTATAATGTGTATAATATGTATAATATGTATACTGTGTATAATATGTATAATGTGTATAATGTATAATGTGTATGTGTATAATATGTATAATGTGTATAATGTATAATGTGTATGTGTATAATATGTATACTGTGTATAATGTCTATAATGTGTTTAATGTGTATAATGTGTATAATATGTATAATATGTATAATGTGTATAATGTATATAATATGTATAATGTGTATAATGTGTATAATATGTATAATATGTATACTGTGTATAATGTCTATAATGTGTTTAATGTGTATAATGTGTATAATATGTATAATGTGTATAATGTATATAATATGTATAATGTGTATAATATGTATAATATGTATACTGTGTATAATATGTATAATGTGTATAATGTATAATAATGTGTATAATATGTATAATGTGTATAATATGTATACTGTGTATAATATGTATAATGTGTATAATGTATAATATGTATAATGTGTATATAATATGTATAATGTGTATAATGTGTATAATGTATAATATGTATACTGTGTATAATATGTATACTGTGTATAATGTGTATAATATGTATAATGTGTATAATATGTATATATGTATAATGTGTATAATGTATAATGTGTATAATGTGTATAATATGTATACTGTGTATACTGTGTATAATATGTATAATGTGTATAATGTGTATAATATGTATACTGTGTATAATGTGTATAATATGTATACTGTGTATAATGTGTATAATATGTATAATGTGTATAATGTATAATATGTATAATATGTATAATGTGTATAATGTGTATAATGTGTATAATATGTATAATGTGTATAATGTATAATATGTATAATGTGTATAATATGTATAATGTGTATAATGTGTATAATGGTAATGTTCAGCGTCTCTGGTGGGTCGGTTTTACACTGAACTCCTCTGACGGCACATTTCTGTATAAACTGAAAGTGGGAAATGAATTCACAGGAAATTGTCATGTGCTTACCCATCCAGGAGGCGGAGAGGTTATGCGGTCGGAGGAAGAGGTGGAGGAGGAGGGGGAGCGCTCAGCTGCAGTGAGGCCAGGGGAAAGAGGGGAGCTGAGAGAGGAGAGGGGGGTATCTTCTCCATCATCCTCTGATAAAGGAATCTGGGGAAGTCCTGGGGGTCTCCCCAAAACGGTAAGAGCCACATATGAGCCCGCTGAGCAGACACAAACACAAACTATTAATATTTTCCTGACAGTTAAACGAAAGTTAACAAAATGTTTTTAATGATTAAATCTGAACATTTAGAACTGAATATTTTTGGTGTCTGGCATTAATATTCCAGTTTTTTTTCCCGAGTCAAATGTAAATAAAATCACAAATAAAAATCTACATTATCTGCTACGATTACATTTCAAAATAAATACCTTCAAAATACACACAAAAAAGTAGTGATTATTATACTCACACTTTATTAACTTCACGACTTCAACATGATTCGAATGTGTTACTAAAGTCCCATTGACCTGAAAGAGACACAAGACTTTTCATTCAATAAAAGAAAGGAATAAGTGAAGAAAGTTAATCCCAGCAAATAAAAACAATTATGTGGCAATCGTGTGGCTATTACACCAATCTGTCAAAAGGGGGCGTGATGCAGCACAGACATGGTCGAAAGAAAAGTTTTACAGTTAATGAAAATCGGCCCACCGTGTGAAGCTTCTGTATGAGGTTTTTATTAAACATGGCCCTGCCGTTAATGTGAGCGTGAGCGCTGCATTAGGAACCGACGAGCTCCGTGAGCGTGAGCGCTGCATTAGGAACCGACGGGTTCTTATTCTGCACAGAGCAGAAGTTTGGACCAATAATCAACTGAAAAAATCATTAACGCTTTCATTTCTGCATTTTACAGAATCAGCAGTTCTCTTTAAAAATGAGCCTCTGTTAAACTTAGAAACCGTCACATCTCACATTCACTCACATTTATCTCACCCGCTCGCCCTCTCTCTCTCTCTCACCCGCTCGCCCTCTCTCTCTCTCACCTGCTCGCCCTCTCTCTCTCTCACCCGCTCGCCCTCCCTCTCTCTCTCACCCGCTCGCCCTCTCTCTCTCTCTCTCACCCGCTCGCCCTCTCTCTCACCCGCTCGCCCTCTCTCTCGCTCTCACCCGCTCGCCCTCTCTCTCTCTCTCACCCGCTCGCCCTCTCTCTCTCTCTCACCCGCTCGCCCTCTCTCTCTCTCTCTCTCACCCGCTCGCCCTCTCTCTCACCCGCTCGCCCTCTCTCTCGCTCTCACCCGCTCGCCCTCTCTCTCTCTCACCCGCTCGCCCTCTCTCTCGCTCTCACCCGCTCGCCCTCTCTCTCTCTCTCACCCGCTCGCCCTCTCTCTCGCTCTCACCCGCTCGCCCTCTCTCTCTCTCTCACCCGCTCGCCCTCTCTCACCCGCTCGCCCTCTCTCTCTCTCTCACCCGCTCGCCCTCTCTCTCTCTCTCTCCCGCTCGCCCTCTCTCTCTCTCTCACCCGCTCGCCCTCTCCCTCTCACCCGCTCGTCGTCTCTCTCTCACCCGCTCGCCCTCTCTCTCTCTCACCCGCTCGCCCTCTCTCTCTCACCCGCTCGCCCTCTCTCTCTCACCCGCTCGCCCTCTCTCTCTCACCCGCTCGCCCTCTCTCTCTCACCCGCTCGCCCTCTCTCTCCCTCACCCGCTCGCCCTCTCTTTCTCTCGCCCGCTCACCCTCTCTCTCTTGCCAAGTCGCCCTCTCTCTCACCCACTCTCGCCCACTCACCCTCTCTCCCTCACCTGCTCTTCCTCTCTCTGTCTTTCGCCCACTCACCCTTTCTCTCTCGCCCTCTCTCTTGCCCACTTGACCTCTCTCCCTCACCTGCTCTGCCTCTCTCTCTCTTTCGCCCACTCACCCTCTCTCGCCCTCTTCCCCTTTCTCTCTCGCCCTCTCTCTTGCCCACTTGACCTGTCTCTCTCTCGTCTGCTCACCCCCTCTCTCGCCCGCTACCATCTCTCTCTCGCCTGCTCGCCCTCTCTCTCATCCGCTACCTTCTCTGTCGTCCGATCGCTCTTTCTCTCTCTTGCCCGATTGCCCTGTCTCTCTCTCTCACTCGTCTGCATGCCCCCTCTCTCCCTCTCCCACTAGCCCCACCCCCTTCTCTCTCTCTTGCCCGTTTGCCCTCTCTTTCTCCCTCTCTCTTGCCCGCTCATATTTGCGTTATGAATAATTAGGACTTTTCATAGTCTTCTATTCATTTCTTAGAGACTAAGCTAAACCTAAACCACAACCTTACTCAAACCACCCCTAACACTAACCTAACCAGAACCTTACCCAAACCTCCTAACACTAAACCTAAACCACAACCTTACCCAAACCTCCTAACACTAACCTAACCAGAACCTAACCATACTATCACCATGACTTCATAACTGAATGATTTACAGCTACATGAGGTGCTGCTGACTTCGTCCTGCAGTCTGTACTCCGGTGAGAACCCTCACCAGAACGAATCAGAAGATGAGAGCACGTCTGAATGGAGACTCTCTGGCTGTGTGCTGCACGTGGGGATAAAGACAACTCTGGAAAATGTCTGGACTTGGTTCACTTTTAAAAACAGCGCCAGGTGCAATAGACGAGCTGATGCTTTGCTTTTTCAGGACCTTTCTAATTGGACTCCAGAACAATTCGACGTCTTTCGGGAGCAGGGGCATACCTTAATAATTCTATCCCCCGTCTGAACACCAGCTCGCATTGCAGCTCCACCTACGAGATGAAAGACAGGGACTTAATATTTCAATCCAGCCTGGCAAGTAATGAAATAAATAAATCAATAATAAAAGACGCAGACGCGCACACACACACACACACACACACACACACACACACACACACACACACACAGATTGCTGGAAGCGAGCTCTGTATGGGATGGAGGCCACACAGGTGCTGCTGAAAGACTGCAGTAAGAATGTACCTTCTTTAACATGCTGTACAAACACAGGGTTGTCTCCGCTCACTGTTAGCCCGAAGCCATTCTCATCTTTCTGGATGATCACACAGCGCTGAACCAGCCCTGAGTGAGAGAGGAGGACAAGTGTATTAACAACCAGCTCTCTGTGATGCCACTAAGACGCCGCAGAGAGATGAAAGCACTGCCCTTACACACCGCACATAGAGAATTAGATACAAAGCCCACTGTGATGTGGAGGCACTGATGATACTTACAGGGAAGAAAATGCTCATGCAGGCAGAGCTGTTCCTCAAAGAGACAGCGGAGTCAAAAATAAAGCACTTTCCCCTCAATCCAAACGTGAATGAGCAGCCTAACAGCACTCTGCATGCCTGAACGATCACACGTTTGTCACCGAATCCCTTTGGTAATAGAGTCCATCATATTTGCAAAGAAGACCAGGGCACAGCATCACGTGCACAAAGTGAGTAAAAACCGTCCCAGTTAGATCTCATCTCAGAGTTTGGCTTCGGAGCGAATTTTTAAAATCTAATCGAATAGCCATCAACTATAAATAATAACGTTTCATTAAAACAATTAAGAGGGCGGCACGCTGGCTTAGTGGTTGGCATGGTCTCCTCTCAGCGCGAGGGATTCCCGTTTCGAATCCCAATCTGGGTGGAGTTTCCATGTTCTCCCCGTGTCCATGTGGGTTTCCTCTGTGTTCTCCGGTTTCGTCAGTCCAAAAACATGGATCAAGTCAATTGAGTTCTCCAAATTGCCCCATATAGAGTGTGTCTGTGTTAGTGAGTGTGTGTCCAGTGATGGATTGGCGTCCTGTCCTGGGTGTATCTGCCCAGCGCCTGAAACGTTCTCCCCTGGATGGGTATGGGGATCCCCTGGTCTGCGTGGGTTTCCTGTGGGTTCTGCGGTTTCTTCCCACAGTCCAAAAACATGGATCAAGTCAAGTGAGTTCTCCAAATTGCCCCATATAGAGTGTGTTTATGTGAGTGAGTGTGTATCCAGTGATGGATTGGCGTCCTGTTCTGGGTGTATCTGCCCAGCACCCGAAACGTTCTCCCCTGGATGGGCATGGAGAACCCTTGTTCCGTGTGGGTTTCCTCCAGGTTCTCCGGTTTCCTCCCAAAATCCAAAAACATGGATCAAGTCAATTGAGTTCTCCAAATTGCCCCATATTGAGTGTGTGTGAGTGAGTGTGTGCCCAGCAATAGATTGGCGTCCTGTCCTGGGTGTATCTGCCCAGTGCCCGAAACGTTCTCCCCTGGATGGGCATGGGGATCCCCTGGTCTGCGTGGGTTTCCTCCGGGTTCTCCGGTTTCCTCCCACAGTCCAAAAACATGAATCAAGTCAATTGAATTCTCCAAATTGCCCCATATAGAGTGTGTGTCTGTGTGAGTGAGTGTGTATCCAGTGATAGATTGGCGTCCTGTCCTGGGTGTATCTGCCCAGCGCCCGAAACCTTCTCCCCTGGATGGGCATGTGGAACCCCCCCCGCGACCCTAATATTGGATAAAGCTGAAGATAATGGATGGATGGATAAAATAATTCAATTTAATGTGAAAACGTAATATTAATATAACAAAAATCCCCTTTGGTCATATGACCATTCCACTTTAGCGCTTTAACTAAAGCTGACGCTCATCTCTTTAGTGGAGACATAAACAGGTTGTTGTGCAGACAAGCACATTTTTTCCTTAATTAAACTGCAGCCTTTTGCTCTTTCAGAATTACACAAGCTGACATTAAGATGAGGTTTAATCACGCAGCACGACCCGACTGTCTGAAACTGACACGAGGCTGCACACTCATCCATCCATCCATTATCTTCCACTTTATACTCTATTACGGTCGCGGGGGGGTTCCCCATGCCCATCCAGGGGAGAACGTTTCGGGCGCTGGGCAGATAGACCCAGGACAGGGCGCCAATCTATCACTGGATACACACTCACTAACACAGACACACTCTATATGGGGCAATTTGGAGAATTCAATTAACTTATTTATTAACTTATTAATTAAACCGGAGAACCTGGAGGAAACCCCACGGACACGGGAAGAACATGGAAACTCCACCTAGATGGGGATTCGAACCGGGAATCCCTAGTGCTGAGAGGAGAACATGCTAACCACTAATCCATCGGAGGCTGCACACTGCATAGTAAAATTATAGTAAAAAAGTCAATTTAAGTCATGGACGCAGGTCAACTTGCTTCAATTGAACTGTGAAAAATCCCAAATCCCAAATTGCAACTACCAACACACTTCACCTCAGCACTGATAATTAATCAAACCCTGCTTCCATCATTAAACATTCATAATCTGGGAGTAATTTCTGATCATAATCTCTATTTCCAACAGCATAATGTTAATCACGGGTGGGATGGTGCCTTAGTGGTTAGCATGTTCTCCTCACAAGGTTTCCTCTTTAAAATAACAGCAGAACAGGGAGTTTTTTCTTGCCACTGTCGCTTCAGCTTGCTCTTTGGGGTTTTAAAGGCTTATAACACTATAAAGCTGTTAACTATAAAGATGTACTATTATTACACTATGTTACACTATAAAGATGTACTATTATGAAAAGCACTCTATAAATAAATTACTTGAATTAGATATGGAAATAAATTTAAAGAAAATGAAAATAATTTTTGTCCTAAATATCCTCACAAAGACAAAACTCACATTTAGAGAAAGCAGCAACGATCGAGATAAACTTATAATTTGAAATATGTAAATATGTAAATGTATTTTACGCCCATCATCTATAGTACAAAAGTAATGTGCTTATACCCCGCAAGGTTTTACATGATCTAAATATTACACCTCAAGCCATTCAGATGGTTCCACACCTTTCAACTTTAAGACATTCACTCACACACACACACACACACACACACACACCAAGCCCAGATACAAGACAACATCTAACTGAACTGGCTTCAGACCATCACCCAAAGAGATAAAGGACAGGTGAAAGGACGAGGAATAAAAGAAAATGAAGGAAAGGGGGAAAGAGAGGCATTTCTGCATAGGAAAGAGCCCCACAGCAACACACACACACACCGCCATGACAGTGGCGCACAGTGAAGTCTTACCACAGGATTCGGTCCTTCTCTCTACACTCTGCACAGGCAGCTCTAAAAGTGAGGACACATTCGTGACATTCGTACAATTAAAGATTTGAAGAAAACAGGGATGGGAAGAAAATGAATGAAAAAATAATAAACATGATTTTCTGAATAGTAAACACAAAGAAGAGGAGAAAAGGCAAAGTTGGGATTAAAATGAAACTACACATCATGAGATAAAGAAGAACAAATTAACAACCCATGTGACTTTCATTAGTACGTTCACTGCACAGTTCACAAAGACATGGATTTACATAAATCAGCTGGTTAACATGCAAACGGGTCAGGAACAGTAAATATTTACTCCTGATGGTTATATACTATATATACTAATTTTATTAGAAACTAAAATTGCTTGTTATTTTAATGAATAAATATAAATTTAAAAATTTAAATTTAAATTTAATAAAACATTTTTTTTTTGGTGTTATATGAATGGTATGAAATATTAACTTTGGGAAAAAATTTTCAACACTTTCTGGTATAAAAACGCACATGCGCGCGCACACATAAAATTCAAGATAAAATATTACTACTACATCTAAGGATTAATAATTCATTCATTCATTCATTATCTCCCACTTTATCGTCTATTAGAGTCGCGGTGGGGTTCCCCATGCCCATCCAGGGGAGAACATCTCGGGCGCTGGGCAGATAGACCCAGGACAGGGCGCCAATCCATCGCTGGGCACACAATCACTCACACATACACACTCTATATGGGGCAATTTTCGAGAATTCAATTGACTTGATCCATGTTTTTGGACTGTAGGAGGAAACTGGAGAACCCGGAGGAAACCCACGCAGACACGGGGAGAACATGGAAACTCCACCCAGATGGGGATTCCAACCGGGAATCCTTAGCGCTGAGAGGCGAACGTGCTAACCACTAAGCCACCATGCCGCCGGATTAATAATTAAAATAGAAAATAATCTTTAAAATAATAATAATAATAATAAAAAGTAACTTATATTTTAGTACTTATCTTCTTTAATTGGTTTCAATTGGTTTTTTTCTTCTTTAATTGGCTTAACCTCGCCTGTAATGAAGTTTGTATGTTCTCCCCATGTCAGCACCCCCCACCATTTAACAGCATGAGTGTTTAAGAAATGAAATGAAGCTTGACTCAGATGTCCTATACTTTGAGCGTAATCTTGTTTGTAAAATATAAAATATAAATGCTCAGGTTTCAAATATTTTACTAGAATTAAAGTTATTTAATGATTACCAATTCTCCAAGTTTCAATTACAATGAAACATGTCATACTTTGGGACCATGCGGAAGTTATGTATTATGTACAATCTCCAAAAAAGCACCTCCAAATGCAGCAGCACCGGTGGAGAGTGATTAGTACTATTGGGCAGAGAGGGAGATTAAAATTTAGGTCATGAAGGTGTTTTTTTTTTTTTTTTCCGCCCCTGTGAGTCAGATAAATAAAGTTTCTGCCCCCCCCAGTACATTTTTGTCTAGACCGATAGCAGAAAGCGACATCACAAGCCCTAGAAGTGTGTGTTTGTGTGTGTAATAAATAACAATAATAAAATGTAATATGGCGGCACGGTGGCTTAGTGGTTAGCATGTTCTCCTCTCAGCGCTAGGGATTCCCGGTTCGAATCCCCATCTGGGTGGAGCTTCCATGTTCTCCCCGTGTCCGCGTGGGTTTCCTCCAGCTTCTTCGGTTTCCTCCCACAGTCCAAAAACATGGATGAAGTCAATGGAGTTCTTCAAATTGCCCCATATAGAGTGTGTCTGTGTGAGTGAGTGTGTGCCCAGCGATAGATTGGCGCCCTGTCCTGGGTGTATCTGCCCAGCGCCCGAGACGTTCTCCCCTGGATGGGCATGGGGAACCCCACCGCGACCCTAATAGAGGATAAAGCGGAAGATAATGAATGAATGAATGAATGAAAAATGTAATATATGATGGCAACATGACGGAATTCTGGCTTAGTGGTTAGCATAGGATTCCATGTTCGAATCCCAATCTGGATGGAGTTTCCATGTTCTCCCCGTGTCCGCGTGGGTTTCCTCCGGGTTCTCCGGTTTCCTTCCACAGTCCAAAAACATGGCTCAAGGTCAATTTAATTTCCTTAAATTGCCCCATATAGAGCGTGTTTGTGTATGTGCCCAGTGATGGATTGGCGCCCTGTCCTGGGTGTATGGATGGGCATGGGGAGATCGTTTCAGGCACTGGGTAGATACAACCCCCCCACCCCACACCTCGACCCAAGTAGAGTATAAAGTGGAAGATGATGGATGAATGGATGGATATGATGCAACATTAATGTTTAACAAACTTCAAGCAAATGATTTCTTAAAGCCAGCTGCAGGAATGACACCATGCTGTCTGTAGATCCGTCACGCTGTGTTTAGTCATCTTCAGATCAGACATGTCCTGATTACATCACGGCACTGAGAAGGATTATAACCGGTGCTAAAGCTCAGGCAGTGGACAGATGGTTTTTTGGATGATCCCATAAATAGGTTCACAAAAACATTTGTCATCAGGCTCCCTGCACTGCGGTACTTGATGACACACGTGGTGGAAAAGCTTTCATGGGTAAAGGTTCAGTTTATTCTTCAGGTCCTTATTAAAATGAAAACAAGTCTTTAAGCTGAATTACACAGCGTGCTGCGTGAGACAGACAGAAAGCCAGATTACTTCAGCGCTGGAGGATGTTCTGCAGGATGTTCTGGAAGATGTTCTTACCTGTTGGGTCAAATTCATGTGAGAGCTTGTCACTCTTGGGCTTCTTGTCTGGTGGGTGGTCCTTGAGAATACTTCCTGTCCTGTACACACAGCAACGTACAACTGTGGCTCAGTTACAGTTTCCCGCTGAAAGAGAACTCATCACGTCCTGATCTCATTACGAATTCAAATCAGCACGCTCTGAAGGGGCACGGTGGCGTAGTGGTTGGCATGTTTGCCTCTCAGCACTAGGGATCCAGGTTCGAATCCCAATTTGGTTATGGTCATGTGGTTTTTTTCTCACACTCCAGAAAACATAGATTTAAGGTGAATTGTCTGCTCTAACGGCATGGTGGCTTAATGGTTAGCATGTTCTCCTCTCAGCGCTAGGGATTCCTGGTTCGAATCCCCATCTGGGTAGAGTTTCCATGTTCTCCCCGTGTCCACATGGGTTTCCTCCGGGTTCTCCGGTTTCCTCCCACAGTCCAAAAACATGGATCAAGTCAATACAATTCTCCAAATTGCCCCATATAGAGTGTGTTTGAGCGAGTGAGTGTGTGTCCAGCGATAGATTGGCGTCCTGTCCTGGATGTATCTCCCACAGCGCCCTAGACGTTCTCCCCTGGATGGGCATGGGGAACCCCCCCCCGCGACCCTAATAAGAGGATAAAGCGGAAAATATATAATAAAAAATATAAATATTTATATTCATTCATTCATTATCTCCCGCTTAATCCTCTATTAGGGTCGCGGTGGGGTTCCCCATGCCCATCCAGGGGAGAACGTCTCGGGCGCTGGGCAGATACACCCAGGACAGGACACCAATCTATCACTGGGTTAAATATTTATATAATAAGAGGAAAATATATAATAAGAGGATAAAGCCTAGACGTTCTCCCCTGGATGGCTGCTCTAAATTGTTCCTCTATAGACTGGCACCTAATGCTGTATGTATCTGCCCAACATCCTGGATGGGCATGGGGGACCCACCTCCACCCACCACCACACCACCCAGTATATTTACTACAGGTTACACCGTGCTTACCACATCAAAACTAGTACATATAGTGTATTAGACAATTTCAGATGCAACTCTAATTGTAATATTTGTAATAAATAGGACGGGTGAAAAAACATAATTAAATAAAACTTATTAATTTCTTAATAAATGTCCGTGTGTGGTTGTTAACAGTAGAATTTAACACAAGCTAGTCTCCATATCTAAAGGCACTGTGTACAGAAGCAGCAGCAGCTCTGAGCAACTCCTTTGTTTCTGTACTGTACTGAGTATCTTCTACATCAGTGTTGTGTCTACGTGCCTAAAAACCAGAACTTAGTGACTCAGCCGGTTTGTTTTTTTTATCAGCGGTTCATCTACACAGCGTGCATTAGTCGTTCACACACATAATGCCTCTCCTTTTAGCCAGCTGCACATTGCAAAGGGAGTGAAAGAAGGAAGTAGCCGTTGACTCACCTGATTGGTTTTTTTGGAAACCTGCAAAAGAGAAATGAGAAACCAATTTTAGAACGTTGGACAGACAGTTATTTCACAAAGCAGCAACAACTTTGGTATTTAACAGGTTTATATGCTTCTATAAGAGGGCGCGGTAGTTCAGTGGTTAGGGTGTTGGGCTATCAATCTGAAGGTTGGGGGTTCAAATCCCAGGTCCACTGAAGTTTCCCCATGTGGGTCTTTGAGCAAGACCCTTAACCCTCATTGCTGCAGGGATGTTGTGATTAACCCTGTGCTAACCTTGTAAGTCACTTTGGATAAAAGCATCCAATAAATGACCAAATATAATATACATACACACATACACACACGTACATATACACACACACATATATATATATATATATATATATATATATATATATATATACACACAAACACACATATATATATATATATATATATATATATATATATAATAAAAAATATTCTATTGGCTTTCTATATGGGGCAATGAGATCAGGACATCCCTACTAACATCAGTATGGCATGGGCATCAGTTATACTTTCATTGTCATGCTTTGGTTCTGAATCATTAGTGTCTGAAAAGTACTAAAGTAAACCAAACCACTTCCATTCTGAGTGTGTCTGCACCCATTCACCCAGAAAAACATTGTCAAGCACTGATGTGGAACAGGAGAACCTGGGTCACAATCTGCTTTAAAGTTCACCTCAATGGTGTTTGATGGGGTCAGGGTCAGGGCCCTGAGTGGGCCAATCAGATTCTGCCACACTAGATCACCTCACCTTACCTCACTTCACTTACAAAAAAGGACCTTCCCCAAACTGTTCCAGAAGGCAAAATCCATCCATTATCTTCCGCTTAATCCTCTATTAGGGTCGCGGGGGGGTTCCCCATGCCCATCCAGGGGAGAACGTTTCGGGCACTGGGAAGACACACCCAGGACAGAACGGTTCAATCTATCGCTGGGCACACACACACTCACACAGACACACTCTATATGGGGCAATTTGGAGAACTCAATTGATCTGATCCATGTTTTTGGACTGTGGGAGGAAACTGGAGAACCCGGAGGAAACCCACGTGGACACGGGGAGAACATGATAACTCCACCCAGATGGGAATTCGAACCGGGAATCCCTAGCGCTGAGAGGAGAACATGCTAACCACTAAGCCACCGTGCCGCCCAGAAGGCAAAATATCTGTCCAAAATACAGATGCCTGAGTTTAGGCGATTTTGTCAATTAATTAAATATAAGCAGAATTCAGTTCCTAAAAGATCTGTCCAAAAATATTTGTACAATAACACAAATGCAGCAATAATGACATCAGTCTACAGTACTGTGTATGTCCTGTTTACTCTGTTCTCTAATGGTCAGGACCCCAATAGTACCAGGCATCATTTGATTGGTGCATTAATCCTATCCCAGCAGTGTCACTACGGTGTTTATATGACGGACAGCAGCACGTTCCACTGACATCATGGTACAAGTGCCTACAGCCACGCCACCAGCCGTTGGAAGCAGTCAGTTATCCTATTGTTCCTGCAGAACCATTCAGCTACAGTGCATTTCGGAAGAACTGGAGGGGCCTCTACAACCGAAATAGCTTGGACATCTTGTCCTTCTTTCCTCTCCTTGCTTTGCTCCTTCCATGGGTGTTTTTTGTTTTCGTTGCAGTTCCTTCCCTTTAGTGATGCGGGGAACAATGGTTCCCGCGTCAGAGCCGGCCCACACCACAGCAGGCCTGTGGCTCCGATTCCCGGAAACAGAGAGCAAGCCTGGCAGCGACGGCGGCTTCCTGAATGTGTGTGAATGGGGAGGGGGATTGGACTGCTGCTGCAAAAAAAAAGACAGTGGGGCAGAAACTGGACCGAATAAAATCTCAGCAAAATAGTCTCAATGATGTTTTCGACGGGTTACAAGTGAGAAAGTTATGAAGTGGACTGGAGCCGTCGTTTCGGGCTGGACGTTGGAGCAATGCGTGAAAAAGAGACAGGAGGGAAGTGGCTAAGCGGAGAGCCACTCTAGTGTCTTTGTATCTGACTCAGGACAGGAAAAATGGGTAATCACTTTAAGAGCTCTATGGAAACAGGAAGAGCTTAATATTCCGATGCAGAGAGGATTATGGAGCAAACGAGAATAAAAGAGGAGGGAAAAAAAGGACCTTTTTGGAAATGAGGCAACACGGCATTCAGTTAATGCTTCGAGACAGAAGGCGTAATTGCACAGGCCATCTAAATTTAGCAGATGTAATCGACATCTAAATGCTAATTAAACCACTTCTCACTATTGCTTGGATTTGGGGCTGCAACAAAGAAGCCCTCGAGCCCTGTGTGCTTATTATGAATTATTTGATAATAACTGCCTAACATTCACTGACTTTTGCTTGAGACACATCAAACGAACTGACGAAAAGCACTAATGCATATTTTGCACAGGGCTTAGTAAGACTGCAATCCACAAATACACATACACAACACTAATGAATCTTTATTTGCACACATAATTGCATTTGGTCGCATAAAAATAGTGTAATTAACATTTTAATGTCAATGGAGGAGCAGAAAATATATATAAAAATACATAAATATATATATATATATATATATTTTTTTTTTTTTTTTTTTTTTTTCCCCCTGCTCCTCCATTGACACACCCACACACACACACACACATATATATATATATATATATATATATATATATATATATATATATATATATTGTGTGTATATGTATGTATATATATGTGTGTGTGTATATATATATATATATATATATATATATATATATATATATATATATATATATATATATATATACGCGGCACGGTGGCTTAGTGGTTAATATATTCGCCTCTCAGCACTAGGGATTCCCGGTTCGAATCCCCATCTGGGTGGAATTTCCATGTTCTCCCCGTGTCTGCGTGGGTTTTCTCCGGGTTCTCCAGTTTCCTCCCACAGTCCAAAAACATGGATCAAGTCAATTGAGTTCTCAAAAATTGCCCCATATAGAGTGTGTGCCCAGCGATGGATTGGCGCCCTGTCCTGGGTCTATCGCCCAGTGCCCGAGACGTTCTCCCCTGGATGGGCATGGGGAACCCCACCGCGACCCTAATAGAGGATAAAGCGGGAGATAATGAATGGATGAATATATATATACACACACACACACATACATATATATATATATATATACATACATGTACACACACATACATTCATACACACACATATATATATATATATACACACACACATATATACATATATTCCATCCATGCATGTAAGATTTTAAGCTAGTTTAACGTTTACAATTTATTTACCCCCAAATAACTTCAAGTATTATTTCGTTTGTTATAAAATTCCCCCAAACTAAGAACAAAACAGATTCTCCATAAATTGAGCTACATCTACAGGCTACTGGATACAGGAAATAAAACCTAATCTGCCACAAGCAATCTCACTTTGCAATCTTACTTCACTTAGTGTAAATTGCGGCTTGAGGATTAACGAGTCAGCTCTTGGCTTTTGCCGTTATTTGGAATGATTTGTGTGTATTTGAGTTTCTAAGCTCTTAAGCTTGTTAAACTGCTGCTGGACTTCAACCAAATGCAAATGATCAATGCAGCGGAGCTCAGTGACCGAGAGCCGTGCTGTAAAACCGGGGTTTATTAAAAGTAGCATTCCTTAAATAGACATGTGCAACAGGTAATTCACTTACTACAACGAACCACGGGTTGCGCTTTAAGCCCATCTGATTCTGCCCTTTAGAACATTCCTTTCTTTTTACCGCACTTTCCTGACTACCTCACCGAGGGGTATGTGGATGGTCCTTTTTATTCCTGGCAGTGATCTTTAAACTGATGACTTCAACACACAGAGTGGTAAGGTGGCGTAGTGGTTGGCACATCTGCCTCTTAGCACGGGAGATCCAGGTTCGAATCCCAATCTGGGTGTCCGCCTGGATTTTCTCCACGTTCTCCGGTTTCCTCTCACAATCCAAAAACATGGATTCAAGGTGAAATGGCTAATCTAAATTGAGTGTGTGTGTGTGTGAGTGAGTCTGTACTCAGTGATGGATTGGCAACCTGTCCTGGGTGTATCCGCACAGCGCCCCACGACCTTCAGAAAGGATTATGAGATAGAGATAATGAGATAAGTTGAGTTTAACACTCAGGACTATATATAAATACATCATTTTTGCCCCTGAAGATTAATTGGCTCTACCATCATCCCTCTATTATCTTCAATACTAGGGTCGCAGGGGGTTCCACATGCCCATGAAGACCTAGCTGGCCAGATACACCAAGGACAGGGCGTCAATCTGTCGCTGAGTACACACTCACACACACTATATAGGGGCAATTTTGAGCAGCCAATTTACCATGAATCCATGTTTTTGGACTGTGGAAGGAAACCGGAGAACCCGGAGGAAACCCAGGCAGACACTGCGAGAACATGAAACTCCACCCAGAACAGGATTTGAACATGGACCCCAACGCTGAGAGGAGAACATGCTAACCACTAAGCCACCGTGCCGCAATACAAAAACAGTAGCTACCCTGCAGTAGGCACTTGCTTAATATAACTGTACTTATAACTGTTCCTGCAATGTGAACTAGGGCTGTATTCAACTACAGATTTTCATAGTCGAATCTGATTTGTCAGATTTTCCCTATAGTCCGCTGATAGTCGCATCAGTTAAAATTTCACCACAAGATGGCGCTATAAGCATAGTTTTTAAAAATGATTTTTTTTTTTTTAATTTTACTTGTTTTTCTAACAAAAGAAAACCTTTTTTTTGTTTTTTTGTTTTTTTCTAGAAATTAGGATGATTTTTTTTTGACAAAAGGCTCTATATATATAAAACGAAAACAAAAACATTTCATGTAAAAACTAATGCTTAGCAGCAGCCATGGACACCCCCATGTGGTCCAAATGGGACATTCGACTATGAGGTTCACAGTCGACTCTGGTTCTCCGAATCGAATCGTCGAATCAGCGAATATTGCAGCTCACCCCTAATGTGAACGCTTGTGTTTTTCAAAGGTTCTCAAAACTAAGTTCCTTTGGATTGAAAGCTGTTGGTGTGAAAAACATCATGATGATTTTACTCATGTCGCAATTAATCACACATGGTTCCTTGGAATGACCTCCTAATGTGAAGCTAATTGATGCCATTCATTTATCCCACACAGAACTAATTATTCTGATCTGAGTAATCAATGTGGACAATGGCAGCAGCATACGCAACAGTTAAACCAACAGTGAGTCAAACTAATAAACCACACGATGAGTGTACAGTGGTAGAAGTCCACCCACCTCATAAGAGGAGCACACTGTAACCCAACTGTAGAAAAGGAGGAAGGAGCTGAACTAATAACCTCAAAAGGGATGTCTTATGCATTATACAAAAGCCACATCATCTTCCCCCACCTCTTTTTCATACTCTCTCTCCCGAATGCTTCCAGGAGTGGCTTTCATCTTCAGGCCCTGAAGGGAGGAGAGCTTTCAGTCCTTCTGCCCCAATAAACCCGATGAGGGAGCGCGAGAGAACCAGCTCGCCCAACGTACATTTCTTCACGCTATGCTGTCTGTTCACGTTTTATTATTATGATGAGGGAGCCGAGTGGGGGGAAGGGAGAAAAGCAGCGAAAATAAAAGAAGAAAAGCAACAATTCCACTTGTGCTCGTAGCGTTCACCTCATCATCTTAAAGTAAAGGTGACTTGTGGGAATGCGGAAACGAGTCCCCCATACACGGCGAGTCGATGTTTATAAGCAGTGAACGACTGATCACAAGTCAGATTTACGGTTCGAGTCTCCTCAAAAGATTCCGCGTAACCCGAATACAAAGTGAGTCGTCACAGACACGCTGTCACAGAGAGGCCTGATGCCAAGCAGTAAAGAAACCATCGCTGGCTTTAAGGCTTTTGGTATATTATTTACAGTCATCATCCCACAGGATCTTAAGCACTCAGCTCCGTGAGCTTTGTAATAAAACTGCACGTCACGCTCGGGATATTGTTTTAAGTCTGAAGTAGATGGTTAGACTTTATTACATCTACAACCGGGGGAATAAGTAATGCCTGCTTCGAGCCAGGAACTGAGTTAGGGGCCAGGCCGGACCTCGGGCGCTCCGATCTGAAACCACACAATGTTCCTGATTCAGTTTTACCACAACAGGCCGTCCTTTTGTTCCAGTGCTGCAGACAGCAGGGGAAACGAATAGCGAGGAAAAGACAGAGATGGAAAAGCGAACATCCGTTTCAGCTGCTGCGGCTCATCCGCACAGGACGCTCGACGCTCCGCAAACTTTCCATGAGAATCCTGCATGCTGGGGAAAATTCACTGCATTTGTTTGTGATGGATCTTTAGCTGGGCGGCACGGTGGCTTAGTGTTTAGTATGTTCTCCTCTCAGCGCTAGGGATTCCCGGTTCGAATCCCCATCTGGGTGGAGTTTCCATGTTCTCCCCGTGTCTGCGTGTGTACACACTCACACACACTATATAGGGGCACTTTTGAGCAGCCAATTTACCATGATCCCATGTTTTTGGACTGTGGAAGGAAACCGGAGAACCCGGAGGAAACCCAGGCAGACACGGAGAGAACATGAGACTTCACCCAGATCAGGATTTGAACCTAGATCCCAACGCTGAGAGGAGAACATGCTAACCACTAAGCCACCGTGCCGCAATACAAAAACAGTAGCTACCCTGCAGTAGGCACTTCATTCGGTGGGGTTCCCCATGCCCATCCAGGGGAGAACGTCTCGGGCGCTGGGCAGATAGACCCACGACAGGACGCCAATCCATCGCTGGGCACACACTCACTCACACAGACACACTCTATATGGGGCAATTTGGAGAATTCAATTGACTTGATCTATGTTTTTGGAGTGTGGGAGGAAACCGGAGAACCCGGAGGAACCCACGCAGACACGGGGAGAACATGGAAACTCCACCCAGTGTTCACATTGCAGGAATGAAGTACAATTATATTAAGCAAGTGCCTACTGCGGCGGCACGGTGGCTTAGTGGTTAGCATGTTCTCCTCTCCGCGTTGGGATCTAGGTTCAAATCCTGATCTGGGTGGAGTCTCATGTTCTCTCCGTGTCTGCCTGGGTTTCCTCCGGGTTCTCCGGTTTCCTTCCACAGTCCTGGGTCTATCTGCCCAGCGCCCTAGATGTTCTCCCCTGGATGGGCATGGGGAACCCCACCGCGACCCTAATAGAGGATAAAGCGGAAGATAATGAATGAATGAATGAATGAATGAACGGATCTTTAACTGAAAGCGGAAGGGCCGGGTACTGCGATCTGATTGGCTGAACCGTCTTCTCCACTGTACAATAACAACACACGCATCCAGTCAGGATAAACATACAGACCACTGAAGTCATGTCGTCATTCTGCAGATGGCTCCATGTTATATTTATGCCTATATATGGCACATCAGTTTTAAACAAAAGTTTTAACAAAAAATAAATAAATAAATAAAAATACTTTATTAGTGTGGCCTGGAGCACGGCGACAATGGACTATAGATAATTAACGCACCTCCGCCTGACAAATGCCTCATTAAATGCTTTATTGGATGTATGGATGTAGAAAAGAAACATAGATTTTTAAAGACAATGCCCAGCATCCACTTTAATGTTGTGATAGCATCTCACCAGAAACCAAGCACATCTGCATCCTGTTTAGACTAGACTCATGTCTACAGTAAATGAAGGGTCATGACATGTACAGTGTGACCAAAATTGTTAGGACACAAATGTAGGAGTTTTATTCAGTTTCACAGCTAAAGGTGCATGGATGTTCAACATAGGCATGGTACGATTATTATCCAAAGAATAATCACGATTATAAGATTATTATGATTATTATGCAACAATTAACTTCACCAAAAAAGGAACAAAGTGCCATTTCCTTCAGGACAGGGCGCCAATCCATTGCTGGACACACACACACGGACACACACTATATGGGACAATTTCGGAGAATTCAATTGACCTTGATCCATGTTTTTGTACTGTGGGAGGAAACCACAGAACCCGGAGGAAACCGACGCGGACACGGGGAGAACATGGAAACTGCACCAAGATTGGGATTCAAACCAGGATTCCTTAGTGCTGAGAGGAGAACATGCTAACCACTAAGCCACCGCGCCACCCTAATTGCAAAAATTATTACTTGACTTATCCCTACTTAAACAACTGTATTAAACCAAGATTGTGGAAAGGGCTTTTATCCATAGCACACAACGTCTATATACCTCTGACCTCAACCTCACTACTATATATATTAGGGCTGTATTCAACTACAGATTTTCATAGTCGAATCTGATTCGTCAGATTTTCCCTATAGTCGACTGATAGTCGAATCAGTTAAAATTTCACCACAAGATGGCGCTATAAGCATAGTTTTTAAAAAAGATTTTTTTTTTTATATTTTACTTGTTTTTCTAACAAAAGAAAACCTTTTTTTGTTTGTTTTTGTTTTGTCTTTTTTTTTCAAAAAATTAGGATGATTTTATTTGACAAAAGGCTATATATATAACGAAAACAAAGACATTTCATGTAAAAACTGATGGGAGTGGTAGCTCAGTGGTTAAGGCATTGGGCCATCAATCAGAAGGTTGGGGGTTCAAATCCCAGGTCCACTGAAGTTACCAGTGTGGGTCCTTGAGCAAGACCCTTAACCCTCATTGCTCCAGGGATGTTGTGATGAACCCTGTGCTCACCTTGTAAGTCGCTTTGGATAAAAGCGTCCAATAAATAACCAAAATGTAATGTAAATGTAAAATGTAAAAACTAATGCTTAGCAGCAGCCATGGGCACCCCCATGTGGTCAAAATGGTACATTCGACTATGAGGTTCATAGTCGACTACGGTTCTCCGAATCGAATCGTCGAATCAGTGAATATCGCAGCTCACCCCTAATATATATATATATATATATATATATATATATATATATATATATATATGGACTGACATCGTCTTCAGTTCAAAACAATAGATAGATGCGACATGATTGTCACATGTCCGCTCAGCAGCAGACGGTTTCGGAAGCAGGTGGCTGGATGTTGAGGACAAGGAGAGGACGTGAGGACGTGAGCTCATATTCTGACGAGCTTTTTCAACAGTGCCTGCGGCTGAGAGCACTTGAAGTCAGTTAATTGCAGATTTATGGTAAACACGGCACAGCCATAATCCTGACTGCCAGCGGCTCCTGCCAGAGAAGAAAACATGAAATGGCTGTGGTCTGGAGGAGTGAAAATGAACATGACATGTTTTCCAGTCGCTGCTTGGACAAACTTTATCCCACTGCCGAGCAGAGCAGACCTGGTCCTGAATCACAGCTCGATCATCAACTGTTTTAGACGTTTTTATTTTGAAGAGCTGTCAGTAATCCATCTCAACGGAGCAGTGCAATAACATGAAACAACTTGAAGCTTCATTAAGTTTTTATTGATGTGCGGTGCGATGTTGGCTGAGTCATGGGAGAGCGTTGCGTAGCAGGTGCTGCATCACACTGAAGACTGTATCATATGTGGATGGTTTTCACACACACACACACACATACATAGATAGATACACATATACACACACATATATACATATACATATATATTAGGGGTGAGCTGCAATATTTGCTGATTCGACGATTCGATTCGGAGAACCGTAGTCGACTATAAACCTCATAGTCGAATGTACCATTTTGACCACATGGGGGCGCCCATGGCTGCTGCTAAGCATTAGTTTTTACATGAAATGTCTTTGTTTTCGTCATATATATAGCCCTTTGTCAAAAAAAATCATCCTAATTTCTAGAAGAAAAAAAAGAAAAACAAACAAAAAAAAAGGTTTTCTTTTGTTAGAAAAACAAGTAAAATATAAAAAAATATATTTTTTAAAAACCACACTTATAGCGCCATCTTGTGGTGAAATTTTAACTGATTCGACTATCAGTCGACTATAGGGAAAATCTGACGAATCAGATTCGACTATGAAAATCCTTAGTTGAACACACTCCTAATATATATATATATATATATATATATATATATATATATATATATATATATATATATATATATATACACACACACAGTATATATACACATATATATACATATACACATATATACACACACACACATATATATATATATATATATATATATATATATATATATATATATATATATATATATATATATATATATATATATATATATACATACACACACATATATACATACATACAAACACACACACACACATATATGTTTCACTGCTTAACTCCGTTATAATGGTCAGGACAGGTCACATGACCACAGCACAGTTATTGTTTGGGTAATAGATGATTCTCAGCGAGGCGGAATGGTGGCTTAGTGGTTAGCACAATCGCCTCTTAGTGCTAGGGATCCAGGTTCGAATCCCAACAGGGGTGGGGTTTCCATGTTCTCCCTGTGTTCATGTGGGTTCTCTGCTCTCCTCCCACAGTCCAAAAACTTAAATTTAAGATAAATAGGCTGCTCTAAATTGCCCTTATATAGCATGTCTGCGTAAGTGAGTGTGTGCACAGCGATGGATTGACGTCCTAGACGTAGCTTTTCATTCTGTAACGCTGCTTTGTGACAATGCACTGTTGTAAAAAGCGCTATATAAATAAATAACTTGAATTTGAACTTGGATCAGACATAGCAGTGCTGCTGAAGTTTTGAAACACTGTCCACACACCAAAACAAAACGAACGCTTAGCATTCTTTACACAAATCACCATTCACACTTATAATAACATGCTGCACCTGAAAACTTCCGTTCACCGCCTTATCGGCTAAAAGGATTCCAGAAAAACAGCCACATCTCAGCAAGTGACTACTATTTTTAGCAGCTTGATTACAAAAAGGAAAAAAAAGCATGGTGCAACAACAATGCTCTCATATCTCAGATGCCAAAAATACCAGACAATTCCCATGGGACGATGCAAGCCCGGGGGTTTTTCACAGATATGCTCGAAAAGCCCAAGTAGATAAAGTTCTGGACATGCACAGAGCACTCATGGAGTGGAGACAGAGCAGCAATATCAACTGGAAGAAATGAATTACAGGAAATATGGGAACTAATGAGCTGATGAAGCCAAGAACATATTTTCTAACATAGCAGTCATTTGTAGTCTGGTAGCAATATGAAGAACCGTCAGTGCTCACTGAAGGGAAGGTTCATTAATGAATGGCGCATTATTTTCGAGCCACACTTCAAGTAAAGCGGGAAGTAAAGCGGGAAGTATGGCTGCTGCACTGCATCGGACAAAAATCCCCAATCCCTTACATTCTGGCATATCCATTTTAAAGAAAACTCTTTCCATGCAAGATGTGCCACTTCCGGCTCCAGACATGTAGTCATGACAATTTGGAGGAGCTCTTATGATTCATTCATTCATTATCTTCCGCTTTATCCTTTATTAGGGTCGCGGGGGGGGTTCCCCATGCCCATCCAGGGGAGAACGTTTCGGGCGCTGTAGAAGATACACCCAGGACAGGGCGCCAATCTATCACTGGAAACACACTCACTCACACAGACACACTCTATATGGGGCAATTTGGAGAATTCAATTAACTTGATCCATGTTTTTGGACAGTGGGAGGAAACCGGAGAACCCGGAGGAAACCCACGCGGACACGGGGAGAACATGGAAACTCCACCCAGATGGGGATTCGAACCGGAAATCCCTAGTGCTGAGAGGAGAACGTGCTAACCACTAAGACACAGTGCTGCCGCTGTTATGATTATTAACTGTAAGGTTTTTAATCATGATTAATCACAATAACGATCATCTCATCCCTGGCTCCAATGCTGTTGACAATATCTCGGGATTGTATGTGGAGCAGGGTGGCACGGTGGCTTAGTGGTTTGCATGTTCTCCTCTCAGCACAAGGGATTTCCGGTTCGAATCCCAATCTGGGTGGAGTTTCCATGTTCTCCCCGTATCCACGTGGGTTAACTCCGGGTTCCTCCCACAGTCCAAAAACATGGATCAAGTCAATTGAGTTCTCCAAATTGCCCCATATAGAGTGTGTCTGTGTGAGTGAGTGTGTGCCCAGCGATGGATTGGCGCCCTGTCCTGGGTGTATCTGCCCAGTGCCCGAAACGTTCTCCCCTGGATGGGCATGAGGAACCCCCCCGCAACCCTAATAGAGGATAAAGCGGAAGACAATGGATGGATGGATGTACCTATAGCAGCCAATGATCATGATGGATTATTCAGTTCCTCAGCTGACTCCTCCTTTATTAGACTGGTGGTGTTTAAGCATTTGCTTTGTGACTAAATGTAATATAGTGGGTGGCACGGTGGCTTAGTGTTTAGCATGTTCCCCTCTCAGCACTAGGGATTCCCGGTTCGAATCCCAATCTGGGTGGAGTTTCCATGTTCTCCCCATGTCTGCGTGGGTTTCCTCCGGGTTCTCCGGTTTCCTCCCACAGTCCAAAAACATGGATCAAGTCAATTGAATTCTCCAAATTGCCCCATATAGTGTGTGTGTGTGTGTGTGTGTCTGTGTGAGTGAGTGTGTCCAGTAATAGATTGGCGTCCTGTCCTGGGTGTATTTGCCCAGCCCCCGAAACGTTCTCCCCTGGATGGGCATGGGGAACCCCCCCGCGATCCTAAAAGCGGAAGATAATGGATGGATGGATGTAATATAGTGGAGTTGAAATGTGGAAGTACTTGGTGGTTTTAGTAGCATTTTGCAGTTAGCTTGAATAATGCAAGACACCACCTCCTGCTCATCACCACAGAACTGTCTGTCTTGCCACACCCACCAACACCAAGAGTTATTTAACTTCCCTTTGCAACGCTAGGGATGTCAAGTGTTTTTTTTAAAGCAATACAGGCCGTATATAGGAGAAAACAAACCACAGAACCACATAAACAATGCAACCTTTCAGCAGGAGGGCAGGGCCAGGATTAAAGCTTTGACAGACAACAAGGGGAACTATTTTCTTAGGACTATTTACTCAGCATAACAAGATGTCCCAATGTAAATTACATAATGCCTATAAGCACAAGTTTCTAAACCATACATTGCATATTCACCACCTTTTCAGATCGCATAAAACGGTGTAGTCCTTTTGTTAAGGTGAACAGCAGACATGTGGTTTATTCATTCATTCATTCATTATCTCCCGTTTTATCCTCTATTAGGGTCGTGGTGGGGTTCCCCATGCCCATCCAGGGGAGAACGTCTCGGGCGCTGGGCAGATAGACCCAGGACAGGGCGCCAATCCATCGCTGGGCACACACTCACTCAGACAGACACACTCTATATGGGGCAATTTTGAGAATTCAATTGACTTGATCCATGTTTTTGGACTGTGGGAGGAAACCGGAGAACCCGGCGGAAACCCACGCAGACACGGGGAGAACATGGAAACTCCACCCAGATGGGGATTCGAACCGGGAATCCCTAGCGCTGAGAGGCGAATGTGCTAACCACCAAGCCACCGTGCCGCCTAATATATATTATATAATATATAATAATATATAAATAATATGGGTGTTTCCCCATGCCCATCCAGGGGAGAACGTTTCGGGCGCTGGGCAGATACACCCAGGACAGGGTGCCAATCTATTGCTGGGCACACACTCACTCACCCAGATACACACTACATGGGGCAATTTGGGGAACTCAATTGATTTGATCCATGTTTTTGGACTGTGGGAGGAAACCGGAGAACCCGGAGGAAACGCACGCAGACACGGGGAGAACATGGAAACTCCACCCAGATGGGGATTCGAACCGGGAATCCCTAATGCTGAGAGGAGAACGTGCTAACCACTAAGCCACTGTGCCGCCTACATGTGGTTTACTGAGGTCTAAAGAGTCCGATGTAGAAGCGGTCTAAAGTTTTGTGTATGAATCAGGACGCAGTCGTGCTGCATCAGCACGGGACCGTCCCTAAACTGTTACCAGGTGTCAAAATGCATGACCATGGACTTGATTCTTCATCTGCGTCTGTTCCAACCACTTCCACGGACACAAGCACCAAGCCATGGAGTCCACTTCTACAAACGTTTTTAAAAGAACGGGTCGCTCACAGGAGATTGGAGTTGAGATAGTTGTTAATCAAATGCAAAATGACAGTAAACTGTAGGTATAGTATTTTCAGCACTGAGACTAACATTCCAATTAAACAAACCACTATTTATATCAATAAAATAAGAGGATCAACATCTTTTCCTCCCACAGTCCAAAAACATGGATCAAGTCAATTGAGTTCTCCAAATTGCCCCATATAGAGTGTGTGTGTGTGAGAGTGTGCCCAGTGATAGATTGGTGCACTGTTCTGGGTGCATCTGCCCAGCGCCCGAAACGTTCTCCCCTGGATGGGCATGGGGAACCCCCCACGACCCTAATAGAGGATAAAGCGAAAGATAATTGATGGATGGATGTGTAAATCGAGTTTAGATGATTACAGATTTGAGGTTTAAAGGATTTTGTGGAGTGGAAGTTGTTTTAATGCCATGAGTTAAAAGACAGGGCGGCACAGTGGCTTAGTGTTTAGCATGTTCTCCTATCAGCACTAGGGATTCCTGGTTCGAATCCCCATCTGGGTGGAGTTTCCATGTTCTCCCCGTGTCTGCGTGGGTTTCCTCCTGGTTCTCCGGTTTCCTCCCACAGTCCAAAAACATGGATCAAGTCAATTGAATTCTCCAAATTGCCCCATATAGAGTGAGTCTGTGTGAGTGAGTGTGTCCACAGATAGATCTGCCCAGCGCCCGAGACGTTCTCCCCTGGATGGGCATGGGGAACCCCCCCCGCAACCCTAATAGAGGATAAAGCGGAAGATAATGGATGGCTGGATGGAGTTAATAGACTTTACAATCCAATCCAACCTCTTTAAATGTTTTAAAACATATAGCTAAGTAATTATGTAAAAGTTGACAGTAAGTTTGAGTAAGAGAACATGCCTAGAATATAAAACCAGGTTTAACATCGCATGCAAAAGCTGTTAGCATTTTTAAATATAGAGAATATCCTAATTGAATATTTATTTCAATGAGGTCACCCCTAAAAATGAAGCAGACATGGTATCAGACATGCACGTTAAGGTTGTCAAGTCATGGGCTCGCCTACTGTCTGTTCAAGTTTATCAATTCCATTAGTGCCCACATGCCCTCCCTCTCTGCTGGAGGACGGCTTGTACACATTGTTAGGGAAACAAAAACAAAAGCTCGGGCTCAGCATTTGCTTTTGTTGCTGAACACTTAGAGAGTGCAGTGGCGTTTCAATAGTCCTGTGCAGCTGGAGCTTATTCAGCTACAGGAATGGACTGCTCATGTGGTTAGCTCCAGCATTCGCAATACAACAATCACAATGATGAGCAATATGGCACCCATGGCACGATGTGCTTTAACCTGGGAGTACTGGGTTTCCTGCTTATCATTATAACTGATGACCTTCCTCTTCAGTACTGCTGTAAGAAATGTATCTGATACTCAACACCATGGTACCAGAAGTTCCATCCATCCATCCATCCATTATCTTCCGCTTTATCCTCTATTAGGGTCGGGGGGGGTTCCCCATGATCATCCAGGGCAGATAGACCCAGGACAGGACGCCAATCCATCGCTGGGCACACACTCACTCGCACAAACACACTATATGGGCCAATTTGGAGAACTCAATTGACCTTGATCCATGTTTTTGGACTGTGGGAGGAAACCGGAGAACCCGGAGGAAACCCACACGGACACGGGGAGAACATGGAAACTCCACCCAGATTGGGATTCGAACCGGGAATCCCTAGCACTGAGGAGAACATGCCAACCACTAAGCCACCATGCAGCCCGTACCATTAAAGAATAAATAACTTGGTCTTGGTGTACGGGGCGGCACGGTGGCTTAGTGGTTGGCATGTTCTCCTCTCAGCACTAGGGATTCCTGGTTCGAATCCCCATCTGGGTGGTGTTTCCATGTTCTCCCCATGTCCGTGTGGGTTTCCTCCGGGTTCTCCGGTTTCCTCCCACAGTCCAAAAACATGGATCAAGTCAATTGAAATCTCCAAATTGCCCCATATAGAGTGTGTTTGTGTGCTTGTCTGTGTGTTTGAGTGTGTGCCCAGCGATAGATTGGCGTCCTGTCCTGGGTGTATCTGCCCAGCGCACGAAACTTTCTCCCCTGGATGGGCATGGGGAACCCCCCCCACGACCCTAATAGAGGATAAAGCGGAAGATAATGGATGGATGGATGGATGGACAATTCAAATCAAAGGAAAGCATGCAGCTGGAAATGCTTTCGCCTCGTAACACTACATACAATCAGCAAATCAGATGCAATCTGCCATCCATATACGACACTGAAGGGCTTTGTGTCGATGAATTAAAGTCAGCTGTTGCCACTTTGACATATTTGCAACCTCACAATCATATGAATAATTTATTGTAAGAGATGACAGTAAGGAATTGTTGAAACATTCTTTAAACAGTAAACTATGTGTAAGACACTGGAGCAGGATTTCAGTCATCTCTGTTTACTAGCTCCAGCTGAGCCGATTAAAACCATGTCATGAGTATTAGACACTGGCACTGAAAGGAAATCAAGCATCATGTGCTTCCACAACAGACTACAGCCTCTAAAGCTCTCCCCTGCCTTAAGCCACTTTGTTGTTGCAATGCCCATAGCTGGTTTAAATGAGCGTTTTCAAAAATCATCAGCATCATGTTCTGTGGTAAATAAATATAGAAATACTTTTTTATTTTTTTGCTGTGGCCATTTTTTCCTTTAATAACATGGAGATGGGGCTGCACGGTGGCTTAGTGGTTAACATGTTCTCCTCTCAGCACTAGGGATTCCCGGTTCGAATCCCCATCTGGGTGGAGTTTCCATGTTCTCCCCGTGTCCGCGTGGGTTTCCTCCGCGTTCTCCGGTTTCCTCCCACAGTCCAAAAACATGGATCAAGTCAATTGAATTCTCCAAATTGCCCCATATAGAGTGTGTGTGTGAGTGAGTGTGTGTCCAGTGATAGATTGGCACCCTGTCCTGGGTGTATCTGCCCAGCGCCCGAAACGTTCTCCCCTGGATGGGCATGGGGAACCCCCCGCGACCCTAATACAGGATAAAGCGGAAGATAATGGATGGATGGATGAAAACGGAGGCAGAGGCAGAAATAAAGAAATGCGACCGCGGTGATTTACCCTGTGGCATGGTCGTGGTGCCAGACAGACTAGATTAATAAAAAGATAAGGCACGAGAGGGTGTGCATTATTGGGAATAAATCACAGGATTTATTAGTCTAACCTAGTCTGACTATTAACATGAGCGTTGATCACTGAGTAATAAGATTCCAGTTTCTCTAACAACCAAAATTACAAAACACTGTTTATAAACAACAGCCTTAGTGCTCATTAGGAATCCACTTGTTAATCCGTATTTCCATTTATGGTACATGATTTAAAATACCGTATTGTACATCACACACTGATATTAATGTGGCGCGGACTGATGTGTGCATTATCGTCAAGGTCAATGCTGGACAAACGGCTCAGCCAACCAGATTTAAGGACCGGAACTACACAATTTATGATATCTATTTTTAGCATTATGATCCTGGAATCCATCCATCCATCCATTATCTTCCGCTTTATCCTCTACTGGGGGGGGGGGGGGGGGGGATTCGCCATGCCCATCCAGGCGAGAACGTTTCGGGCGCTGGGCAGATACACCCAGGACAGGACGGCAATCTATCACTGGACACACACTCACTCACTCACACACATACACACTCTATATGGGGCAATTTGGAGAACTCAATTGACATGATCCATGTTTTTGGACTGTGGGAGGAAACCGGAGAACCCGGAGAAGACCCACGCGGACACGGGGAGAACATGGAACCTCCACCCAGATGGGGATTCGAACCTGGTGCTGAAAGGCGAATGTGCTAACCACTAAGCCACCGTGCCGCTCATCCTGGAATCCACATTGCATAAAGTAAAACACCTGGATTCCAATGCAGAGGAGCTTTGGAAATAGACAGGAATTGTAGTCAGGTGACTAATGGGGCTCGGCCTAATTTAACATCTGGCAGAACATAAAGTAGACTGCATGGAATCTAAAGCAGTATCTCTTTTGAATGATGATCGACTGACGATCCATTAAAAGGGCTAACACCAGCTTTTTAACTGCCCAACAGCTCAGTGAGCAAAAAACATTAATAGCGCACATCCTAAAGGCTCTGCATTAATCCAGACTGTACCCACACAAGTGCCAGACTGCAAGACAGACGTTGGCGGCATTCCATGCCTGAGTGCTGCAGTTTCAACGCTCTAATGCAACAGGATGTTGAGCAGAAGGTGGAGCCTGGCAGGATTGGCTGTGGGTTCCTTATCTTCCTCGTGGGGGCAGATGTAGCCAGCTGTGCCCAGCGGCGATAGCAATCAGGGGCGTGCCTCCTGTTGAGACTCGCTCCACTGGGCTGGAGAGAGATGAAGAAGGAAAAGGGGAGGAAGGAAAGGCCGAGAGGAGGCATGCGGTACGCAGGAACAAAGCGCTGTGGGTCCAGGTGCATTTCCTCGGCTGACACGTGTGCACAGATGCCTGAACTGAGGTTTAAACTAAAGTGAGCTCAGCCACACTTAAAAAAAAAGCTTCGACAAATCGGGCATGGTTACTCAATCCGAGAACTATTTTCATAAAACGGACCTGTCTTAAGGGTTCTGGCTCAGTCCACATTCAAAGAAAAAAAAAAAAAAAAAAAAAAAAAAAAAAAGGTTAGGAGTCAGAGACAAAGTGAGCAGATGACTCATTAGTCGTTTACGCCATAGTGGAACGAACCAGGAGTCAGAGGTTTGTAAAAAAAACGACCTCACTGAAGTTACCCAAAAGTTAGAACTATAGGAGAGGAAGCTTAATAAAGCAATATGGCAAGAGAACCTTCACTAACACTTTTCAACTAGTATGTCAACTAGTTTCATTCATCCATCCATTCATTATCTTCCGTTTTATCCTCTATTAGGGTCGCGGGGGGGTTCCCCATGCCCATCCAGGGGAGAACGTTTCAGGCACTGGGCAGATACACCCAAGACAGAGTGCCAATCTATCACTGGATACACACACACTCACACACACACACTCTATATGGGGCAATTTGGAGAATTCAATTGACCCTGGTCCATGTTTTTGGACTGTGAGAGGAAACCGGAGAACCCGGAGGAAACCCACGCTGACATGGGGAGAACATGGAAACTCCAGGCAGTTTGGGATTCATTCATTCATTGATTATCTTCCGTTTTATCCTCTATTAGGGTCGTGGGGGGTTCCCCATGCCCATCCAGGGGAGAACGTTTCGGGCGCTGGTCAGATACTCCCAGGATAGAGTGCCAATCGATCACTGGATACACACTCACTCACACTCTATATGGGGCAATTTGGAGAATTCAATTGACCTTGGTCCATGTTTTTGGACTGTGGGAGGAAACCGGAGAACCCGGAGGAAACCCACGCTGACACGGGGAGAACATGGAAACTCCAGTCCGTTTGGGATTCGAACCGGGAATCCCTAGCGCTGAGAGGAGAACGTGTTAACCACTAAGCCACCGTGCCGCCAGTGTCATTCATAAGCTATCAAAATATAGGATTCATTCATTCATTATCTTCCGCTTTATCCTCTATTAGGGTCGTGGGGGGTTCCCCATGCCCATCCAGGGGAGAACGTTTCGGGCGCTGGGCAAATACACCCAGGACAGGGCGCCAATCTATCACTGGACACACACTCACTCACACAGACACACTCTATATGGGGCAATTTGGAGAATTCAATTGACCTTGGTCCATGTTTTTGGACTGTGGGAGGAAACCGGAGGACCCGGAGGAAACCCACGCAGAAACGGGGAGAACATGGAAACTCCACCCAGATGGGGATTCGAACCGGAAATCCCTAGCGCTGAGAGGAGAACATGCTAACCACCAAGTCACCGCGCAGCCAGTTTCATTCATAAGCTCTCAAAATATAGGATTCCTATTCCATCATGCTGTAGGCAAAACCCTAATCCTAAAAAAAATAATAAATTAAATAAAAAAAAAATAATAAAATAAAATAAAAACTTCACGTAGGGCGGTGGTTCCTCATGCCCATCTTGGGGAGAACGTTTCAGGCGCTGGACAGATACACCCAGAACATGGCACAAAGTAACCGGAGGAAAGTTGCCAAAACTTCAGGCACAGCGCTCCGTCTCACAGCCAGGCTGATAATGGACAAGTCGGTTCAACTCACAGGACTCCCAGAGGGTATTATTTTTAATGAAGTCCTCACTTTATCCACTACTCCCAGAACACGTGGGGCTTAACTGGAAGTACAAAATCCAGAGTTTTATCCAGAAGCTAAATTAATCACACTGTACATTTGACACCACGAGTAAGTCCATCTTGTTATAAACTACAAACGATTTTTTTTAATGTTTGCATTTTTTAAAAAAAGGGTGGGGGTAGGAGTGTGGGCGGAAACTGGAAAACTCGAGAGGGAAAAAAAATTATAAAAAACAGACGTGGACACGGGGAGAATATGGACACTCCACCCAAATCAGGATTCAAACCTTGATGCCCAGAGCTGAGACGCGAACGTGCCGTCCCCCTATTTAATCATTAACATTACTATCTGTGTCCTGGTGCAGTTTGAGTTCCTTTCGCCTTCCTTCCGCTGCAAAGCCTCTATGATGGCATGCTGTTTGGATGACTGACAAAGCCATGTCCAATAGATTGTGTTTGTTGGAAATGTTCGAAAAGATTGCCTGTGGATTACGGTTCCGAGAAACAGCAGGGAATTGCCACAGCCCATCAGCGGGACGACTCTATGCAGAGGAGGGACACTTCGGTCACTTAAAATAAAATATAATAAAAGAGGTAATGGTCATCTGGCGTCCCTTTACTCGCTGGACCTTCCATCCACTCAGAAGATTTGTTTGCTAGGAAATTAGGCAGCAAACTAATTAATGTGGTCTTTTAAAGAATACGTATTAACATGTTGTTTGAACCACATAAGACACCTAAATAATTATTTCTGTTCTTATTTATACTGATTTTTTTATTATTCTTCCTAATTTAACAACATTTGTTGAGATATGCTCCCCCCCAAAAAAATCCACTTTCTCTAGATTGGGTCATTATTTTTTATATGTCCTCCCTCTGCCTTTTGGTTTCCAGGTAGCTTGGCCCCCATGTGGCTTGGCCCCATGTACCTTGCCCCCCCCCATGTACCTTGGCCTCCATGTACCATGGCCTCCATGTACCTTGGCCCCCCAAGTACCTTGCCCCCCCATGTACGTTGCCCCCACCCCCATGTACCTTGCCCCCCCCCATGTACCATGGCCTCCATGTACCTTGGCCCCCCATGTACCTTGCCCCCCCCCATGTACCTTGGCCTCCATGTACCATGGCCTCCATTTACCTTGGCCCCCCAAGTACCTTGGCCCCCCAAGTACCTTGCCCCCACCCCCATGTACCTTGCCCCCCCCCCATGTACCATGGCCTCCATGTACTTTGGCCCCCCATGTAACTTGCCCCCCCCATGTACCTTGGCCTCCATGTACCATGGCCTCCATTTACCTTGGCCTCCATGTACCATGGCCTCCATGTACCTTGGCCCCCCCCAAGTACCTTGCCCCCACACCCCCATGTACCTTGCCCCCCCCCCATGTACCATGGCCTCCATGTACCATGGCCTCCATGTACCTTGGCCCCCCAAGTACCTTGGCTTGGTCTACAGGTACTTTGGTTTCCATTTACATGCTGATGGGTAAACTGAAAATACTAACTGCCTCTAATTGCATAATTTAAAAAAACTACGGTTGAGAAAAGATCTGATGACCTACATCATAAAAACCTTGACCAGAAATCTTAATGATCCAAGACAATGTAAACTAACCTATAGCATATCCAAGAGTCAGAAACAATTAAATATATAGAACACACACAACATACATAACTGTAACTAAATACCCGCTTCGCATAAATACGACTTTTTACAGGGTATAAACACCAATAGTGACCCAACACCCACTCACAGTGAGCAACTCCACCAAATTCCCACCCAACGTTCAGCATTTCCCTTAAAGCCACACCCGAACACATCAATTCAAACAAGATGGAAATCACATCTCCTTGCGAGTTTCCTGATGACAACTATAACCCAAAATCAGACAGCGCAAAGGTACAGGGTAAGCCTGCAGCCCTGCTCAGACGCTCTTACTCATATTAAAATGTCATCTATTCATGAGTCTGCTGGCATGCTGTGCAAAGTCGAGCGTAGGGTCTCTGTGAAATTATAGCTGTGACTTATTTAAACCAATACATTAAGATGTTATATTATGGGCTGTCACACAAAAGATGATTTAAGACATATTCCATCCCTGTTTAAAAACTGAGGCACGTTAATGAGGTGTGAATAGATTTTCTTTTAACATAAGCCATTCCCGTTGGAATTACTTTTTCATTTACAATTCTAATCCTTTGGTGCCTGAAGGTACTTTACAATTTGAATTTTTTGCTTTGCTTGATATTCATTCATTCATTATCTTCTGCTTTATCCTCTATTAGGGTCGCGGTGGGGTTCCCCATGCCAATCCAGGGGAGAACGTCTCGGGCGCTGGGCAGATACACCCAGGACAGGGCGCCAATCTATCACTGGGCACACACTCACTCACTCAAACACACTCTATATGGGCAATTTGGAGAACTCAATTAACTTCATCCATGTTTTTGGACTGTGGGAGGAAACCGGAGAACCCGGAGGAAACCCACGCGGACACGGGGAGAACATGGAATCTCCACCCAGATGGGGATTCGAACCGGGAATACCTAGTGCTGAGAGGAGAACATGCTAACCACTAAGCCACTGTGCCGCCCGCTTTGCTTGATATAATATATATATTTTTATAACATTTTTCCAAAGTGAATTGCTGTATCATGACTTGATGTTTGGGTCAGAACACAGGGTCAACCATACAGCACCCCTGGAGCAATGAGAGATCAAGTCCTCACTCCAGGGCTCACATTGGTAACTTATGGAGGACCTGGGATTCATTCCCCAAACCTTCAGATAGAGAGCCCCAACCACTGAGCTTCCACACCCACACAGCACATCAAACTACAGTTACCATGGTAACACCTGCTCACTTCCTTCCCCACGTCATGTCTTTCTCCTCCAGATATAACATTTTTTCGGCCATCTATGTACGTCACCACATTTAATTTGTTGAACTAAGACTAGAGTCTAACCTGACGAGCATATCCGACCTAAAAATCATCAATGTGACTTCATACTAATCCCATCATGCAGTGCCCCACCCGCTTGAAGTTGAAATGTGTAGAGATGTTTAAGTCTATAAGATCATGAAGCAGCCACATTTTGATCATACAGATGTGATTAGAGACTCTACAGAGCTCCACTAAACCAACGGCTGGCTGTTTCAGCGATGCTTCCAACATTGTGAGGAAAATTAAGAGCATTAACACTTTACCTCAAAAACATTATTTTAGACTGTTCTGTTTCAATGGCGGCACGGTGACTTAGTGGTTGGCATGTTCTCCTCTCAGTGCTAGGGATTCCCGGTTCGAATCTCAATCTGGGTGGAGTTTCCATGTTCTCCCCGTGTCCGTGTGGGTTTCCTCCGGGTTCTCCGGTTTCCTCCCACAGTCCAAAAACAAGGATCAAGGTCAATTGAGTTCTCCAAATTGCCCCATATAGAGTGTGTTTGTGTGAGGGAGTGTGTGCTCAGTGATAGATTGGCGCCCTGTCCTGGGTGTATCTGCCCAGCGCCCGAAACGTTCTCCCCTGGATGGGCATGGGGAACCCCCCCGCGACCCAAGTGGAGGATAAAGCAGAAGATAATGGATGAATGTTCTGTTTCAGAAGATGAGGTAAGTTTGTAATCAGTGAGTAAATAATGGAAATGCCCACACACACACACACACACACACACACGCACACACACGCACACACACGCACACACACGCACACACACACGCACACACGCACACGCACTCAGATCTTGCACAGCACGACAATTTTGATGATTGTTTTGTCCAACATACCCTAATAACTTGTACTAACCACTCTCGGCTCCTCAATGAAGTTTAAATTAAATTAATCAAACAATAAATAGTCTTCCATCCATCGATTATAGACTGGTTGATCAAGTAGCAGTAGCTTGACAAAATCTAAAGTATTGGGACACCTACAAATTACACATTTTTTTTTCTAACTTTTAGAACAACTTTAACTCTTTTTGAAAGACTTTTTACAAACATTTAGAGCGTTCTATTGCGTGTGAATTCAATCAGAAGAGCATTTGGTGAGACACTGAAGTTCAACTAGAGGTCAATCTCTATTCTAGTTCATCCCATAAATGTTAAAGAGGTCAGAGGTCAGGGCTTTGTGCTAGCCAGTCAAGTTCTTCCACACCAGCTGACCCCACCATGTCTTTATGAACCCTCTCCAAACATTAGTCACCAAGTTGGAAGCATCCAATATCCAAAATACATGTGTGTTTAATATTATTTGCCACCCTAGAGTGGGGATGAGACGATTATTGATGTTAAATGGTACGATTATTGTTTAAGAAATAATCACAATCATACGATTATTATGCAATATTTATCTTTACTAGAAAAGTGCCAGAAATCACAGGAACAATGCACTGTTATGGCGTGTAAACACAAAACAACATTGTGTTATCGGAAATAGACAACGCGGTGCTTTTGCTGAAAATGAACACAAAATATTAAATGTACGAAAATTTAATATTAAATGTATGAAAATCAAATAAAAAATAGAATAGAATAATAAAAAAAATTCCCTAAAGAACATATTTCATATGCATTTGAATGAACTAGATTGTTCCTGTAAGCACAAAGTAAACAGACAAGTGGAATATTATTTTTGTTCTGTGCGAGTTGTGCCAATTGGTCCAAAGTTCCCGGCATAATATGTTTTTTCTCATGTTGCCATGGTGATGTTAAGGAGCTGTTATGTTTTTAATTGCAATTGATTTCCCTAGAATAACTTGTTGTCCGGGGCGGCACGGTGGTTTAGTGGTTCGCGTGTTCTCCTATCAGCGCTAGGGATTCCCGTTTCGAGGAAACCCCGCTGGGGGAGAACCATGTTCTCCCCCAGTGTCCGCGTGGGTTTCCTCCGGGTTCTCCGGGAATCCCCCCACAGTCCAAAAAGGATCAAGTCAATTGAATTCTCCAAATTGCCCCACATATAGAGTGTGTGTGTGTGAGTGAGTGTGTGCCCAGTGATAGATTGGCGCCCTGTCCTGGGTGTATCTGCCAAGCGCCTGAGACGTTCTCCCCTGGATGGGCATGGGGAACCTCACCGTGACCCTAATAGAGGATAAAGCGGGAGATAATGAATGAATGAACTTGTTGTCCGGTGATTCATTCAGACGGTAAGTGTACAAACTCTCAACACTTATTACAGAATCATCTCTATTTTTAAGGATTAATGGCATTAAACTTTTTCAATATCGCTACTGTGTCAACAAACAGTATTTGTAAATCTCTTCAGTCCTCAAACATTTTTCCCCCCCAAACAGTTGTCTGTAACCACACAACGTGGTGACTCTTAAGCAGACTACAGGTCTAAAAACAAAAGGATTAACTTTTATACACTGCAGTGTAATTAAACCACTAATGAAATATCTGTACTACAACTGCAGAGTTTTTAAACATTTAATTATTCATTCATTCATTCATTCATTATACTTCCCGCTTTATCCTCTATTAGGGTCGCGGGGGGTTCCCCATGCCAATCCAGGGGAGAACGTCTCGGGCGCTGGGCAGATAGACCCAGGACAGGGCGCCAATCCATCGCTGGGCACACACTCACTCACACAGACACACTCTATATGGGGCAATTTTTGAGAATTCAATTGACTTGATCCATGTTTTTGGACTGTGGGAGGAAACCGGAGAACCCGGCGGAAACCCACGCAGACACGGGGAGAACATGGAAACTCCACCCAGATGGGGATTCGAACCAGGAATCCCTAGTGCTGAGAGGAGAACGTGCTAACCACTAAGCCACCGTGCCGCCAACATTTAATTATTTTAATAAATTATTGTATAACGCTCATAAAAAAATAAAAATAAAAAATCTGCTACTGCAGCATGTACAGTTTCCTTCACCTGGGCTGTAATGCATATTCCACCTCTCTAGAGACATGTGTCTAGACACCTCAAACCTTTAACATGCACGGTATGTATTGTTGAGGCCAAAATATGCACAAGCTCCTGGATAACGGCTGGTTACCGCTCTGTATGCTGAACATACCGCAGCAAACAAGCTGAACAGGAAAGATCTTTTAACAAAAATGTCCATCACTTCCATCCTGCTACTGGACCGATATATTTGTTCGGATTTTTGTGGATGCCGTACGACAAGCCGTGATGTAAACAAACCCACAATGGTGCTGTTCTATTAAAACAGGTTCCTTTGCCTGTCCCAGCACTACTGGGAAAAACATTACAGAGTAGACACACAGCCAAACATATACAGTTCCAGTCAAAAGTTTGGACACACCCCCTTCTTGCTCCATCGTCTATTTCCTCCACTTACCATATAGATGGAGTTTGTAGTTTTACAATTACAGACTGTAGTCCATCTGTGTTCTTTGTTGTTGTTAGTCCCCTGTTGGTTCTCTGTTCTCTGTTGGTCAGGAGCATCACAGAACAGGTATCATTTGGGTGGTGGATTGTTTCTTGTCAGTTCTGCAGTGACACTGATGTGGTGAGGGGGTTTTAGTGCAGCAGTGCTGCTGGAGTTTCATTTAAACACCTCAGTGACACTGCTGGGATAGGAATAATGCACCCACCAAATAACCCCTGCTCTGTGGGGGTACTATTGGAGTCCTGACCATTAGAACAGAGTACACAGTATGTACTGTAGAACACAAACAGATGGACTACAGTCTGGAACTACAGAGTTCGGCTTTACAGTAAGTGGAACTGAGAACAATGACAATAAGTGAAGCAAAAAGGGTGCGTGTCCAATATTGAGTACTGTACATCAAGTGTCTAAGTCAGCTAGCAGCATGCATTTGTGGTGTGGAAGGAAACCAGAGAATTTAATAGAAAACAACAAACAAGAAAGAACGTTCCACTGAATTGAGCCCAAGAACTTCTTTCTGAAAGGGTCCATAGTTTCTACTTGAAGGTCTTAAGAACCTCTGCATATTTACAGTGTAGAACACCAATGTACAGATTGTGTAGGGTTCCGTCCACCTACAATGGACCCGTCAACACTTCAAATGTCCAGATTTCTGAAATCAAATAATCACCTTTATACCGTTCACTCACTGAGTAAGTTAAATATGTGGAGACTATTCTAGATAAATATTATATCATTCTTTTAGACTAGCTATCTAAACTGGCCAAGTGACAGATCTGACCCATCTCAATCCTGATCCCTCGGGTCCCTGAGGATGGAGCTTCAGTTGTAAATGGCAGCGAGTCGAGACCTATTTTTCTAAATGCATTTTCCACATTCTCCATATTCCCACAGATTTATAGACTTTAATATGCTGGAGACAGTGAGTCATGAGAAATGCTTTGAACTACTTTCGGTTACAATAGGCTTAAGGATAATGGATCCCAATAGACACTTCCCTTTTCATTAGTCAGTTAAGCATTTCTGGTCTAACCTCTCTGCTCAAGTACCTGGACGGAGAGACTGAGCGCCAATAAAAACAAGAATATAGCACATTTAGTTGGGTGCAAAGTAAAAACAATTGTGATTGTTAAACCAAGACACGGCGATTCCTATTGCAGTTTTCCATATTAATGTCTCCGGTTCGATTCCCACTCCCACCAAGTATTATGGCTTCAATCATCAAGTATTATGGCTGAAGCAACTAAACCCAATGGCTCCCCAGGCTCCGGGAAAGTGTGCTCACTTTACTAGTGGGTGTATATGTGCACTGCACGGATGGGTTAGATGTGGAGGACAAATTGAGCCCTGGAATTCCCTGGGTAGACTGCCTGAGATCAATTAATAACAAGACATTTTAAAAAGCCCATTTAATTTTTATTTCTTTTTGAAAGAGCATCGCATCATCCACTATTTATAAAAAGGTGGGTGTATAATAAGAACAAACCCCCTTTAATTTAGGTAAAAGCCCCACCTCGGGGCTGATGGAGGCACATCACTGCACGTCCAACGTATCCTCAGAGAGAGCGAAAACCCCAAAACTAGTCAACACCGATGCGCAGCCTTCATTAACGCCTTCCACTGGCCCCCTCATGACGCTGTAAGTGCGGGACACTATGCCAAGTTAAGGCATGGTGCCAAGGCGAGGATGAGAACAATGCTTTAAATTTACTGGCAGTTTCCATAGTGACGCAGCTGGAAGAACCAAATTCAGAAAGCCAGCCTGCTCCCTCCAAGAACCATTTCCTCTTTCTTTGGAGAGGCTTCTGCTCTCACTTTGCCTCTTCTCCCACACTGGCTGTGGGAACCGTGAGCAGCGGAGCACAGCTCTATGCTAACAGGCAGGATATTAACCCCGGGTCACTGTGTGGGGTTACTTCCTAAGCTGACGTTAACACCCAGGCACCACTGATGCTGAGCCTATTACTCTGTGTAAGGGTAAATTCTTAGAACCTGACGTTTTGTTAGTTCTGAAGTCCAGACATATTAAGAGTCATAAAAATGTCTAGACTTCCATCAGTTCCGATCAGCAATTGGCAGGACTAGAATCTGATTGGTTAAAGTGAGCCGAGGCTGGCAGGGGCGTTCTTCATCACCTGTAGAGAGATTTTCATTCAAATAAAATGCGGAGAACTCACTAAATGATTACTAATAACATGTTTAAACTTAAATTTTTAAGTTAACTTTAAAGATAAATAGTAAAAAAACTACTAATTATTTTAATTAGCAGATCTGCTTTAATTTTTCATTCATTCATTATCACCCGCTTTATTCTCTATTAGGGTCGCGGTGGGGTTCCCCATGCCCATCCAGGGGAGAATGTCTCGGGCGCTGGGCAGATACACCCAGGACAGGGCGCCAATCCATCGCTGGGCACACACTCACTCACTCAAACACACTCTATATGGGGCAATTT
>JAFMOC010000509.1:220000-280000 GCA_019802505.1 Corydoras sp. C115 | reverse complement strand
CCTGCTGAGCGAGCTTATTTTGGGTTTGACTATCACAATAACAAGGACCTGTTATTATGGTGGGAGGTTCTGCTATAATAAATGATATATAACCGCTTTTAAGTCACGAAATAAAGCCATGACATCTTTGGAATTAGGGGAACACACACACAGGCTACAGTTAGGTTACAGTGTAATGTGTTATTTAACGTCTGTACGTTGAAATGATTGGAATGGCATAGTTTGAATTGTTCAGATACAGTTCTGGTGTAATGTGTCAAATTATGACTGTACTATTAAATGACTACAACAACATGACTCGAATTGTTTAGCTCCTTTGTCTTTATATTTCTAAGGATCTTAAAGATAATAAACAAGATTAGATTTTTTAATTATTATTTTTTTTAATCAAAGCAGCGCTGAGACAGGACAGGATTGTAAATCAAGTCAGTTTGGACGGTTTCTCTTCCCATCATGCCTTGCTGGTTGCCTGTATCCATGTCAGGAAGGGTTGGTGGCTCAGCCGTGCTGACAGACATTGTTTATCAGTGATGTCATTACTTCCCGAGAGGAGTGGGGAGGGTGGGGGGGGGGTTAAACAGATAAGTGAATCACTGCGACAAAGAGCAAGTGGCAAAGGCTGGTCTTTAGCATTCACTCAGCTCGACGGGACTTCCCAGCGGCACTCGGGTCTCAGATCTCTCACCACACCATTAAAAGCTAAAGGCATGTACGTGGACAACAGGCTGAAACGTACTGAAATGACTGACTTCTATAGGTTTTATCGGTACATTATTATTATTATTATTATGGTTTCATATCTTAAACTAATACAACCCAAAACTACACTCTAAAACTAATAACCCAAAATATGCTCTGTAATCATGCAGATAAATCTATGCAAAAGTTACTCTCTCCAACAGGATATGATTGTATGTAGTACTCAGAAAATGTAGTGACAATTCAGGTCAGTTTTAATGTATAGTAAGTGTAAGGTTAAGACATGACACTTCTATAAACCATAAAAAGATTAATATTACTTCAATTAATCTTCAAAAGTTTATTAATAAAATAGTAAAAACTGATTATTTAGGAGTTTTACATGGGCTTACATTTCAGTGGCTGTTTCCTAACAGGACCAGTTAGTTTAGATTTAGATTATTATTTATTTAGCATTGGCGGCATGGTGGCTTAGTGTTTAGCATGTTCTCCTCTCAGCGCTAGGGGTTCCTGGTTTGAATCCCAATCTGGGTGGAGTTTCCATGTTCTCCCCGTGTCTGCGTGGGTTTCCTCCGGGTTCTCCGGTTTCCCACAGTCCAAAAACATGGATCAAGTCAATTGAATTCTCAAAATTGCCCCATATAGAGTGTGTCTGTGTGAGTGAGTGTGTTCCCAGTGATGGATTGGCGCCCTGTCCTGGGTCTATCTGCCCAGTGCCCGAGACGTTCTCCCCTGGATGGGCATGGGGAACCCCACCGCGACCCTAATAGACGATAAAGCGGGAGATAATGAATGAATGAATTAACTATTTAGCATTTTTTTTACTATAGTACATCATCTTAAAGCAGTTTTACATCCTTCTAAATCCATTATCTTCTGCTTTAACCTCTACTAGGGTCACGGTGGGGTTCCCCATGCCCATCCAGGGGAGAACGTTTCGGGCGCTGGGCAGATACACCGAGGACAGGGTGCCAATCTATCGCTGGGCACACACTCACACACATACACACTCCATATGGGGCAATTTGGAGAATTCAATTGACTTGATCCATGTTTTTGGACTGTGGGAGGAAACCGGAGAACCCGGAGGAAACCCACGTGGACACGGGAAGAACATGCAAACACCACCCAGGGAATCCCTAGCGCTGAGAGGAGAACATGCTAACCACTAAGCCAAAATAAACTTTGTGAGGACCAGTGTTCAGTGGGGATCTTATCCTCTTATTATGTAGACACTGATGGCTGCTAAATGCCCTCTGGGATCAATAATGTATTCATCCATCAGTTCCTGGACAGTGTTAAGAGTGTAAAAAATAATATTCAGTGTTCATTCCGATTCATGTATTCAAACCGATTCATTTTGGTCAGTAATGTGAGTGAAAATCAAAAAGTGCAAAGTGCTCATTGGTCTTTATTGTATTAATACAGTCATGGAGGCAACTAAGCAACTCAAGGAAACCAGAGCCCCTCGAGTAAATCTACACTGGCACAGGGAGGACTCCTCTTTCCACATGCAGAAAGGACCTTTGTCTGCCCCAGCCGAGAATCAAACCCAGGACGTTTTTGCTCAAAAGCGGACGTGCTGACCACTGCGCCACCATGCTACCCGCCACAATATGTAGCTTTATGTAACGAGCTGAAAACAACGCCATCAGTTGTATGATGGTACAATGACTTGATCAGATAAGAGAATAACGTCAGGTTATGAATATTCATTATTAAAATCTAATTTGCTCACAATTTGTGATCTTGGGTGACTATAAATTTATTACTAGATCTAACTATAGCAATGCTGCTTTAAAATGAATAGAGATTTAAAGTCACTAGGTCTGTGTTTTTGTATGTAAATCAGTTTAGGAGAAGGCACTTAATTTAAAGGTATTAAAATTGTCCAGTGAAAATCTGAAGGATGACACTACAGAATTAATTAAAAAAAACAAAGATCTGTATTTAGAAAACTGAAGAATTTGATACAAATAATACAAAGTGACTTAATTTTAATGTAATTGTGGTCTGTTTAAGTCTATAAAATGTACAAGAACTTGTGCAGTATGAAAAAAAGGAATGAATTTAATTATTACATTAAAAAAAATTCACCATGTAGACACTACACTAACAGAACTTTTAATAACATCTCATTCTGTGCTGGTGCCCAGTTTTTACTCTGCTGTGAAGGCTTTCTGTAAGCTTTCGGAGTGTCTGCGAACAGCGAAAATCATTTGTGAGGTCTGCCGCTGATGCTGGACGAGAAGAAGCGGCTCACCATCTCTGTTGTTTAACAGGGATAAGGTCAGGGCTGAAAACGAAGGGTTAGTACTTAATAGAATAGGGCACGGTCGTAAGGAATAACAGTCACTGGATCAGGAAAAACTCTTCCCTAAATTGTTGTCCAAAAAACATGAATAATTGTGATAATGAGACTGAATGAAACTTCAGTATTTAAATATGTGTTTTTAAAAATGTTGTGGTGGTGTTTAGTGGTTGGTAGCAATGTGGGTCCTTCAGTGAGGCCCTAACTCTCATTGCTCCAGGGGGCTGTATGGTCAACCCTGTGCTCTGACCATCAAATCAGGATACTTGAAAGCCACTTTGGATAAAAGCAACTACAAAATGACTTGATATTATTTTTTTACTTTAATCCATATAGAGCGGCACAGTGGCTTAGTGGTCAGCATGTTCGCCTCTCAGCACTAGGGATTCCCGGTTCGAATCCCCATCTGGGTGGAGTTTCCATGTTCTCCCCGTGTCCGCGTGGGTTTCCTCCAGGTTATCTGGTTTCCTCCCACAGTCCAAAAATATGGATCAAGTCAATTGAGTTCTCCAAATTGCCCCATGTAGAGTGTGTGTGAGTGTGTGCCCAGCGATGGATTGGCACCCTGTCCTGTCCTGGGTGTATCTGCCCAGCGCCCGAAACATTCTCCCCTGGATGGGCATGGGGAACCCGCCCCCGCGACCCTAATGTAGGCTAGAGCGGAAGATAACAAATAATGAATAATCCATATAGAGCACATGATAAATATACGCATTTACTTTTTTAACCTGATCAATTAGGCCGGTCAGCTTTATGAGACATCACACTTTAATTCTCTTGGCTTACCGCAGGGGCCTACGCCCCTAAACACAGGGTCAGAACTTCTGTAGTTATTCAATAATGGGAATTGTTCAGGAGAAAATTGACAAGGGAGTTATGAGTGTCACCATGCAAACAAACATTCCCAAAACAACCGCACTTTCTAAGAATAATTGCAGCGGAGAAACTTTGCGGGATGACAGAAATGTGCAGCTATGTGTCACCCACATGAGTCACCAAATCTCAGCAGCGACTTGGCAGGCGGACTGCATCCAGTCCGTCCAATGATCTATCAAACGGTAGTTTGCTGAGCCACTGTTGAGCGAACATCTGCTGGAAAACCAGAGATAAATAAGAGCCATTTGGTTTGTGTTTGGCTGACATGAGCCGGCCGTTCTCTGTAGAGTATTGTTTTTACGAGCCGAAGAGCTTTTGGGGAGCCCAGCGAGCACCAGACAACTTTGAAAAGCAAAACAAATAAATCAAGATTATCGGCAGATTTATTCACCCAGACACATGAAAGCAACAAGGGGTTAAGCGAGCTTTGTGTAAGCATTCGGGAGACAGTACGATTTCTCTTTCTCCAAGATGTCAGCACTGCTTCGGCCTCCAGGCCGACTGCTGTGGCCCCAATGTTTAATGGCACCGGCCCTGCCATCAAGACTTCATAAATGGTTTTATCCAGCAGCACATTTCCTTTCAAATATTAGCAAATATTCTAAACTACAGCTCAAAGGGGAGGCATCAACATTAATATAGCCATAAAGGGACGACAGGGAGGTTTGGAAACTGTTCACACTGAGTAGAAATACATCATCTAAGGAAGCCATATGAAAAAGCTGGATACATTAGTTTCGGATAAAGCGCTTTCACAACATTGTTATTATAATAACATCATAAACAATGAATGCGGGCCAAGCAGAACCACCACTTTTGCATGAATTAACCCGCCTCCATCAACACGAGGTATGGACAACATATTCTATTAAAGTTCAGACTGTTTAGGGTTTTTAGAGATGCACTGATATTTTTAGTCCAGGTATAAGTACTAATATCTGAGTACTTGCTGATACCAGGTGCTTATTAAGGCCATCATTAAAGATCACTTCTAAGACAAAATGTTTTGTGAGTTATATATTTTTGTTACATTATTTAGCAGACGACGGCACGGTGGCTTAGTGGTTAGCATGTTAGGGATTCCCGTTTCGATTCCCCATCTGGGTGGACTTTCCATGTTCTCCCCGTGTCCACGTGGGTTTCCTCTGGGTTCTCCGGTTTCCTCCCACAGTCCAAAAACATGGATCAAGTCAATTGAATTCTCAAAATTGCCCCATATAGAGTGTGTCTGTGTGAGTGAGTGTGTGCCCAGCGCCTGAGACGTTCTCCCCTGGATGGGCATGGGGAACCCCACCGTGACCCTAATAGAGGATAAAGCGGGAGATAATGAATGAATGAATTATTTAGCAGACACTTTTATCCAAAGTGACTTACAAGGTGAGCACAGGGTTAAACACAACATCCCTGGAGCAATGAGGGATAGGGGTCTTGCTCAAGGACCCACACTGGTAACTTCAGTGGACCTGAGATTTGAACCCCCAACTTTCAGATTGATAACCCAACGTCCTAACCACTGAGCTACCGCACCCATATACACCATAACACTTTACATAAAAACTATAGACTCATTTGCTTTTTCGGTGAAATTCACCATCACACAAAGTACAACTGCAGCTACACCATGACATTTACCTTCAGTCATTCAGCAGATGCCTTTATCCCCAGCGACTTACAAAGTGTGAGAACTCATGTCCGTAAGTTAAGGAGGAGCCAGCTAACTGCAGTATTAGAAATCATGATCACTTGCTGATCTGATTTAATGCCGGGATGTTTCCTACATTGTTTATTTTGGTTTTATAGCAAGTCCTTCAGGAAGAGAAGCGTCTTAATTTCTTTGAAAATACTGACCGTCTCAGAATTACGAACAGATTGAGAAAGATCACTGCATCAGTTTAATTTACTTTAAGATTAAAGGCAAACCTTTAACACACGTAGCTCAGGAATAATTTGAATAAGTGCCCTCAGCAAAAATGTACAGTATAGATGTCTTGCTTCCGAGCGGACAAAGCATGCCGGGATGTTTGCACTTTAAGTGCTCTACAGCAGTCACTCCGCCCACTACTGTTCTCGATCCAAAGAACATGTCTAATTTATGTATTTAATCAGGCTTAACAATATCAAAAGTGATTTAATGTAAATTTGGTTTAATGTCCTGTAGCTAATGATCATCAGAACAGATCTGGCAGACAGTGCAAAGCAAAGACCGGGTGGTTGTCCTCAGACTGGTTGTCATTAAGGATCATGTCAAAAGCTAAATTCCCATTTCTCTGAGACACGACCCGATTACATTCATTGTGCACACACACACACACACTCGCACGGTCATCAACACACTCTCACAAAATGGTGCTTTAAACAAGTTCCGCACATTTGGGCCATGTTCCTACACGAAACATCCCACAAAGCTGTTTTAAAAGGTATCGGGTGAGGATACAAATGTACCTCTCCACAAGTGCACGCGCAAATGATGACAAAAATAAAGTAAGGAGTATAACGACGCCTACAAAGAGTTACTTTACGCACCTATACCATTGAACAGAATTCCACTAGCACATGGAGCATTAAAAAGCCGGTGTAAATGAAAACAAACGTACACTTTAAATGTCAAACTAGAACAATAAGAAAAAGCAACCAGACAGAGGGAAGATTAGCAGAAACTGGATTCCTCAGAAGGTGGAGACGCGGCTGGATCAACAAAATATGTGTAGAAACTGTCTGTAATTGTAGAACTACAAATATTGTCTATATACAAAAAAAAGACTACAAGTGTAATAACAAGGCAACATACCCAATAGATACCCAATACCTAATTAATGCCAATATAAGTCTTTAGGGGGTGGCACGGTGGCTTAGTGGTCAGCACGTTCGCCTCTCAGCACTAGGGGTTCCTGGTTCGAATGCCAATCTGGGTGGAGTTTCCATGTTCTCCGTGTCGGCGTGGGTTTCCTCCGGGTTCTCCGGTTTCCACAGTCCAAAAACATGGATCAAGTCAACTGAGTTCTCCAAATTGCCCCATATAGAGTGTGTCTGTGTGAGTGTGTGCCCAGTGATATATTGGTGTCCTGTCCTGGGTGTATCTGCCTAGCGCCCTAAACGTTCTCCCCTGGATGGGCATGGGGAAGCCCCCCCCCCGGATGGATAGATCTGCATTACTGTAATGCATTACTGCTAGATTCATCTGAATAGCAGTTCCTTTTTATAATCGCAAGATGACATCATGACTGGTTATAAAAGATGAGCTCACATTTATCAGAGTAAAAGAGGTTCTGTTGTTAACCTGACTGTTGGCTTTGGATTAGTGATGGAAACTACCGATTCATTTTTACATGCCAATGTCTAGACATCAGGAGTTCCATCACGACATCACTAAGGTAGCTGCACCTGCAAACATGGCTGTAGCTACTTTAAGGCGCCTAGGTGTGAGTGTGATTATTGCATGCACATGGTTGCTAAGCGGTGTGTTTGACTCTACAAAATTGCTAGTTGTTACGCATACCAACATTAATACTGACTAGCTCATAATTCACCCGACCTGCAAGTGAACAAAGAAAACGCAAACCCAAACTTTGTCTCAGCTAAGTCTAAAAACAAACGGGATCGTACAATCTACACAGAGCCGCACTGACAGCCTAATTCCGGAACATGAGAATGACAAAACCGAGACAACATGCAGGATAATAACCTCCCAATTCAATATTCAGCTTTAGAAATGTGACATGTGGTTAAAACAAAGGGAAAGAAATAAGCTTCAAATTACAACCCTAGCGAGTACAGACACTCCTGTTTATAGAAGATTTGAAACAAACATCGGTGATGGATTTGGAAAAGAGCGCTTTAATGTCTACCAAAGACTTTCAGTCATTTCATTATGATTGTGAATAACGAATGAAAAAAAAAATTGTCTAATTAATAAAGAAAACATCTCTGCTACTCTCCTCCACTGAGCGTTTACGCCACTGTCTTGGCAGCTAATAATCAGTTACAGCGAGTGCAAATTTATGCCTAGAAAATTACAACCTGCTTAGTTAATGACCAGGTGTGAGGTGCTGCAGCTGGACCCTGGTTTTATAGAGTCTGGGAAAATGCATATGTGGATGCTAACTGAGGTGTAGAGGGTTGGATGTATAAACATAAAATATTACATATGGGCCAAAGTATTACATGAATCTCATTATTAAATCCTGGTGTTTCATTTAGTAAAATCAAGCACCTAGTCTATCTAATACATATTAGACAAATGTGTATTACCATATTTGGGAAACAGTTTAGGGAAGGTCTTTTCCAACTTCAGCATGACTGTACCATAGCACACAAAGCACGGTCTATCTGAAGGAATTTCATTTCATCATCTAGGGGAGAACGTTTTGGGTGCTGGGCAGATACATCCAGGACAGGGAGCCAATCCATCGTTGGTAACACTCACATACACACAATAAATGGTGACAATTTTGATAGGGGCAATTTAGAGCAGTCCAATTATGTTAAATCCATGTTTTTGGACAGTGGGTGGAATCCAGAGAACCCAGAAAAAAACCCACATGGACATGGGAGGAACATAGAAACGAACTTGCTGACCACCATGTCGCCATGCCACCCCATCTGAGGGGATGATTGGATGAATTTGACTGACCCACACAGAACACGACCTCAAGCCCATAGAAAACCTTTCATTCAACATCAGTATGTGACCTCAGACAAGCTCTTGTAAAAATTTCAAACACACTTTTGTAAAAAGCCTTCAGTAAAGAGTGAAAGTGGTGTCTGATGTCTGTAATGTCTAATGTATAGATGTCTCAATATTTTTGTCCAGGCATTTAATGTCACATTTACATTTACATTTAGTCATTTAGCAGACGCTTTTATCCAATGTCAAAATAAAGTGCAAATAATCGACGTATTGAGTCAACATATTAATATTAAACGAAGGGGGTAAAGCTTTGGCAGCCTACCTCTGCACTAACGTCTCCACGCTTATTGCTACTGTAAGACGGTGATATCTCAGTGCAGATTACGAGGTGAAAACAAAGATAAGATGGCAGGTCTGTCCGGTTATGCATTTGTTGTAATGCAGGTAATCAATCCATCAAGGCTATAAAGCACATTAGAGATAATTACATTGTACAGTGTACTTGTAATGCGTTATCAAAAGTCTAGCAGCTCATTTTATTGTCAGGTTTTAATGAGTGTCTGTCAAGTCTCAGAGTTTCAGGAACACAATTCCAACTCGTATCACTAGGTAATGAAATACCTTTAACCTACAATTAAATACATTCATTGGCAGGTATGTTTACAAAGGCAGCACAGTGGTGCAGCGTTACCATCCTGCAGAAGGTCCTGGGTTTGATTCCCGGTTTGGGCAAACAAGTGGGTTTTCTACCATTTGTCTTCCATATTTCCGAAGACATGATAAAGTGACCCGGCGGCACGGTGGCTTAGTGGTTAGCACGTTCTCCTCTCAGTGCTAGGGATTCCCGGTTCGAATCCCAATCTAGGTGGAGTTTCCATGTTCTCCCCGTGTCTGGGTGGGTTTCCTCCGTGTTCTCTGGTTTCCTCCCACAGTCCAAAAACATGGATCAAGTCAATTGAGTTCTCCAAATTGCCCCATATAGAGTGTGTATGCGTGCTTGTCTTTGTGAGTGAGTGTGTGCCCAGTGATAGGTTGGCGCCCTGTCCTGGGTGTATCTGTCCAGCGCCCGAAACTTTCCCCCCTGGATGAACCCCACCGCGACCCTAAAATAGGATAAAGTGGAAGATAATGAATGAATGAATGAATGAATGATAAAGTGATGAACTTGCAGACATCTGTGCAGTGAAACACACATGTACACACACTGGTGAAGTGAGCACATGTGCCCGGAGCGGTGGGCAGCACTGTACATTTACATTTGGTCATTTAGCAGACGCTTCTATCCAAAGCGACTTACAAGGTGAGAACAGGGTTAAACACAACAACCCTGGAGCAATGAGGGTTAAGGGTCTTGCTCAAGGACCCACATTAGTAACTTCAGGGGGATTTGAACCGCCAACGTTCAGATTGATAGCCCAACGCCCTGACCACTGAGCTACCACTCCCCTCAGAGCTACCACTGTACACAGAGCTTGGGGAGCAATTGGGGCTAGGTGCCTTACCCAATGGCAATCAGCCATAGTAATTGGTGGGACTGGGAATCAAACCAGGGACCTTTAGGTCGCAAGGCTGATTCCTTAAGCACAAGCCTACGACTGCTTCATATGACAATGGGTAAATTGGAGACTAACTGCCCATCTGATTTGTAAAGCAAGTACATGGTGACCTCAGAAAAACCTTACCCTGAATCATTGTAACTGACTGCCACGACTGACAACACAATTATGAAAACCATAACACAAGGCACCACACAATGAAACTATACATACATTGTAATGTGTGTGTGTGTGTGTGACAAGAGGTTAATCAATACAGCACTCATTATCATTAGTGACAGAAGTGACAGTTACACACTACAAACATCCACCTGTAATTGTATTTTGTGCACTATGCCCTGGGTTCCGCCTCTGACACACCACACCACACATGTGATCAGACGTCACACAAAACCTGAAAGTGCAGTGCGCTTTGACTAGTGTGTGAACCCTGTGATGACATCCTCATTAACGGCTCTGATGAGACGTAATAGTTGCACGTCAAGTCACGTACATGATGTACAATTAATAGAGACATTCGGTGGCACCTGTTCCTCACCCTCGTCCCAACAGGTGACTCATGAGACGGCACTCGCACCGAGAGAGTGAACAAGAGCCCAGCTGTTCCTCACCCCCTCTAACAGAACTTTCTGAAGTTGGGGATTATTCACCGGGCGGCACGGTGGCTTAGTGGTTAGCACGTTCTCCTATCAGCACTAGGGATTCCCGGTTCGAATCCCAATCTGGGTGGAGTTTCCATGTTCTCCCTGTGTCCGCGTGGGTTTCCTCCGGGTTCTCCGGTTTCCTCCCACAGTCCAAAAATATGGATCAAGACAACTGAATTCTCCAAATTGCCCCATATAAAGTGTGTGTGTGTGTGTGTGAGTGAGTGTGTGCCCAGCGATAGATTGGTGTCCTGTCCTGGGTCTATCTGCCCAGTGCCCAAAACGTTTTCCCCTGGACGGGCATGGGGAACCCCACCGCGACCCTAATAGAGGATAAAGCGGGAGATAATGAATGAATGAAATATATATATATATAGTAAGTAAAGCAAAAAATTACCATTCTGTGAAAAAAAAAATTGGAGCTGTACCTAATAACATCACCGTGAGTGTAAACCAGATAAGAAATGTCTTCTGCTTCCTGTTTCTAGTACAAATAAGTATTAAACATTACTTTTAAAAATCCATTTCTATTTGGACCTCATAGCGCAGATGTGAAATGAGGTCTTGAGCTCAACCTTCATGCCAACACACAAGAACTTTCAGACTAAAATCTACACTGTTCGGCGCTTTAAGACTATTTACCCTAGATAAGCCACTTTTGTCCACAAGTTAATGGAGAGCTGAATAATTGGACTAAAGTACACGTGGTGTGTGCGCTGCTGACAAATGTTGATGCAGACTGTAATTCATTTAGTCTTGATTTGCATAAGACCCAAATGCATAAACAAGTGTGACCCTGCGAAACGACAGAGCTGCACTCAACCAAGAGCAATTCTGCCCTAGTGCACTGTAATGCATGCACAGTAATTAGATCATCACATATTTTAATTAGACAGCTCAAAGATTTAGTCCAAGGTCACAATAATGCAAAAAAAGAAGCCACTAATGACGCCCTTCAGTGGTCACTCATGGATGATATTCCAGCAGTACATTACATTACATTACATTCACTGAAGGCGAACCAGAAAGTGATCCATCCATCCATTATCTTCCGCTTTATCCTCTATTAGGGTTGCGGAGGGGGGGGGGGGGTTCCCCATGCCCATTCAGGGAAGAATGTTTCGGACCCTGGGCAGATACACCCAGGACAGGTCCCCATTCCATCGCTGGGCACACTCACACACACACACAAACACACTATATATGGGGCAATTTGAAGAATTAAACTGACCTTAATCCATGTTTTTGGACTGTGGGAGGAAACCCACGTGAACACGGGGAGAACATGGAAACTCCACCCAGATTGGGATTCGAACCCTAGCACTGAGAGGAGAACATGCTAACCACTAAGCCACCATGCCACCCCAACATAAAATTCATCCATCCATCCATTATCTTACGCTTTACCCTCTGTTAGGCTCTTGGTTCACCGTGACACACACACTCTCACACAGACACACTCTATATAAGGGCAACTTGGAGAATTCAATTGACCTTGATCCATGTTTTTGGACTGAAACTGGAGAACCCAGAGGAAACCCACGCGGACAGGGGGAGAACATGGAAACTCCACCCAGATTGAGATTCGAACCTGGAATCACTAGCACTGATTACTGATTACTCAGTGATGACACTGTGTGCACTGTGGGATGAGTGATGTTCAGGGATGAGTGATGTTCAGGGATGAGGGATGTTCAGGGATGAGGGATGTTCAGGGATGAGGGATGTTCAGGGATGATCAGGGATGAGGGATGTTCAGGGATGAGGGATGTTCAGGGATGAGGGATGTTCAGGGATGAGGGATGTTCAGGGATGAGCGATGTTCAGGGATGTTCAGGGATGAGTGATGTTCAGGGATGATCAGGGATGAGTGATGTTGAGGGATGAGTGATGTTCAGGGATGATCAGGGATGAGTGATGTTGAGGGATGAGTGATGTTCAGGGATGAGTGATGTTCAGGGATGATCAGGGATGAGTGATGTTGAGGGATGAGTGATGTTGAGGGATGAGTGATGTTGAGGGATGAGTGATGTTGAGGGATGAGTGATGTTCAGGGATGAGTGATGTTCAGGGATGAGTGATGTTCAGGGATGTTCAGGGATGAGTGATGTTGAGTGATGTTCAGGGATGTTCAGGGATGAGTGATGTTCAGGGATGAGTGATGTTCAGGGATGTTCAGGGATGAGTGATGTTGAGTGATGTTCAGGGATGTTCGATGTTCAGGGATGAGTGATGTTCAGGGATGAGTGATGTTGAGTGATGTTCAGGGATGAGTGATGTTCAGGGATGTTCAGGGATGAGTGATGTTCAGGGATGAGTGATGTTCAGGGATGTTCAGGGATGAGTGATGTTGAGTGATGTTCAGGGATGTTCGATGTTCAGGGATGAGTGATGTTCAGGGATGAGTGATGTTCAGGGATGAGTGATGTTCAGGGATGAGTGATGTTCAGGGATGAGTGATGTTGAGTGATGTTCAGGGATGAGTGATGTTCAGGGATGTTCAGGGATGAGTGATGTTCAGGGATGAGTGATGTTCAGGGATGTTCAGGGATGAGTGATGTTGAGTGATGTTCAGGGATGTTCGATGTTCAGGGATGAGTGATTTTTCTTTCTTTTTTTTTTTTTTTTTTTTTTTTTTTTTTCTTTTTTTTTTTTTTTTTTTTTTTTTTTGTTCAGGGATGAGTGATGTTCAGGGATGAGTGATGTTCAGGGATGATCAGGGATGAGTGATGTTGAGGGATGAGTGATGTTGAGGGATGAGTGATGTTGAGGGATGAGTGATGTTGAGGGATGAGTGATGTTCAGGGATGAGTGATGTTCAGGGATGATCAGGGATGAGTGATGTTGAGGGATGAGTGATGTTGAGGGATGAGTGATGTTCAGGGATGAGTGATGTTCAGGGATGAGTGATGTTCAGGGATGATCAGAGATGAGTGATGTTGAGGGATGAGTGATGTTGAGGGATGAGTGATGTTGAGGGATGAGTGGTGTTCAGGGATGAGTGGTGTTCAGGGATGAGTGGTGTTCAGTTACCTGTCTGTTATCGTGGACTGTGAGCCGCTCATTGGGTTTCCGTTTCTTGCCCTTTTCCTTTCAGCTCTTATCCAACTAGCATTTTCTCTTCACCTTCAGCCTCGAGTGAGTCCCAAAAACGGAGGGTAGCTTCCGAAAGCGCAGGTCTGAGACGTTCAGCTCCGCGTCTCCTCGGATGAGCTGGGCATCAGCGGGAAGAGAGCCATTCATCAAGAAGTCATCGGCGCGGCTGGACAGCAAGACGCACCGGGGGGTCAGGGGACTGCGGGCGGCTTGCAAACGTGGCGGAGCGGCGGGTTTCACCCCGACATCACCGTCAACAAACCGAATAACGGCCCGGCGGAGGCGAGCTCCAAACCCGGACTGCGGCTCCGAACTTCTGCCTTGCAACCCCAAGCGTCGGGCGTTCACAGTGCAGTCGGCAACCTAACCTATTAATTACCCCTCTCGCCCCGAACGCTCACTCCACACCGCGAGAAAAACACTCAGCTACGAGACAAACAAACCGCCGAGCCGCCACATTTACTAAAGCGAACACGGACTCTTAAAGTCGCCGTTGTTCGGGCCTCTCGCCGCCTGACTGAAACCCGGAGTTCGGTCGACGTTAGTCGGTTTGTTTGTTGGTTTGTTTGTTTGTTTGTTAGTTTGTTAGGCTCCTTCGTTGCCTTTAGAACCCCCGCCGCGTGGACGCCTCGGTTCTAACCCCCGGTTCTAAACTTTTTAAAGTCCGTGTCTTCTCCTCAGACGCCGTTTTCGGTCTTTTTTTTTTCCTCTCGAAACTTCGCAGCCCTTTGATGTCACCGGGACGCGGCGGCTCGACGCTGGAATTCCGTTCAAACGCGACCGTCTGAGGCGAAAGTCCGCTTTAATTAAACGCTGGCCCGAGCGCCGTGAGTCGGAGTCCCCGGTACGCGGACACCGCGCTGCCTTCTTGCCGTGGGTTCGAGTCCAGCCGCAGACTCGTCCTCACTCATGTTCCTCAGCTCCGTCCCCTCTTGTCTCCATGTTGTTCCGAAATTCGCTTTTTTTTTCCTCCCCGCTGGATTTCCTTCCTCCACAATCCGCCGGGTTCAGACCCCTAAACGTCCGAGCGTCGCTAAAAAAACCCTCCGAAGACAACTTTGCGTTCAGACGACGTTCAGAAAACAGAGAAGTCGAGACGGAATCATTAAATCCACACAATTACCGACTTTCACCGAAGCCGGAGGGGTTAGGAGTCGAGCTCCGAAAAGACGAGTCGATTCCACGAGGCCCCGGGTTCGGAAACACGAGTCGGAGCCTTGAGTTTGGAGTCGATTCACGGTGACTCGATTCATTGGGCGGTTTAAAGGAGCATCGAACCTCATCGACAATAAATCAGACAAGTTCTCCTTTGTTTACTTCATTTATTTATTTTTGTAAATTTAGAGTCTGACGATGGGTGGCTTAGTGGTTGGCATGTTCTCCTCTCAGCACTAGGGATTCCCGGTTCGAATCCCCATCTGGGTGGAGTTTCAATGTTCTCCCCGTGTCCGCATGGGTTTCCTCCGGGTTCTCCGGTTTCCTCCCACAGTCCAAAAACATGGATCAAGGTCAATTGAGTTCTCCAAATTGCCCCATATAGAGTGTGTATGTGTGAGTGAGTGTGTGCCCAGTGATAGATTGGCGCCCTGTCCTGGGTGTATCTGTCCAGTGCCCCAAACGTTCTCCCCTGGATGGGCATGGGAACCCCCCCCCCCCCCCCCCCACGCGACCCTAATAGAGGATAAAGTGGAAGATAATGTATGAATGATAGAAAAAGTCGATTTACTGTCATCATACAACAAATAAATAGAATTAAAAGGTGTAGAAGGACGGCACGGTGGCTTAGTGATTAGCATGTTCTCCTCTCAGCACTAGGGATTCCAGGTTCGAATTCCCATCTGGGTGGAGTTTCCATGTTCTCCCCGTGTCCGCGTGGGTTTCCTCCGGGTTCTCCGGTTTCCTCCCACAGTCCAAAAACATGGATCAAGGTCAACTGAATTCTCCAAATTGTCCCATATAGAGTGTGTGTGTGTGTGTGTGTGTGTGTGTGTCCAGTGATAGATTGGCGTCCTGTCCTGGGTGTATCTGCCCAGTGCCCAAAACGTTCTCCCCTGGATGGGCATGGGGAACCCCACCGCAACCTTAATAGAGGATAAATTGGGAGATAATGGAAGGATTTAGAGTCTGACGACATACTAAACGATGTCTCACTGACTCCGATTTAATTCATCCGGATTTGGTTTAGTGGTTAGCATGTTCTCCTCTCAGCGCTAGGGATTCCAGGTTCGAATCCCCATCTGGGTGGAGTTTCTATGTTCTCCCCGTGTCCGTGTGGGTTTCCTCCAGGTTCCCCCGGGTTTCCTCCCACAGTCCAAAAACATGGATCAAGTTAATTAAAATTGATTTGCAGTGTGATCTTTATGGGAATTCATTAATTGCATTTCATTTTAACTGTTTAACGCTTTATCGGAATAGTCCATCCATATCACTGGACAACCACACTCACACACACACACACACACACAACACTCCTATATGGGGCAATTTGGAGAACTCAATTGACTTGACAGCCATGTTTTTGGACTGTGGGAGGAAAAACGGAGAACCCGGAGGAAACCCATGCGGACACGGGTAGAACACGGAAACTCCACCCAGATGGGGATTCGAACCGGGAATCCCTAGTGCTGAGAGGAGAACATGCTAACCACTAAACCACCGTGCCACCCTTTATCAGAATAATCATATTATAAAACTTACATACAGAGGAAATGTTCACACGGCCAGACATTTTTTTTAATAAAAGATAAAATAAAGTGGTGAATATAATATTTAGGAATTTTATAAGCAATACTTTGTGTCCGACATTTTCTTGGGAGCGCATATAACTCATTTTTAAAAATTAAGTAAAATTCTTCATTAATATATCCTTAATAACTGCAACTTAAAATAAAAAAGAACAAAAATAACAAAACCCAACACTTGAGTGTTTGAATCACAAAAACAGACTGAATATTTTACACTGATCAGATGTTGGTCGGTTATAGTTGTTTTTAGTGAATTTAATTAGTTATATCGTTTAAACATTGTAAAATCTTTAGAGTTTTGACAGACAACCTATGGCTAATGCTATAGTAATGATTCGAATACAAGAGTCGACTCCGTCAATTCCCACTATTTTGAATCAGAATCCGAATTGTGTCGACTCCTTTTCTGGAATCAGACAGATCCTGGCATATGGGATTCCTACGCTCTCTCACCGAGTCACTTCCTTTTTGTTGAGAGAGTGTATCCCTCCGCTGTGTTGATCCTACAATGTGACTCATTAAAATAATAAACCAGGATCATAAAAATATCCTTTACTGAATATATAATCTAAATATATATATATATATATATATATATATATATATATATATATATATATATATATATATACATATACTGAATATAGATAATCTAAAGTATATAAAAAAGATTTACTGTCATCATACAACAAATAAATAGAATTAAAAGGTGTGGAAGGGCGGCACAGTGACTTAGTGATTTAGCATGTTCTCCCCGTGTCCGCATGGGTTTCCTCCGGGTTCTCCGGTTTCCTCCCACAGTCCAAAAACATGGATCAAGTCAATTAAATGCTCCAAATTGCCCCATATAGAGTGTGTATGTGAGTGAGTGTGTGTCCAGCGATGGATTGGCGTCCTGTCCTGGGTGTATCTGCCCAGCGCCCGAAACGTTCTCCCCTGGATGGACATGGGGAACCCCACCGCGACCCTACTAGAGGATAAAGCGGGAGATAATGGATGAATAATATAAAAAGTCGATTTATTGTCATCATACAACAAATAAATAGAATTAAAAGGTGTAGAAGGATGACACGGTGGCTTAATGGTTGGCATGTTCACCTCTCAGCGCTAGGGATTCCCAGTTCGAATCCCAATCTGGGTGGAGTTTCCATGTTCTCCCCGTGTCCACGTGGGTTTCCTCCGGGTTCTCCGGTTTCCTCCCACAGTCCAAAAACATGGATCAAGTCAATTGAATTCTTCAAATTGCCCCATATAGAGTGTGTGTGTGTGAGTGAGTATGTGCACAGTGATAGATTGGTGTCCTGTCCTGGGTGTATCTGTCCAGCGCCCCAAACGTTCTCCCCTGAATGGGCATGGGGAACCCCCCCACCCCCGCGACCCTAATAGAGGATAAAGCGGAAGATAATGGATGGATAAAAGGTGTAGAAGCTGGTTTATTTGGTCCACTATATATTTATATATCAGCATATACTCAATGAATGAAAGTAATAACTTGTGTAAACTCATAATTTACAAGGTTTATTACTGATCACTACAAATAACTTTAATTCAATAACTAAAAATATACAGCAACTAATAATATGTCAGGAAGCAAAATAACATCTTATAAATGATCCTAATTTCTGTTGAAACCTCTCCCTCCTCCTATTATGCTGCCCCCTGGGTCATGTAAATTACCCCCGCCTCTGTAATTTTACTGTAAATAGCACTGAACATGGCTGGAACATCTCATCTGAAATCAGTGGGGGCTTCAGTGGTTAAGATGCTTGACTTTGAACAAGAAGGTTGGGTGTTCCTGCCCCTGCTCTGCTACTACAGGGGTCTAAATGCCTAAAACCTCAAGCTGCTTGAACCGCAGGATGTAACATCTTTTGCTTTTAATAACGTTATCTGATGTAAAGTGTAAATACATTTAAAAGCTGTTACTATGAGCAGAAAATGTATATCGTTGCTGTAACAGCATTCAATCTGCAAAGAGTTTTCAAGGGTTTTCTCTTGGGTTTCAGTCACATGAGCATCAGTGACACATGAGGTCAGTAAAACTGCAGTTACATCACATCACATGAGGTCATTTTGCAGAGACTTTTATAGAAAAAGAAATACAGGGTTGGCCATTATACATCCCTGGAGCAATGAGGGTTAAGGGCTTTGCTCAAAGACCCACAGTGAGAACTTCAGTGGACCAACCTTCAGATTTACAACTCAACAACCTTTTAAGATTTGTTACGATTAACTTCAAAACTCAGAGCCAGTTCTTACATAATCCTCTGCTAAGCACTTCCTCACACATGGTGACAAAATTAGAAGAAGGTTTTTCCCCATTTTTTTTTGACCATTTGGCTCTCCAGAGTTTTTATCTAGAGCATCACAGTGGTGTATTCTCCTTCCTGCAGTGTCACTGAGGTGTTTAATAAAGCAAGATATGAGAGGGCGCCACGGTGGCTTAGTGGTTAGCATGTTCTCCTCTCAGAGCTAGGGATTCCCGGTTCGAATCCCCATCTGGGTGGAGTTTCCATGTTCTCCCCGTGTCTGCGTGGGTTTCCTCCGGGTTCTCCGGTTTCCTCCCACAGTCCAAAAACATGGAACATCAGTTGAGTTTTCCATATTGCCCCATATAGTGTGTTTGTGTGTGAGCCCCCCACCCCCCCTGGCCCTAGTAGAGGATAAAGCTGAAGATAATGGATGGATATATATATATATAAAGGCGGCACGGTGGCTTAGTGGTTAGCATGTTCTCCTCTCAGCTCTAGGGATTCCCAGTTCGAATCCCAATCTGGGTGGAGTTTGCATGTTCTCCCCGTGTCTGCGTGGGTTTCCTCTGGGTTCTCCGGTTTCCTCCCACAGTCCAAAAACATGGATCAAGTCAATTGAGTTCTCTAAATTGCCCCATATAGAGTGTGTCTGTGTGAGTGAGTGTGTGCCCAGCGATGGATTGGCGCCCTGTCCTGGGTGTATCTGCCCAGCGCCCGAGACGTTCTCCCCTGGATGGGCATGGGGAACCCCACCGCGACCCTAATAGAGGATAAAGCGGGAGATAATGAATGAATGAATCTATATAATATAGTAAATAAAAAAAGTAGTATACATTAGAAATATAAATATAGAATATAAGGGGGCGTGTCCAAACGTCTCACTAGTACAGTATATAAAATGATGTTGATTTGATTAAATTCCACATTTAGTTGTAATTAACAAATGATTTCACTCTAGAATCTGATGAAGGTGAACACGCCTTCAGTTAAGACTGTACTAAAAGGCAAAGCAGGGTTTTTAAAAACTCAACATCCCAAACTGCCAAGTTTCCATTTCAAAAATTTACCTTTAAACATCAGTTTATTAAATACACAATAACTCCAGTGCACTACATCACATGTCCATTAGCATCATCATCACACTTCCTCCGCTCCTGCCATCGGCGGTACTTGCCACGAGTCTTTCGACAGGCGAAGCTCGCGATGTCCACCATGAACACCCAGGAGAGGGCGTAAATGGCCACGCCGCCCACCTTTATCACCAGTTTAGGTTTGGGGGAGGCCAGCTCACAGAGGAGCATGCGGCCGCCGACACCGATCCTGACGCAGGCGAACAGCGTGATGAAGAGGAGGTCGACGGCGTCGCCCCACACGCTGTTGTAACGGCCGGTTTGTTTCAGGAACCAGCGGCTCTGCAGCAGCGGGTTGGTGAGCTCGCTCCCGAAGAGGACGGCACAGACCTCGATGCCCGACTCACCCAAACCCAGGGCCAACACGATGCCCAGGATGCTCATGGTGTGGTGGGCAAGCATGACTGGACCTTCAGCTCGGAAGAACACGCACCAGAACATGTCGAAGAGGAAGTACCCCAGACTGAGAAGCAGGGCTGTGATCTGGAGCGGAGTGTTTTCTGAACCTAAAGAGACGAAGACGTGTATTCTTTAATTCAAAGGTTTCCTCATGGACATCATGAATGTTTCAAACATCAAAACGTAGAACACAGATCATGTTCCATCCATTATCTTCCACTTTATCCTCTATTAGGGTCACGGGGGGTTCCCCATGCCCATCCAGGGAGAACGTTGGGCAGATACACCCAGGACAGGACACCAATCTATCACTGGGCACTCACTCACACACTCTATTTGGGGCAATTTGGAGAATTCAATTGACCTTGATCCATGTTTTCGGACTGAGGGAGGAAACCGGAGAACCCGGAGGAAACCCACACGGACACGGAGAGAACATGGAAACTCCCAGGTTGGGATTAAAACGGAATCCCAAGTGCTGAGAGGAGAACATGCCAACCACTAAGCCACCGTGCCACCCCAACATTAAATTCATCCATCCATTATCTTCCGCTATATCTAGGTTTTTACTAGGGTCGGGGGGGTTCCCCATGCCCATCCAGGGGAGAACGTTTCAGGCGCTGGGCAGATCCACCCAGGACAGGATGCCAATCTATGACTGGACACACACTCACTCACACAGACACACTCTATATGGGGCAATTTGGAGAATTCCATTGACCTTGATCCATGTTTTTGGACTGTGGGAGCAAACCGGAGAACCCGGAGGAAACCCACGTGGACACGGGGAGAACATGGAAACTCCACCCAGATTGGGATTCGAACCGGGAATCCATAGCACTGAGAGGAGAACATGCCAACCACTAAGCCACCGTGCCGCCCCAGATCATGTTCCACGTTACATAATTTAGTTGGGGGTGTGCTGGAGCCTATCCCAGTTCTCACGGGTTATCAGACCATCATATATTCAGACATAAGAGTACAATTCATATCTGACATTTAAATGACCTGCACGCCTCTGGGTTGCAGAAGGACACCCATTCAGACAAGGGAGAACATACAAAACTTCACAACGAAAGGGCCTCGGTCAGCTATATTTTCTCATCGCATCTCATTATCTATATACCAGAGACTAGAGCCAAATGGAATCCAAAAACATGGATTCAAGGCAAATTGAATGCTCTAAATTGCCCAATATAGTATATGTGTGTGTGAGTGAGTGAGTGTGCCCTGCAATAGCTTGGGGCCCTGTCCTGGGTGTATCTGCCCAATGCCCAATAGGTTCTCCCATGGATGGGCATGGAGAACCCCCCCCCCCCCCACCACCACCACCACCACCACCCAACCACGACCCTAGTAGAGGATAAAGTGGAAGATAATGATGCCCAGTGATAGATTGGCGCCCTGTCCTGGGTGTCTGAGATGTTCTGCCCAGCGCCCGAAATGTTCTCCCCAGGATGGGCATGGGGAACCCCCCCCCCCGCGACCCTAATAGAGGATAAAGCAGAAGATAATGGATGGATGGACAAAACAATGAATATATAATCTGAATATTCCACTCCCAGACTTTTAAGGTGGAGGAATTAGGTTGCACTCACCAGCATGCGTGAAGGGCCACGGTCCATCGATAAAGCCGACGTAGGCGGTCAAAAGTACTATGACCACCCCATGAAGCAAGGTGACGAGTCGGCAGTTCCACTCGGAGGTCTGCTTTCCGTTTACACGACACAGTATTACATACAGCGAGAACCAACCAATGAGGCTGCAGCTCGTCTCCACCAGGAACAGAGTCATGTCTTAACCGAGGAGCCGGAATCACGGTGACCTTAGTCTCAGTACAGAAACCCATACGCTTCATTCATTCATTTTTCAGTCGTGAGGATGTCGGGACTGTGTGACCGGTTCACCTTAAATATACCTCCTAAAAGCCTCAGGGTTTACCTCAGTGTACCTCCTCAACGGCATTTCAGCACAGAGTACACCTTAAACGGCACTCGCATCATACAAGAACATAATAACATCCCATTTTCCATCACCGCTCCGAACTACGAGCTCACCTCCACGCCGGCTCCTCCATCCTCGCTCTGAATCCACAAGTGGCTTGAGCCTCTTAAAAGATTAGCGTCTCCCAGTTCTCTTAAGCTCCAAACAAAATGAAGCCATTCAGCCATTCGCCCAAAGGCCTCTCAATCAAGAGGGGAAGCGGGGGTCCCGCGGGGGTCCCGCCGGGTTTCATAATGTACAATCACACAGAGACGGGAGCAGATCTGTGAGAACTGAAAACGAGCCAAGATGCCCAGAAAGTTAGAGAGGACGAGGAAACTGTTCATTAATCTGCTGCAAAGCCACAGCATCACACCACCGATTGAGTGACGTCTCAGACGGGACACGGATGTGGACAACGTCTGATGAGCTACGGCTCTGCTGGACCTCCAAACCCAGGACGAGAACCCCAAATCCCAAGAACGAGGAGCATGCAAGGGTTACAATGAGAAGATGGATGCGCTCTAAAAACCACACGCTGATATTCATTCATTCATTCATTCATTATCTTCCAATTTAACCTATATTAGGGTTGGGGGGGGGGGGGGGTTCCCCATGTCCACCCAGGACAGGGCGCCAATCTATCGCTGGGCACACACTCACTCACACAAACACACTCTATATGGGGCAATTTGAAGAATTCAATTGACTTGATCCATGTTTTTGGACTGTGGGAGGAAACCGGAGAACCCGGAGGAAACCCACGTGGACACGGGGAGAACATGGAAACTCCACCCAGATGGGGATTCGAACCGGGAATCCCTAGCGCTGAGAGGAGAACATGCTAAACACTAAGCCACCGTGCCACCCTCACACGCTGATATATCGACTGATATAAATACACTGCAAAAAATGAAATCTTAACTTAAAAATCGGTGGTTTAGTGGTTTAGCATGTTCTCCTCTCAGCGCTAGGGGTTCCCGGTTCGAATCCCAATCTGGGTGGAGTTTCCATGTTCTCCCCGTGTCCGCGTGGGTTTCCTCCGGGTTCTCCGGTTTCCTCCCACAGTCCAAAAACATGGATCAAGTCAACTGAGTTCTCCAAATTGCCCCATATAGAGTGTGTGTGTGTGAGTGAGTGTGTCCCCAGTGATAGATTGGTGTCCTGTCCTGGGTGTATCTGCCCAGCGCCCGAAACCCCCCCCCCCTCCTCCCCCCCGACCCTAATAGAGGATAAAGCGGAAGATAATGGATGGATGGATTTCTAAGTAAGATAAATAATCCAGTTTTTAGAAACTTGTTCTTACTTTAAGAAATCTTAACAAGAAAATTTTACTCGCTATATTAGCAGATTATTTTAGTTGACTGATGTACATACACACATTTATCCTCTATTAGGCTCGCGGTGGGGTTCCCCATGCCCATCCAGGGGAGAACGTCTCGGGCGCTGGGCAGATACACCCAGGACAGGACACCAATCTATCGCTGGACACACTCACTCACTCACACAGACACACTCTATATGGGGCAATTTGAAGAATTCAGTTGACCTTGATCCATGTTTTTGGACTGTGGCAGGAAACCGGAGAACCCGGAGGAAACCCTCGCGGACACGGGGAGAACATGGGAACACTCCACCCAGATGGGGATTCGAACCTGAATCCCCAGCGCTGAGAGGAGAACGTGCTAAGACCCCGTGCTCCCTCAAGTGTATTTTAATGGTTTAAATGAATTTAAATGTAATTCTTAAGTTCTTATTAAGTAAGTATTTAAGTAAAATAAAACATGTTATCGTCTTAACAAGAGACAAACAACATTAACGTTAAGAAGAAATCACAAAGTTGTGTGTTTTCTATATTTACGGCTGAAGAACAGGCTTTGTTCTAAATGAGCTCAAGGCGGACAGTAGTGCACTACATAGTGTGTAAATCGTAGTGTGTAAACGTCCCCTGTGTAGGGAACATGAGTAGGGTTCAGGGATTCGTTGGAACGTGTCGCACTCAGAAGTCTGAGGTAAATGTGGAGTCGCTCACAACGTTAAACAAACATCAAAATAAATGTAAGTTTAATACATTATAAAACTAAATGTAAGTTTAATACATTATAAAACTAAATGTAAGTTTAATACATTATAAAACTAAATGTAAGTTTAATACATTATAAAACTAAATGTAAGTTAAATACATTATAAAACAAAATGTAAGTTAAATACATTATAAAACTAAATGTAAGTTAAATACATTAAAAAACTAAATATAACTTTAATACATTATAAAACTAAATGTAAGTTTAATACATTATAAAACTAAATGTAAGTTTAATACATTATAAAACTGAATGTAAGTTTAATACATTATAAAACTAAATGTAAGTTTAATACATTATAAAACTAAATGTAAGTTAAATACATTATAAAACTAAATGTAAGTTAAATACATTATAAAACTGAATGTAAGTTTGTAAGTTTACTCACAAACTCCCGTGATTTAAATAAGAAATCACACGCCCGCTGACGTCTTCATCCACGTCCTACAGAGCTAACACCGGTACTGCAGCGCCCCCTGTTGTACAGAGGCAGCGTGTCGGACATAGAGTCACCCTGTTAGAGCTGAGCGTACTGAGTTAATACGTCATCGATAGGAAACTGGGAATAATTTAATGAGCACATTAGTTTCGATCATTTATCTGATTTATTTACTAAGTTCAAAGATAAAACTCATACAGACATGAAGAGAACATACCAAATTCACAAAGAAATAAATCTGATTACCCACCTGAAACTCAAGGCCTTCCTGTGATAAGACAACACTAACCTCCACGTCATCAAGTTCTAATAATGCCTCCATCCAATTAGCTTTTACTTAATCCTCTATTGGGGGGGGGGTCCCCATGCCCGGTCCCCATGCCCCTCTATTGGGGGGGGGGGGTCCCCATGCCCATCCAGGGGAGAACGTTTCGGGCACTGGGCAGATACACCCAGGACAGGACAACAATCAATCGCTGGGCACCCAGAAAAACACACAGACACACTCTACATGTGGTAATTTGGAGAACTCAATTGACTGGGGGGAGAGGGGGGACGTTTCGGGCGCTGGGCAGATAGACCCAGGACAGGACGCCAATCTATCACTGGACACACACTCACTCACTCACACACACTCTATATGGGGCAATTTGAAAAATTCTATTGACCTTGATCCATGTTTTTGGACTGTGGGAGGAAACCGGAGAACCCGGAGGAAACCCACACAGACACAGGGAGAACATGGAAACTCCACCCAGATTGGGATTCAAACCGGGATTCCCAGCACTGAAAGCCACTAATCCACCGTGCCACCCCAGTTATAATAATAACAACAACAACAACAACAACAATAATAATAATAATAATAATATTATTATTATTAATAATAATAATAATAATTATTATTATTATTATTATTATAATAATAATATTTTATTTTCTCTTTATTCTAGAGAAGTATTAATATTTATTTTACATTGTTACCTCTGCATTTTTGCTGACAAACACTTTAAAGATTATGAAGTGAATTATTATGTTATGAAATCCATCCATCCATCATCTTCCACTTTATCCTCTATTAGGGTCGCAGTGGGGTTCCCCATGCCCATCCAGGGGAGAACGTCTCGGGCGCTGGGCAGATAGACCCAGGACAGGACGCCAACCTATCGCTGGCCACACACTCACTCACACAAACACACTCTATATGGGGCAATTTGGAGAATGCAATTGACTTGATCCATGTTTTTAGACTGTGGGAGGAAACCGGAGAACCCGGAGGAAACCCACGCGGACACGGTGAGAACATGGAAACTCCACCCAGATGGGGATTTGAACCGGGAACCCCTAGCGCTGAGAGGAGAACATGCTAACCACTAAGCCACCGTGCCGCCCATTAAAAGTTTTTATTTCATGTATTAAAAATCAAATGTTGCTAATTTTTAGTTGTGTATTTAGAAAGGCTCCTGTGTTCCCCACAGTCTCTACAGTGTATGTCTATCGTGTGGCACATGAACAGAATAAAGTCATTTATTAGTCATCAATTAGTATTATTTAAAATGTTAAATTAATCGTATATAAAAACAAAAATATTATTAAATAAATCATATAAAAGTATATAAAAATTAGATAGATAATATTAAGTATATATATATATATATATTATAACATTAGATATTAGGGCGGCACGGTGGCTTAGTGGTTAGCATGTTCTCCTCTCAGCGCTAGGGATTCCTGGTTCAAATCCCCATCTGGGTGGAGTTTCCATGTTCTCCCCGTGTCCGCGTGGGTTTCCTCCGGGTTCTCCGGTTTCCTCCCACAGTCCAAAAACATGGATCAAGTCAATTGAACTCTCCAAATTGCCCCATATAGAGTGTGTCTGTGTGAGTGAGTGTGTGTTCAGTGATAGATTGGCGTCCTGTCCTGGGTGTATCTGCCCAGCACCCGAGACGTTCTCCCCTGGAACCCCCCCGCGACCCTAATAGAGGATAAAGCGGAAGATTTATCATTAGATATTAGAAAGTTTCTTCAGTTCTGCTGTTAAATCAGAACCACGTGATGATTTGAATAAGAGCAGAAATGATAAGTATGGGTGCGCTGGCGTTGACTGGCCTGCAGAGGGCAGTATTGAACTGGAAATGGTTCTGGTTTAAAGCTCATCTCGTCAGAATGAAACATTCCTCAAACATTTATATAACATTAGTTTCCACTGCTCTTCACTGTAAATGTCAGAACACCTCACCGCGTTTTGGAAAGTCTTTCCACAGGACTCTGGTCAACGTTAAGACTGACGTCACTAATGACGCCGCTATGAGGCTTTGAGGTCAAAACACAAAGAGAACTTTTGAGAACCTGAACATGAACCTGATTAAACTGTGAGTTTATGACCTTCACTTCAGACTGAGCTTCTGTTACAACAAAGCATCGCCTCCAGAACGTAGAGACAACGCTTTAATAACCATCTCTTAATGACATCACCTCATCCATCCATTATCTCTGCTTTATCCTCTATTAGGGTCATGGGGGGGTTCTCCATGCCCATCCAGGGGAGAACTTTTCGGGCGCTGGGCAGATACACCCTGGACAGGATGCCAATCTATCACTGGACACACACCCACTCACTCACACACACACACTATATGGGGCAATTTGGAGAGTTCAACTCTCAGCACTAGGGATTCCCAGTTCGAATCCCAATCTGGGTGGAGTTTCCATGTTCTCCCTGTGTCCGCGTGGGATTCCTCCGGGTTCTCCGGTTTCCTCCCACAGTCCAAAAACATGGATCAAGTCAATTGAAATCTCCAAATTGCCCCATACAGAGTGTGTGTGTGTGAGTGAGTGTGTGTCCAGTGATAGATTGGCGTCCTGTCCTGGCTGTATCTACCCAGCGCCCGAAACGTTCTCCCCTGGATGGGCATGGGGAACCCCCCCTCCCCCCGTGACCCTAGTAGAGCATAAAGTAGAAGATAATGGACGGATGGATGGATGTGTGCAGTTCTTCTGGACTGAGGTGAGACGTACAGCCTGAAGAGAGATCCACAGAGTTAAACGGGAGCTGTGAGTTTGATGAACCCTCGTCCTGGTCCTCCTCGGGTCGGGACGCATTCTGTTGGGTTTCTATGACGACATGTCACAGCACTGATTAAAGCAGAACGCTCTATTATTTTATTTCAAAAACGAAAATACAGTGTATAAAAAACGAGCATCAAATCACACGATTTAATTTACACATAAAGCAAACCTACGAAACACACAACCAACCGCACAACTTTATACACATTTAACCAGTTTACCCCGAAGAGTCACATGACTGCTGGTAATGCCATCCATCAGGTTTCTGCACGGACATCTAATGGATCTTCATCCTTTTATCATCATCATCATCATCATGACAGATGAACATTACACAGCTGGTCCCTTCACGCTTCAAAACCTTTTAAACTAAAGAAGCTAATTATTATTATTATTATTATTTATAATCAAACTCGACCCTAGTGATCCATAACGAGTGAAATGGGACGGTTGCCATGGCATCCAGAAGTTTACCATAAACTGAAGAACAGATATACAGTACCAGGTAAAAGTTTGGACACGCCCCCTTCTTGCTTCATCGTCCATGTCCTCCACTTACCATATGGATGGACTTTGTAGTTTTATAATTACAGACTGTAGTTCATCTGTGTTCTTGGTTTTGTTCGTCCCCTGTTGGTTCTCCATCACAGAACAGGTATCATTTGGGTGGTGGATTGTTTCTTGTCAGTTCTGCAGTGACACTGATGTGGTGAGGGGGTTTTAGTGCAGCAGTGCTGCTGGAGTTTCATTTAAACACCTCAGTGACACTGCTGGGATAGGAATAATGCACCCACCAAATAACCCCTGCTCTGTGGGGGTACTATTGGGGTTCTGAGCATTAGAACAGAGTAAAGGGGATTAATACAATATGTATTGTAGTCCATCTGTCGTCCTCAGTGACACTGCTGGGATAGGAATAACATATCATATCATAATAACATAACCCCTGCTCTGTGGGGGTACTATTGGGGTTCTGATCATTAGAACAGAGTACACAGTATGTACTGTAGTCCATTTAAGTCCTCAGTGACACTGCTGGGATAGGAATAATGCACCCACCAAATAATCCCTGCTCTGTGGGGGTACTATTGGGGTCCTAAGCATTAGAACCATGTAAGGGGGACGTACACAGTATGTACTGTAGTCCATATGTAGTCCTCAGTGACACTGCTGGGATAGGAATAACACACCAACAACATAACCCCTGCTCTGTGGGGGTATTATTGGGATCCTGACCATTAGAACCGAGTAAAGGGGACTTGCACTGTATGTACTGTCGTCCTCAGTGACATTGCTGGGATAGAAATAATTTACCCACCAAATAACCCCTGCTCTGTGGGGGTACTATTGGGGTTCTGATCATTAGAACAGAGCACACAGTATGTACTATAGTCCATTTAAGACCTCACTGACACTGCTGGGATAGGAATAATGCACCCACCAAATAACCCCTGCTCTGTGGGGGTACTATTGGGGTTCTGATCATTAGAACCGAGTAAAGGGGACTTGCACTGTATGTGCTGTAGTCCTGTCGTCCTCAGTGACACTGCTGGGATAGAAATAATTTACCCACCAAATAACCCCTGCTCTGTGGGGGTACTATTGGGGTTCTGATCATTAGAACAGAGCACACAGTATGTACTATAGTCCATTTAAGACCTCAGTGACACTGCTGGGATAGGAATAATTTACCCACAGTATGTACAAACAGATGGACTACAGTCTGGAATTGTAGAACTACAAAGTCCATCTTTCCAGTCAGTGGAACTGAGAACATGGACAATAAGTGTTATGAAAAGGGGGCGTGTCCAAACTTTTGACTGCTTCTGTATAACATTGCGATTGGTTAGATGACTGTAAGGTCCCTCTGAGCTCGCGTACGGAACCTACAACCTTTGGAATGAACTGAGATGCATCGCGTGAGGACACCGTGTCTCTGAACAGTGTTCACTAAAACAATAGCAGCAAAGCAAAACTTTCAACGGCCCCTCGAGGATCTGAATAAGACGTCCGGCCGTCCGCAGCAGTGGGTCACACTAACCTAGAACAACACGCAACGCATTTGAATGGATGGAACCACCAGACGAAGGTTCTCCGTCTGTAAGACCTTACGTCTGTGTTTCGAGGACGAGGCGTGACGTTTATCAGCGAGTCTAAAGGGTCGAGCTTGAAATCCACAGCTTCAGCGTGTAGGGTTCAGACAAAACGAAGCGGTAACCCTTTTTGGGGAACGACAAACACGCAAATGACAAGCGAATCGGGCTTTAAAGGAACACTGACGCTGAAGGAACACAGACACCGCAGCTGATCAAAGTGAGGCAGAATAAAGACGGAGGACTGAAGTCCCTCAGCAGACAGAACGCAGCTCCAGCTCCGTCTGCGCCTGCTATTTACAAAGACAGTAGTCTGTTTGATTGACGGCTCTCTGAAACTGGATCACGTTCCTCTCAGGCTTTACATTTATGGGACAGCTACACCAACTGAGAGAGAGACGGACTGCGCTGTAGGTTCTCCTTTCGTTTCTCAGCACGGACCGGGAATCCCTAGCACTGAGAGGAGAACATGCTAAAGACTAAGCCACCGTGCCGCCCCATTCCCAGCTGAGGGAGAAGGTTTCGGGAGCTGGGAAATCCATCACTGGGCGCCTTGTATCCATGTTTTTGGACTGTGAACAGGAGAACCCGGAGGAAACCCACGTGGACGTGGAAATATATTTTTGTAGTCAGTGTGGGGTGGCATGGTGGCTGGGTGGTTGGCATGTTCTCCTCTCAACTGCTAAATGGATCACGTTCCTCTCAGGCTTTACATTTATGGGACAGCTACACCAACTGAGAGAGAGACGGACTGCGCTGTTGGTTCTCCTTTCGTTTCTCAGCACGGACCAGGAATCCCTAGCACCGAGAGGAGAACATGCTAAAGACTAAGCCACCGTGCCCAGCCGAGGGAGAACATTTCGGGAGCTGGGAAATCCATCACTGGGCGCCTTGTATCCATGTTTTTGGACTGTGAACCGGAGAACCCGGAGGAAACCCACGTGGACATGGAAGGGGAGGACATGGAAACTCCACTTACGTTATATTGGGATTTAAACCGTGACCCAGCGTAGTGGGGCGGTGCTAATCTCTATACCTCTGGGGGTGTAGTTGGGTTTAATATATTTCTGTAGTCAGTGTGGGGCGGCACGGTGGCTGGGTGGTTGGCATGTTCTCCTCTCAACTGCTAAATGGATCATTTATGGGACAGCTACCCGAACTGAGAGATGGACAGCGCAGTAGGTTCTCCTTGCGTTTCTCAGCACACAGACTCTCTGGGATGTGCCATCGCTGCCATTATGATTTCCAAATGATCTTATATTACAAACTGGAGCTTTAGAACGCCTGAATACTTTGTAGTTACAGCATCCGGTAGTCAGAACTGAGCTGGGAAGCTCCAGTTGGATGATTTTCGATGACGCCGTTTAGACCACTGAAGTCGTGAACTGTTCTCTAATCCCAATTCGTTCTATCACATTCTGTTTAATAAATATGTTAGAACCGGCTATGTTTGGTTTTAGTCTGAATACTAATATCAGTACATGCCAATTAATGCACATCAGTAAGCTAAACCGATATAAGTCGTCGCCACAGTCATCACATCACCCCGTGCTTCATCCTTCTTCTGAGACGAGCACAAAATGATAAGAGGAGTGATGGATCTACAACAATGAATAGTATTCTGACTCTAAACGATGCTGTAGTTCAGAGATCTTGCCATTCTCGTGAAGAGAATAGTAAAAGTTGTGAGGTGTGAACATATTATTTGCCAGAGAATGTGAGAAAAGCATTATTTGGGAAAACGTCAGTGTTTGGATGTGACGGACACGAAACTGCAACCCCCCACAACCCACGGCACGACTTCAGCGGTCTAAAGGGAAACGCTGTATAAACTAAAGAACCTGTCCACAGACGAAAACCTCATTCCGTCCTAATGTTTTGGCTCACTAAAGCTAATAAAGTCTATGAGATCAAACAACAAAGCGGAGAAAAGAAGGAAGAACGATTTGGCTTATATGTCAAAAACGTGAAAGGTTGAAATCGGCTGAGAGAGCTACATGTATTTACAATATACACCGGTCAGGACTGTTAGGAAGGCCACAGATCGGAGGATTGTGACTTTGTTCCCGTTAAAGAGTTATGGAAAGGTGGTGTCTTTAAAAAAGACTGGTTTGTTTAACTTGCGTTATGAGCAATATGGAATATCAACCCTCAAAAGAACACGGAACGTCCTGATTTAGTGAGAACAGAAGGCCGGGCATGCAGATGACATCCAGAACTGAGTGTGTGATTGCTGGGTGAAGGGGACGATGCATCCGGGATGGTCGTTCCTCGGCGGTTTGTCTCATCATTTGTGTAGGTCAGGGTACTTTACTCCAGGAGAAAGATAACAGAGAAAAGCAGATGATTAGATAAAACATTATTTAAAATTTAATTATTAAAAGTTTGTGTAAATACACCATCCATCCCCATGCCCATCCAGGGGAGAACGTTTCGGGCACTGGGTAAATACACCCAGGACAGGGCGCCAATCTATCACTGGACACACACTCACTCACACTCACACTCTATATGGGGCAATTTGGAGAATTCAATTGACTTGATCCATGTTTTTGGACTGTGGGAGGAAACCGGAGAACCCGGAGGAAACCCACGTGGACACGAATATGGAGAATATGGAAACTCCACCCTGATTGGGATTCGAACCGGAAATCCCTAGCGCTGAGAGGAGAACATGCTAAACACTAAGCCACCTTGCCACATCCAAGGGAGAACGTTTCGGGAGCTGGGAAATCCATCACTGGGCGCCTTGTCCATGTTTTTGGACTGTGAACCGGAGAACCCGGAGGAAACCCACGTGGAGACAGGAAAAACATGGAAACTCCACTTACGTTTTATTGGGATTTTGGGTGTAGTTGGGTCTAATATATTTATGTGGTCAGTGTGGGGCGGCACGGTGGCTTAGTGGTTAGCATGTTCTCCTCTCAGTGCTAGGGATTCCCGGTTCGAATCCTAATCTGGGTGGAGTTTCCATGTTCTCCCCGTGTCCATGTTGGTTTCCTCCGGGTTCTCCGGTTTCCTCCCACAGTCCAAAAACCTGGATCAAGTCAATTGAATTCTCCAAATTGCCCCATATAGAGTGTGTGTGTGAGTGAGTGTGTGTCCAGTGATAGATTGGTGTCCTGTCCTGGGTGTATCTGCCCAGCGCCCGAAACGTTCTCCCCTGGATGGGCATGGGGAACCCCCCCCCACCCTAATAGAGGATACTAGAGGATGTTTCTTTGGTGTTTTTCCTATTTTACTTTTCCACAGGAATAATGTTATATAAAATCTGCCAAATTCTGTCCAAAGAACAAACTGAACTGTTTCTACCCCAGTCTGAACAGTTACCTGGTCGCCGGGTGATTTCTGGTTTCCATTTGCCCCCTTCAGCAGTATTGATTTCTCTGTCTTCTCCTCTTTCTCCGCCTTCATCTCCACCACAATGTTATCTTTATTGGTCGTCTCCTTGGTTCTGTAAACAATGGTATAGATATTAAAATTCCTACAGCGGGATTCAGGTATATAAATAAAACAATATACACACGGATCAATGATAACGGGAGGAATGTACGTTCACATGAAATATGAATAAACTTGTGCATACACTGTTCAAAGATATGAAAACCTTAGAACTCACATCTCCTGTTTGCCAGAACGTCCGCAGGGCAGCATGCCCTTTTTGTACAGGAAGTAAAGCACACTCCCCAAGATGGCCAGGAGGAGGATGCTCACGATAATGATCACGATGATCACGCCGTTGTTATCGACTGCAGGAACAAAGGAGGACAGTGTGAGTGCGCTGAGCCTGCCAGTGATCCATTACTATGTCAACAAGTTATAGTAAATTCAAGGTGAACTACTTTGTATGTGTGTGTGTGTGTGTGTGTGTGTGTGTGTGTGTGTGTGTGTGTGTGTGTGGATTCAAAGTCCTTTAGATCCTCACATTGTGGTAACATCTTTTTAGAAACTTCATAAAGTTCATACATTATAGAATATAATGTGCACAACACAAGTAATTAGTGCACACAACAAAATATATAGTGCACACAATGTAGTATATAGTGTTAGTATATAGTGCACACAACATAGTATATAGTGCACAACACAGAAAAAAGTGCACACAACATAGTGTATAGTGCACACAACAAAGAATAGAGTGCACACAATATAGTGTATAGTGCACAAAACAAAGTCATTAATGTGCACAACAAAGTATATAGCACACATAATGTAGTATATAGTGCACACAACAGTGTATAGTGTTAGTATATAGTGCACACAATAAAGTATATAGTGTTAGTATATAATTCATACAACACAGTATATAGTGCTAGTATATAGTGCACACAACGTAGTATATAGTGCACACAACATAGTATATAGTGCTAGTATAAAGTGCACACAACACAGTATATAGTGCACGCAACATAGTATATAGTGCTAGTATATAGTGCACACAACGTAGTATATAGTGCACACAACGTAGTATATAGTGCACACAACGTAGTATATAGTGCTAGTATATAGTGCACACAACGTAGTATATAGTGCACACAACGTAGTATATAGTGCACGCAACATAGTATATAGTGCTAGTATATAGTGCACACAACGTAGTATATAGTGCTAGTATATAGTGCACACAACGTAGTATATAGTGCACACAACGTAGTATATAGTGCACACAACGTAGTATATAGTGCTAGTATATAGTGCACGCAACGTAGTATATAGTGCACACAACGTAGTATATAGTGCTAGTATATAGTGCACACAACGTAGTATATAGTGTTAATATATAGTGCACACAACGTAGTATATAGTGCACACAACACAGTATATAGTGTTAGTATATAATGCACACAACACAGTATATAGTGCACGCAACATAGTATATAGTGCTAGTATATAGTGCACACAACGTAGTATATAGTGTTAATATATAGTGCACACAACGTAGTATATAGTGCACACAACACAGTATATAGTGTTATTATATAATGCACACAACATAGTATACAGTGCACAAAATGTAGTATATAGTGCACAAAATGTAGTATATAGTGCACACAACACAGTATAAAGTGCACACAACGTAGTATATAGTGCACACAACGTAGTATATAGTGCACACAACGTAGTATATAGTGCACACAACGTAGTATATAGTGTTAATATATAGTGCACACAACGTAGTATATAGTGCACACAACACAGTATATAGTGTTAGTATATAATGCACACAACATAGTATACAGTGCACAAAATGTAGTATATAGTGCACAAAATGTAGTATATAGTGCACACAACACAGTATAAAGTGCACACAACGTAGTATATAGTGTACACAACGTAGTATATAGTGCACACAACGTAGTATATAGTGCACACAACGTAGTATATAGTGCACACAACGTAGTATATAGTGCACACAACGTAGTATATAGTGTTAGTATATAACGCACACAACGTAGTATATAGTGCACACAACGTAGTATATAGTGTTAGTATATAACGCACACAACGTAGTATATAATGCACACAACATAGTATACAGTGCACAAAATGTAGTATATAGTGCACACAACGTAGTATATAGTGTACACAACGTAGTATATAGTGCACACAACGTAGTATATAGTGCACACAACGTAGTATATAGTGTTAGTATATAACGCACACAACGTAGTATATAGTGCACACAACACAGTATATAGTGTTAGTATATAACGCACACAACGTAGTATATAACGCACACAACACAGTATATAGGGTTAGTATATAATGCACACAACATAGTATATAACGCACACAACGTAGTATATAGTGCACACAACGTAGTATATAGTGCACACAACACAGTATGCACACAACACAGTATATAGTGTACACAACAGTACACAGAAACATTACAGAGCACAGCAGACCTGTTCTGTGCAACAGCACTAAAGATAAACGTCTCCTGAGTGCTGTTCATCCTGAGACTCTTTTTTTTTTTAAAAAGCTTATATTGCTTTTCCATGGCATACGTAACAAATGCTATATATAAACACGCAGAGAGAAGACTGACAAACAATCGTCTGGGAATGAACTTTATGAGCTCAATCCTGTCAATGAAACAGCAAGTCACCGCCGCAGCCATTCACCACAATAATTAAACGCTGAGCTACTAAGACGTCTCAGGCGCGCGCTAATTATACATTCTCGTAAATCCAGCGAGGGGAACATGGATGTGGGGTGTTTTCCTGCCTTGATTTCAGCTCACTTTCTTTCCGAATGACTTTTTCTTCACACAGAATTTTAAATATGCCCTGGGGCTGCTAAGAGGAGCCAATCTCACTTCTGCAGTGCCTCCTCCTCCAGAAAAAAAAAAGCCTATGTATTATTCATATATGTCAGCTGATCATTGGCCGCCCAGCATACAGATTTGGGGAGACAGAAGTGAAAGTTATGATGATAAAACTTGGACATGGTTAACTTCTATTAAGTTGCGCTGCGAGGCTGAATTGAGGATGGAAATCCCAGAGGAGCCGTGAGATACAGCTGGAGAAAGTCCATCATTCCACAAATCCTCTATTTGTGCCAAACATGGACTTATAATGGGGCAGCATGGTGGTTTAGTGGTTAACATGTTCTCCTCTCAGCACTAGGAGTTCGAATCCCAATCTGGCTGGAGTTTCCATGTTCTCCCCATGTCCACGTGGGTTTCCTCCGAGTTCTTCGGTTTCCTCCCACAGTCCAAAACCATGGATCAAAGTTTATTGAATTCTCCAAATTGCCCCATATAGAGTGTGTCTGAGTGAGTCAGTGTGTGTCCAGCGATAGATTGGCGTCCTGTCCTGGGTGTATCTGCCCAGCGCCCGAAACATTCTCTCCTGGATGGGCAACAGGGACCCTAGTAGATGGCTAAGCGTAAAATAACGGATGGCCGGATAGATGAATTTTATGTTGGGGTGGCACGGTGGCACGGTGGCTTAGTGTTTAGCATGTTCTCCTCTCAGCGCTAGGGATTCCCGGTTCGAATCCCAATCTGGGTGGAGTTTCCATGTTCTCCCCGTGTCCGCGTGGGTTTCCTCCGGGTTCTCCGGTTTCCTCCCACAGTCCAAAAACATGGATCAAAGTTTATTGAATTCTCCAAATTGCCCCATATAGAGTGTGTCTGAGTGAGTCAGTGTGTGTCCAGCGATAGATTGGCATCCTGTCTTGGGTGTATCTGCCCAGCGCCCGAAACGTTCTCCCCTGGATGGGCAACAGGGACACTAGCGTAAAATAACGGATGGCCGGATAGATAAATTTTATGTTGGGGTGGCACGGTGGTTTAGTGTTTAGCATGTTCTCCTCTCAGCACTAGGGATTCCCGGTTCGAATCCCAATCTGGGTGGAGTTTCCATGTTCTCCCCGTGTCCGCGTGGGTTTCCTCCGGGTTCTCCGATTTCCTCCCACAGTCCAAAAACATGGATCAAAGTTTATTGAATTCTCCAAATTGCCCCATATAGAGTGTGTCTGAGTGAGTCAGTGTGTGTCCAGCGATAGATTGGCATCCTGTCTTGGGTGTATCTGCCCAGCGCCCGAAACGTTCTCCCCTGGATGGGCAACAGGGACACTAGCGTAAAATAACGGATGGCCGGATAGATAAATTTTATGTTGGGGTGGCACGGTGGTTTAGTGTTTAGCATGTTCTCCTCTCAGCACTAGGGATTCCCGGTTCGAATCCCAATCTGGGTGGAGTTTCCATGTTCTCCCCGTGTCCGCGTGGGTTTCCTCCGGGTTCTCCGGTTTCCTCCCACAGTCCAAAAACATGGATCAAGGTCAATTGAATTCTCCAAATTGCCCCATATAGAGTGTGTCTGTGTGAGTGAGTGTGTGTCCAGTGATAGATTGGCGTCCTGTCCTGGGTGTATCTGCCCAGTGCCCGAAATGTCCCCCCCCCCCCTCCCCCCGACCCTAGTAGAGGATAAAGCAGAAGATAATGGATGGATTGTTTATTATTATTTAGTGTTTTTTTTTATTTATTTAATTATTTAATTATTTCATTTTTTTGTGTTGTGGTTTAATGTTCAAAAACAACAAAAAAAGATGATTTAAATAATTATAATAATAAAACGTGGATGTGGTTACCTGCAGTGTTGCGTGCTGCTGGGTTTACAATTGGAACTGTGGAGAAAAGCAAAGATGAATTTAATTAAAATCTAAGAGCCACTCCTGGAAATCACATTTGAAATTGTTTACAGTCCTAAAACAGATAAAGATCCAATATGATTTGGGAATTAAAAGAATATTACTCGCTGTTACAGCGCTACCTGCTGTTTCTAGTGCCCTGCCTAAAAATATGGGACTCTTTAATAAAATAACTTAAAGGAGAGACCCTCTCATCTCGACTCGGAGAGACAATGAAAAACCAACAACTACTCGGGAAGAAAATGGTATATTGTAAGTGTGAGATGGGTGGTGTTTCCATGTTCTATGTGGGTTTGCATGGGTTTCCTCCGGGTTCTCCAGTCACCCACAGTCCAAAAAATTGCTCCTATCTTAATTTCCCCTATATAGTCTGTGCATGTGAGTGTGTGCCCAGAAATGTATTGGTGTCCTGTCCTGGGTGTATCTGCCCAGCGCCCAAAACGTTCTCCCCTGGATGGGCATGGGAACCCCCCCACCACAACCCAAGTAAAGGATAAAGCGGAAGATAATGGATGGATGGATGGATATTATGTTGGGTCGGCACGGTGGTTTAGTGGTTAGCATGTTCTCCTCTCAGCGCTAGGGATTCCCGGTTCGGATCCCAATCTGGGTGGAGTTTGCATGTTCTCCCCGTGTCCACGTGGGTTTCCCACAGTCCTCCCACAGTCCAAAAACATGGATCAAGATCAATTGAGTTCTCCAAATTGCCCCATATATAGTGTGTTTGTGAGTGAGTGTGTGTCCAGTGATAGATTGGTGCCCTGTCCTGGGTGTATCTGCCCAGCGCCCAAGACGTTCTCCCCTGGATGGGCATGGGGAACCCCAGCGACCCTAATAGAGGATAAAGTGGAAGATAATGGATGGATGGATTAAAGGACAAACAGAGACATAACGTACTGCTTGTGATGGTGTAGCTCTTGATCTCAGCCCCCTTCATGTTGGTAGCATTGCAGGTGACCAGCGTGTCGGTCGTCACTTTCAGAGTCAAGACGCTCAGAATGACGTCCTCGGTTTCACTTTTCACAATCTCACGCCAGCTCTGAAACACACACACACACACACAGAGTTCAAGAACACAACCAGTGATGGAGCACATATACTCAATAGTATTAATACATGGTTATAAATGATAAAGGTTACTTACAGGGCTGCCGGTCACGCTCCATGTGATAGCAGGTCGAGGGAACCCTCTTGCTTCACAGGTCAGGTTCACCCACCTCCCCACTCTCTCCATCATCTCCACATCAGCTTCCACATCCGTCACCTCAGGTGGTCCTAACAGAAAGCATATTATCTCATCTCATATCAGCAACAGCATCCGATTCGAAGAACATTATCTCATTTTATAACACATTCTCAATCCAAACTGCTTATTTCTCTATTTTATTCCCTTTATAGTTTGTGTACATACACGTTCATTAGCCGTATCCTGTATATGACTTCTCTAATTAAAGCTGAATACACTGGAATTGTTTAGTGTTTAGCATGTTCTCCTCTCAGCACTAGGGATTCCCGGTTCGAATCCCCATCTGGGTGGAGTTTCCATGTTCTCCCCGTGTCCGCGTGGGTTTCCTCCGGGTTCTCTGGTTTCCTCCCACAGTCCAAAAACATGGATCAAGGTCAATCGTATTCTCCTAATTGCCCCATATAGAGTGTGTCAGGTTGGGAGGGTTGGTCCCCTCCCTCCTGCCTCTCGTGCGCGGGTTTTTGGCCGTGTAGGGCTTCCGTAGTTAGAACTCACCCTCGTGATCAGGGATTGGGCCCTACCTGATCACATGCGACCCGCTGGCTGCTTATCAAGCACGCAATCCCAGTAGCCAGCGGGTCAGCATTAACTATTGTTTATCGAGTGTACACGCTCGTGTGTTTGCGCTCAGTGCTACGTCGGGTGTTTAGTGTGTGTGTTTATTTATTTTTCGTTATCTCGCTCGCCGAGCATCCAGCGGCCGCTCCGCTGTTTGCTTTTGGTTTTCTCGGCACGTTTCCTCGTGCTCACAGCGGCGTTCCCGCTGCATTGGTTTTGTAGTTTGGTTTTTGCCCTTTGCTCCTTCAAGCGGCGTTCCCGCAGTGCAAGCTATTAAAGGGATTGTTAATTCGTTTACCTGGTCACCTGGCTCTATTTCTCTACACCGCACCGCGCTATGCCGCCATCTTCCGGACAGCGCGCCCCGCCGTAACAGAGTGTGTCTGTGTGAGTGAGTGTGTGTCCAGTGATAGATTGGCGTCCTGTCCTGGGTGTATCTGCCCAGCGCCCGAAACGTTCTCCCCTGGATGGGCATGGGGAACCCCCCCTCCCCCCAGAACAAGAAAAAGTGGAAGATAATGGATGGATGAATTTTATGTTGGGGCGTCACGGTGGTTTAGTGGTTGGCATGTTCTCCTCTCAGCTCTAGGGATTCCCGGTTCGCATCCCCATCTGGGTGGAGTTTCCATGTTGTCCCTGTGTCAGTGTGGGTTTCCTCCGGGTTCTCCGTTTTCCTCCCACAGTCCAAAAACATGGATCAAGGTCAATTGAATTCTCCAAATTGCCCCATATAGAGTGTGTCTGTGTGAGTGAGTGTGTGTCCAGTGATAGATTGGTGTCCTGGAAGCGCCCGGGACGTTCTCCCCTGGATGGGCATGGGGAACCCCCCCGCGAGCGTATTAAAGGATAAAGTGGATGGATGGGATTTAATTAAAGCATAATGGATGGATGGATGGGATTAATTCCGCTGATATTCACCTTGAACGATTATATGAACCGATCCGTGGGTGGACAGGTCTGGGATGGAGGGAACGGTGACCTCACACCTGTAGTGTCCAGCTGTATCAAACGTAGCGTCCTGCAGATGTAGGATGTGACCTGTTGCAATCTCTAGCCCGTCCTAAATACACAAAGAAACATAAAAATAACAAACACAGAACTGCAGGACAAAGCAAATACACTGACGGGGCAGTGGTAGGTGACCTGAAGGTCCCCGGTTCGATTCATTATGGCTTATCTTACATACTGTGCAGCTCTGACTGACACTAATTAATACTACACTGATTGTCCTCATCAACAATAAACACTAACATCAACTATAAATATTACAATCCACTGGCCCGGCTCTGTACAAGCTGTGAGAAGCCGGGTTGACAGTTTGCTATATATATAGTACAGACGGACGGCACCGTGGCTTAGTGGTTTAGCATGTTCTCCTCTCAGCACTATGGATTCCCAGTTCGAATCCCAATCTGGGTGGAGTTTCCATGTTCTCCCCGTGTCCACATGGGTTTCCTCCCACAGTCCAAAAACATGGATTGAAGTCAATTGAATTCTCCAAATCAAATTGCCCCATATAGAGTGTGAGTGTGTGTGTGTGAGTGTGTGTCCAGTGATAGATTGGTGTCCTGTCCTGGGTGTATCTGCCCAGCGCCCAAAACGTTCTCCCCTGGATGGGCATGGGGAACCCCCCCACGACCCTACTATAGGATAAAGGGGAAGATAATGGATGGATATAGTACAGACAAAAAGTTTGTACACATTTAAAGAGTTTTGATTTTCATGACTCTGAAGTTCATCCATTCATTATCTTCTGATTTATCCTATATTAGGGTCGCGGGGGGGTGTTCCCCATGCACATCCAGGGGAGAACATTTCGGGCGCTGGGCAGACACACCCAGGACAGGACGCCAATCAATCACTGGACACACACTCACTCACACACAGACACACTCTATATGGGGCAATTTGGAGAACTCAATTGACTTGATCCATGATTTTGGACTATGGGAAAACCGGAGAACCCGGAGGAAACACATGCAGACTCGGGGAGAACATAGAAACTCCACCCAGATGGGGATTCGAACCGGGAATCCCTAGTGCTGAGAGGAGAACATGCTAACCACTAAGCCACGTGCCTGTGGTTATTATTCTACTCGGTTACCCGTGACAGACCTGCTTTCTCTTAAACACAAATCTCCGTCCCCATATTGGGTGGAACAGACCAAAGCTGACCTCTGAAATGCCTCAGATGTATGAGGAGAGGATGCTGGATTATAATTTGTGGAAGTGGGTGAGTGGACGGATGATGTATGATGTAAATGTACCTTGTACCACATAGTATGTGTCTCCAGAGAGGACAACGCATTACATGTGGCGGACAGACTCTCTCCTTTCAGCATGACCTCCGAGTCTTTGGGAACCACCACAGCTGGGTCCAGATCTATACACACATAAAACATCTGCGCTTAGACCATGAGTTATCGCTGACATGAGGATGCACTTCTGCTTCACCATGTGGGTTTCAGATCCATCACCGTGTCCTACAGCGCCATTCAGAAGCTACTGAGAAAATGGCTGGTTTGAGAACATGGCCAGAAGAACCACGAATTCCAGTTTTCTTACACAGTGAGACCCAAAGAGCAAAAACACATCTGCTGTTACTCACAGTGCACCATCAGAGAAAGACTCCCCACAACCTCGTCATGCTCCACTGAGTCCTGGTCCAGAGGCTGGCAGTAGTACACTCCACTATCTCTCCGTGTCACGTCTTTCAGGATCAGATGTCCATCATCAGCATCCAGATATTCACCCTGAAGGAGACACAGGAAACACATTATGAGTTCATTCTATCTCAATCCATCCATCATCTTCCGCTTTATCCTCTATTAGGGTCGCGGTGGGGTTCCCCATGTCCATCCAGGGGAGAACATTTCGGGCGCTGGGCAGATACAACAAGGACAGGATGCCAATCTATCACTGGACACACATTCACTCACCCAAACACACTCTATATGGGGCAATTTGGAGAACTCAATTGACTTGATCCATGTTTTTGGACTGTGGGAGGAAACCGGAGAAGCCGGAGGAAACCCACGCGGACACGGGGAGAACATGGAAACTCCACCCAGATTGGGATTCGAACCAGGAATCTCTAACGCTGAGAGGAGAACATGCTAAACACTAAACCACTGTGCCGCCCTTGATATTATTATCCATTATCTTCCGGTTTGTAGGGGGGTTCCCCATGCCCATCCAGGGGAGGACGTCTGCCAAGACAGGGCGCCAATCCATCGCTGGGCACAAACACACTCTCACAGACACTCACACACTCTATATGGGGCAATTTGGAGAATTCAATTGACCTTGATCCATGGTTTTGGACTGTGGGAGGAAACCGGAGAACCCGGAGGAAACCCACGTGGACACAAGAACGTGAAACTCCACCCAGATCCCTAGTGCTGAGAGGCGAACATGCTAACCACTAAGCCACCGTCCGCCCAATGCCCATCCAGGGGAGAACGTTTCGGGCGCTGGGCAGATACACCCATGACAGGGCGCCAATCTATCAGATTGTCCATCCATCCATTATCTTCCGCTTTATCTTCTATTAGGGTCGCAGTGGGGTTCCCCATGCCCATCCAGGGGAGAACGTCTCGGGTGCTGGGCAGATACACCCAGGACAGGACACCAATCCATCGCTGGACACACACTCACTCACACAGACACACTCTACATGGGGCAATTTGGAGAATTCAATTGACTTGATCCATGTTTTTGGACTGTAGGAGGAAACCGGAAAACCCGGAGGAAACTCACACAGACACGGGGAGAACATGGAAACTCCACCCAGATGGGTATTCAAACCGGGAATCCCTAGCGCTGAGAGGCGAATCAGTCGTCCAGTTAATGGATATTTAACCTTGATGTTCTATGAATTTGAAACCATTGCTAAAGAAACCAGTTCTCACTCTCCAGTCCTCTTGTTCTCGGGGGAGTTTGGGGTTTCTCACTGTTGCACTGCCCTCCCCAGGGCAGGAAGACCCTGAAAAGAAGAATGAATGAAAATAGAAGGGGTCATTCTCACTTGTTCTTGTCTGAAAGTGATGGCTGGCGGGGGGTTGCCATCTCCTTGGCAACGCATCTCCACCGTGTCCCCCTCTTTGACCAGACCCTCGGGTGATTCCATCCACATTCTCAAATTGGTTGTTGGGTCTGAGGGGCAGAGACGCACGCAGACAATTAATAGTGGCTCATTCAGCAAAGTGTCTCCAGGGCAGCCTGGATAACAGCCCCGGAGTCGGGAATTCTAAAGGCATCGCACCCACGAGCCCCCATTCTGAGGGGGGCAAATATTCAAATACCAGATTTTAAAGCTTTCACAAAGGATGAGGATCTAATCTATCTTCATGCTGTTTTATTTATTTAATAAAACAGATTCAAAATCTAACTGAATCAAAGTAAAATGTCACCGTTGGAACTTTCAGCTCAAACCCTGCCTTTATCTTCCGCTTTATCCTCTATTAGGGTCGTGGGGTGGGGTTCCCCATGCCCATCCAGGGGAGAACGTTTCGGGCGCTGGGCAGATAGACCCAGGACAGGGCGCCAATCTATCACTGGGCACACACTCACTCACACAGACACACTCTATATGGGGCAATTTGAAGCGTTTCATTGACCATGATCCATGTTTTTGGACTGTGGGAGGAAACCGGAGAACCCGGAGGAAACCCACGCGGACACGGGGAGAACATGGAAACTCCACCCAGATTGGGATTTGAACTGGGAATTCCCTAGAGCTGAGAGGAGAACATGCCAACCACTAAACCGTTGTGCCACCCTAATTGTGCAAGTTCATCCTTGCATTATCTTCCACTTTATCCTCTATTGGGGTCGCAGGGGGTTCTCAATGCCCATCCAGGTGAGAACGTTTCGGGCGCTGGGCAGATCTATCGCCAATCTATCACTGGACACACACTCACTCACACAGACACACTCTATATGGGGCAATTTGGAGAAAACTCAATTGACTTGATCCATGTTTTTGGACTGTGGGAGGAAACCGGAGAACCTGAAGGAACCCAAGTGGACACGGGGAGAACATGGAAACTCCACCCAGATTGGGATTCGAACCGGGAATCCCTAGTGCTGAGAGGAGAACATGCTAACCACAAAGCCACCGTGCCGCTCTGCCTTAAATTCATTCATTCATTCATTATCTCCCGCTTTATCCTCCACCAGGGTCGCGGTGGGGTTCACCATGCCCATCCAGGGGAGAACGTCTCGGGTGCTGGGCAGATACACCCAGGACAGGGCGCCAATCTATCGCTGGGCACTGCCTTAAAGTTATATTCAATAAATAATAAGTAAGATGAAACATCACTTACAGTGCACTGTGATGTTGATGTCTTTAGACTTGGCCGTTAAGATGCTGCCGGGAACGTAGTAGCTGACCTCGCAGGAGAACGGTGGCATCCCCGTCCTCTCTGATCACCTTGTACTGAAGCTCGCTCTGCACTGTGAACAGTCCACTGTACTCCTTGGTCACCAGGGTGACCACGTTCACCTCTGTTCACACCAAAACAAGGAGATTATAAGCTGCTTATTCTAAAAACGGTTAGAGGAGCTGCTGAAACACATTACATCAGCATGTTCCATTTCATCTATAGCAGCTTACACATATATTTACATTTACATTACATTTAGTCATTTAGCAGACGCTTTTATCCAAAGCGACTTACAAATGAGAACACCACAAGTCAGAAGCCATGGAGAAAACCAACTATACTGTAAATTCATCAAACCTGATTGTTATTCGAAGCTGCGCCCCCTTCCCCCCTTTTTTATTTATTTATTTTTTTTTTTTTTTTTAATTTATTTTATTTCTACACCAGGTGTTTGTTAAAGAGATGCGTCTTCAGTAGTTTCTTAAAACTGTTTAGAGATTCTGCCTTACGGACAGAGTTGGGAAGAACGTTCCACCATTTTGCAGTGGTGAACGCCACGGAGTGAGAATTAGCTCCTCGGTGAGGTGGAACCACCTGACGACAATCATCACTGGAGCTAAGTGAACGAGTCGGAGTGTATTTTGAAAAGATAGAGTGAAAGTAGGATCCAGAAATGGTTCCATGTTCTCCCCGTGTCCATGTGGGTTTCCTCCGGGTTCTCCGGTTTCCTCCCACAGTCCAAAAACATGGACCAAGGTCAATAGAGTTCTCCAAATTGCCCCATATAGAATGTGTGCCCAGTGATAGATTGGCATCCTGTCCTGGGTGTGTCTGCCCAGCGTCTGAAACGTTCTCCCCTGGATGGGCATGGAGAACCCCCCTGCGACCCTAATATAGTATAAAGTGGAAGATAATGGATGGATGGATATAGTCTGTGTGAGTTGAGTGTGTGACCAGCAATAGAGTGGGGTGTGGTAGCTCAGTGGTTAGGGCACTGGGCTATCATAACCCATCCTGTTTGGGGTAAGAACCCAGGGTTGGTCATACAGTACAATGGAGCAATGAAGGCTCAAAGACCCACATTGGTAACTTCAGCGGACCTGAGAATTGAACCCACAACCTTCAGATTGATAACCCAACACCCTAACCAATGAGCTACCACACCCCACTCTATTGCTGGTCACACACTCAACTCACACAGACTATATCCATCCATCCATTATCTTCCACTTTATCCTCTATTAGGGTCGGGGGGGGGTTCTCCATGCCCATCCAGGGGAGAACGTTTCAGTACACCCAGGACAGGACGCCAATCTATCACTGGGCACACACTCACTCACACACACACTCTATATGGGGCAATTTGGAGAACTCAATTGACCTTGATCCATGTTTTTGGACTGTGGGAGGAAACCGGAGAACCCGGAGGAAACCCACATGGACACGGGGAGAACATGGAAACTCCACCCAGATTGGGATTCAAACTGAGCTGAGAGGAGAACATGCTAACCACTAAACCACCATACCACCTTCCTTTGAACTCGTATTGATATAATTAACTAAAACGTGCTCTGTCCAAATTGCCCCATATAGAGTGTGTCTGTGTGAGTGAGTGAGTGTGTATCCAGTGATAGATTGGTGTCCTGTCCTGGGTGTATCTGCCCAGCGCCCAAAACATTCTCCAGTGGATGGGCATGGGGAACCCCCCCCCCATCGCGACCCTAGTAGAGGATAAAACGGAAGATAACGGATGTTTTTTTGCTTATTTTAAATTTTTTCTTAACTTTTCTTAATTTTTTTTTTGGACCGTGCTGCCCCGCTTTCAACTCGTATTGATATAATTAACTAAAGCGCGCTCTGTCCAGCTGTTATTTATGATCCGCTCTCAGCTGGTAATCAATAAAGTACTCACTCAGGTGATAAAGGGGTGCTGCCTTTAAAAGCAGGTCACGACAAAAAGCAGGAGGATTAATTAGACTGTATTTATATTTAGGTTTTAATCTGTAGTAGGCGGCACGGTGGCTTAGTGTTTAGCATGTTCTCCTCTCAGCACTAGGGATTCCCGGTTCGAATCCCCATCTGGGTGGAGTTTCCATGTTCTCCCCATGTCCCCGTGGGTTTCCTCCGGGTTCTCCGGTTTCCTCCCACAGTCCAAAAACATGGATCAAGTCAACTGAGTTCTCCAAATTGCCCCATATAGAGTGTGTGTGTTTGTGTGAGTGTGTGTCCAGCGATAGATTGGTGTCCTGTCCTGGGTGTATCTGCCCAGCGCCCGAAATGTTCTCCCCTGGATGGGCATAAGGAACCCCCAACCCCTGTAGAGGACCCTAGTAGAGGATAAAGCGGAAGATAATGGCTGGATGGATGAAAATGTAAAAAGTTGGGGTGGCACGGTGGTTTAGTGGTTTGGCATGTTCTCCTCTCAGCGCTAGGGATTCCCGGTTCGAATCCCAATCTGGGTGGAGCTTCCATGTTCTCCCCGTGTCCGCGTGGGTTTCCTCCGGGTTCTCCGGTTTCCTCCCACAGTCCAAAAACATGGATCAAGTCAATTGAGTTCTCCAAATTGCCCCATATAGAGTGTGTCAAGTGAGTGAGTAAGTGTGTGTCCAGTTATAGATTGGTGTCCTGTCCTGGGTGTATCTGCCCAGTGCCCGAGATGTTCTCCCCTGGATGGGCATGGGGAACCCCCCCCCCCCATAAATCAGAAGATAATGGATGGATGGATGAATAATCTGTAGTAACGCTCTCGTTCCGGTTCTGTATACTCACTGCCGGTTTTGGGGTGCAGTCGTTGGTGGTTGCGGTACCAGGTGATGTTTGGTTTGGGGAAGCCCTCGCTGGTTTCACACGTTGCGATCTGAGTGCAAACAGAACCGAGTGTTTGATTTATTTCCAGCACTCTGCTTAAAGGAAGCTCATTAATAATCAGCAGGGGGTCTGATACTAACCTTTGATGGTAAGGCATTCATCACCGAGACACCAGACTGAACTGCCTCAATCACGGGATGCTCCGGGGGGTCTGCGGAAACAGCGACGTGATGTGAGTGTGAGTGTGTGTGTGTGTGTGTGTGTGTGTGCAATCCTTTGAGTCGTACCTGACCCTTGCACACTCTATAGATCAGCTTACAATAATCACTCTTACCAAAAACCGTAAGGTGGGTCCTCCCCTCTTCGTTGCCCGCTGCGAGGCCGTTGACCTGGCAGAAAAACTCGCGCTCATCCAAGATGCCGACATCCACGATGGTCAGGCTCTCACCGTAGACGTGCCCCGTCACCCCGATGCGCTCTGTGTACGGCGTGTTTTCATCCACTTTCTGCATGGTGAGGTCACTGTAGGAGATCCTGACTCTTTTACCTCCAGCATTACGCTACGGGTAAAGGAAATATAGATTAGTACATATACAGTACACATATTGTACACATACGGTACACATATACAGTACACATATAGTACACATACGGTACACATACAGTACACATATACATTACACATATACTACACATACGGTACACATATACAGTACACATATAGTACACATACGGTACACATATACAGTACACATATAGTACACATACGGTACACATACAGTACACATATACATTACACATATACTACACATACGGTACACATATACAGTACACATATAGTACACATAAGGTACATATACAGTACACATATAGTACACATAAGGTACACATACAGTACACATATACATTACACATATAGTACACATAAGGTACACATACAGTACACATATACATTACACATATAGTACACATAAGGTACACATATAGTACACATAAGGTACACATATAGTACACATATACATTACACATATAGTACACATAAGGTACACATATAATACACATATACATTACACATATAGTACACATACGGTACACATATAGTACACATATACTACACATATAGTACACATATACTACACATATAGTACACATATAGTGCACATATACTACACATGAGGTACACATGTAGTACACATACATTACACATATAGTGCACATAAGGTACACATACAGTACACATATACTACACATAAGGTACACATATAGTACACATATAGTGCACATATACTACACATGAGGAACACATATAGTACACATACATTACACATATAGTACACATAAGGTACACATATAGTACACATATACTACACATGAGGTACACATAAGGTACACATATACATTACATATATAGTACACATAAGGTACACATATAGTACACATATACTACACATAAGGTACATATATACATTACACATATAGAACACATAAGGTACACATATACATTACACATATAGAACACATAAGGCACACATATAGTGCACATATACTACACATGAGGTACACATACAGTACACATACTGTACACAGACCATACATTTTTTCGATAACAAAAACTTTTTCATCCATCATCCTCCGCTTTATCCTATATTAGGGTCGTGGAGGGGGGGTGGGTTCCCCATGCCCATCCAGGGGAGAACATCTCGGGCGCTGGGCAGATACACCCAGGACAGGAAACCAATCTATCTCTGGACACACACTCACTCACACAGACACACTCTATATGCGGCAATTTGGAGATTTCAATTGACCTCGATCCATGTTTTTGGACTGTGGGAGGAAACCGGAGAACCCGGAGGAGACCCACGCAACATGGGGAGAACATGGGAACTCCACCCAGATTGGGATTCGAACCGGGAATCACCAGTGCTGAGAGGAGAACATGCTAACCACTAAGCCAGCGTGCTGCCCATCTGCAACACAGTGTACTTTTTAATTTTTTTTTAATTAACAGATATTACATACTGTACACATGCCAACTTACTGTATTGCATATTTTTCGTTATATTATATTTTTCGTTATATTATTAGTAGTATTTTACTGCGCTGTTAATTTTATTATTAAATATTTATTATTAAATAGCAGTTTATACAGATGCTCTATTAGTCAGGTTTATATATAATGTACGAAAGGGGAATGAAAAATTAAATAAACATTTAATAAACTACTTGGCGGCATGGTGGCTTAGTGGTTAGCATGTTCTCCTCTCAGCTTTAGGGATTTCCGGTTCGAATCCCCATCTGGGTGGAGTTTCCATGTTCTCCCTGTGTCTGCGTGGGTTTCCTCCGGGTTCTCCGGTTTCCTCCCACAGTCCAAAAACATGGATCAAGTCAATTAAATTCTCCAAATTGCCCCATATAGAGTGTGTGTGTGTGTGTGAGTATGTACCCAGCGATGGATTGGCGTCTGCCCAGCGCCCGAAACGTTCTCCCCTGGATGGACATGGGGAACCCCCCCCCCCCCCGCGACCCTAATAGAGGATAAAGTGGAAGATAATGGATGGATGAATAAAGTACTTATGGATCGTGTCAAATATTTAGAGATCTTGAAAACCCACACCATCATGATGGAGATATTTTTTTATTTCAACCTACAGTTTCTATTTTATGACTTCTAAATAGTGAAGTGTGTACGGCAAGTAGAGTATGTACGTACCACAAACCACTGCACCATCATCATGGTGGGTTCTTGAGCAAAGCTGTAGTTGCAGTGGATTACAGCAGACACGCCCTTATAGACCTCCACATTTTCCTCCATGTGCAGAGTGACCTGAGCATCAGCTGCAAAAGAAGACATATCTGTAAGTTGTTGTGCACCGAGTCAGTAGAAAACCCCAAAACGTTAACTGCAGAGTCACAGGGATGAGAAAGTGACATCCATCCATCCGTCTTTCGCTTTATTATTATTATTCATTCATTCATCCATTATCTTCCACTTTATCCTCTACTAGGGTCGTGGTGGGGTTCCCCATGCCCATCCAGGGGAGAACGTTTCGGGCGCTGGGCAGATACACCCAGGACAGGACACCAATCTATCACTGGGCACACACTCACTCACACACACACACACACTCTATATGGGGCAATTTGGAGAACTCAATTGACTTGATCCATGTTTTTGGACTGTGGGAGGAAACCGGAGAACCCGGAGGAAACCCACGCAGACACGGGGAGAACATGGAAACTCCACCAAGATTGGGATTCGAACCGGGAATCCCTAGGGCTGAGAGGAGAGCATGCCAACCACTAAGCCACCATGCCTCCTTGCTTTATTATTATTAGTATTTTTATTATTATGATTTATTTTGCCTACTGTACACACAGAGGAATTTGTCCTCCACATTTATCCCATCCATGCAGTGAAACACACACACACACACTGGCGACGTGAGAACGCGTGTCCGGAGTGGTGGGCAGCCTTGAAGACGATCTAATCGACGAATCCCGGGGAGCAATTGGGGTCAGGTGCCTTCAGCCATAGTATTTGGTGGGACCGGGAATCGAACCGGAGACCTTCAGGTCGCAATGCTGGTTCCTTAACCACAAGCCCATGACTGCTTAATTCTGTGCTAGGGTTGTGGGAGGGTATTTTGGCCGTTGGGCAGACACCCCCATGGGGAAAACGTGGAAAGTCCACCCAGATCGGGATTCAAACCTGAATGCCCAGCACTGAGAGGAGAACATGCTAACCACTAAGCCACCATGCCGCCAGAGAAAGAGACATTTACACCTATAATAAATTCCGGTATCACAAATTCAAGCACTTCTTATTGAATCCCACTCCCAGAAACGTTCCCAACGTTAAAAAGACTTCCATACAACGGCTGGCTGCAGGACCTCTACATTCCCGGCATTTCTGCACCGAACAACAATGTAATCATGAATGCCCATCTTCTGTCTGCGGGTGAAACATTCACCCACCGGCTGATCCAGGGTCGAGGAGACCGTGGAACCGGTGACCTACATTAGCGGGAGCGCCCACCGTGCGGCGGCAGACGGCTCGGGGGCTCTGACACACATGTGCTGGATCACAAATGTTATCCGAGGAATGTCTTATATGCCATAATCTCAAAAATGGTTCCCAATGGTTCCCATGTCCATCCAGGGAAGAACGTTTCAGACGTTGGGCGGATACACCCGGGACAGGGCGCCAATCTATTGCTGGGTACACACTCAATCACACAGACACGCACACAGACACACTCTCTATGGGGCAATTTGGAAAATTCAATTGACCTTGATAGTCCAAAAACATGGATCAAGGTAAAGTGAATGCTCCAAATTGCCCCATAGTGTGTCTGTGTGAGTGAGTGTGTGCCCAGCGATGGATTGGCGCCCTGTCCCGGGTGTATCCGCCCAACGTCTGAAACGTTCTTCCCTGGATGGGCATGGGGAACCCCCCCGCGACCCTAATAGAGGATAAAGCGGAAGATAATGGATGGATGGAATAATTATACATTTTGATTTCCTCCCTTGTCCCCTCTTTCCCGCCCCCTTTGTTATTTTATTTATTTATTTAAAACTATTTTTTTCATTATATTCTTATTTTATTTCATTTTATTATTATTATTATTATTATTATTGGCGGCACGGTGGCTTAGTGGTTAGCACGTTCTCCTCTCAGCACTAGGGATTCCCGGTTCGAATCCCCATCTGGGTGGAGTTTCCATGTTCTCCCCGTGTCTGCGTGGGTTTCCTCCGGGTTCTCTGATTTCCTCCCACAGTCCAAAAACATGGATCAAGTTAAGTGAATTCTCAAAATTGCCCCATATAGAGTGTGTCTGTGTGAGTGAGTGTGTGCCCAGCGATGGATTGGCGCCCTTTCCTGGGTCTATCTGCCCAGCGCCTGAGACGTTCTCCCCTGGAACCCCCCCGCGACCCTCATAGAGGATAAAGCGGGAGATAATGAATGAATTATTATTATTATTATTATTATTATTATTATTTTTTATTTTTTTCCCCTTTAATCTAGGTGGGGGGGGGAACTAAAATTGGGTGGGCGGGGGAATAAGGAAAGCATGTGAAATGTCTCTGTATGTTAAGACTGTTTTTTTTCCTCAATAATAAACAAAAAAAAAAAAAATAATAATAATACATTTTATTTATATAGTGCTTTTTCGGGACCTCAAAGACGCTTTACAAAATGAATAGAGCAATAAAACATTAAAACACACGAGACATATTAAACATTAGTGCAGTTATACAATAAGAAAAGCAAAATTAAAAAGCAGAAACAGAAATCAAATATCAAAACAAATGAAATTAGATTAGAGGTTTATATATATATATTTTTTTTGCGACCTTCATCAGAAGACGGATGAGACGAATCGTTTAAAACAGCTTCATATCGAGGTTTTAAAATCGAATGGCTCTTTTATCTGCTGTGTAATATGAAAGACGTTGTTATTGCCTCCTGGATAATGATATTGCTCCTGAGGTTCCTATCAACGCTGGGCTTGTAAACACAAACACACAGGTAGTTCCCTCACGTACGCTTAACGGCCGTGTTATTATGTTATTTTAGTGAAGCTTAGCTCCGGGGATTCAGAATGAATAAAAGTTCGTTTTAATGTACGGTGTTTCTGTTGCTCTGTTCAGGAAAGCGGAATTTTGACGACTTTAATTTGCTATTAAGGTGGAACCTTTCGTTTTGTGGCTAATCCGTCCGAGAGCCATCGATGAAGTCCGAAATCCATAAGAACGGAGGAATCTATTTTCATTTAAATACAATTTATTTATTCTAGAGACTCGAGAACAAAGACATAATATATACAGTGTTTTATATCCATCCATTATTGTCCTCTTAATCCTCTACAGGGGTGTACATCCAGGGGAGAACGTTTCGGGCGCTGGGCAGATATACTCAGGACAGGATGCCAACCCATCACTGGACACACACTCACTCACACAGACACACTCTATATGGGGCAATTTGGAGAATTCAATTGACTTGATCCATGTTTTTGGCCTGTGGGAGGAAACCGGAGAACCCGGAGGAAACCCACGCGGAGACGGGGAGAACATGGAAACTCCACCCAGATGGGGATTCAAACCACTAAACCACTAAACCATCGTGCCACCCCCAAATATATATATATATTCATTCATCCATTCATTATCTTCCGCTTTATCCTCTATTAGGGTCGCGCTGGGGTTCCCCATGCCCATCCAGGGGAGAACGTCCCATGTGCTGGGCAGATATACCCAGGACAGAGCGCCAATTTATCACTGGACACACACTCACTCACTCACACACACTCTATATGGGGCAATTTTGAGAATTCAATTGACCTCGATCCATGTTTTTGGACTGTGAGAGGAAACCGGAGAACCCGGAAGAAACCCACGCAGACACGGGGAGAGCATGGAAACTCCACCCAGATGGGGATTCGAACCGGGAATCCCTAGTGCTGAGAGGAGAACATGTTAACCACTAAGCCACCCAAATATATATATATATATATACTGTACATTCATCCATCCATTATCTTCTACTTTATCCTCTATTAGGGTCGCGGGGGGGTTCCCCATGTCCATCCAGGGGAGAACGTTTCAAGTGCTGGGCAGATACACTTAGGACAGGACGCCTATCCATCGCTGGACACACACTCACTCACACAGACACACTCTATATGGGGCAATTTGGAGAACTCAATTGACTTGATCTATGTTTTTGGACTGTGGGAGGAAACCAGAGAACCCGGAGGAAACCCACGCGGACACGGGGAGAACATGGAAACTCCACCCAGATGGGGATTCGAATCGGGAATCCCTAGTGCTGAGAGGAGAACGTGCTGACCACTAAGACACAGTGCCGCCTATATATATATATATATATATATATATATATATATATATATATATATATATATATCCATTATCTTCCGCTTTATCCTATATTAGGGTCGCGGGTGGGGTTCCCCATGCCCTTCCAGGGGAGAACGTTTCGGGCGCTGGGCAGATACACCCAGGACAGGGCGCCAATCCATCGCTGGGCATATATATATATATATATAATCTACCTAATTTGTAATTGTAATTACAATTTTTCTGACTTTATTGTGGAGATTTGACTGCTGGCTGTACTCTGTATGTCGACGCATGTAGATTAGATTAGATTAGATTTTGATTTGGTCATTTGAAAAATAAGAGCATGAAATTTTGCCAAAACATTAAAGTACTGAAATGAAATCAGACGCAGTAGATACTGATAACCACATAGATTATTCAGTATTCACATGTTCGTGCAAGGTTCTAAATAAAACCTGCTTTTAATGTAGCCGGCGTCCTACCAGCGTCCCGATCCTAATCGCTCTGCGCTCCGATTCGTCCCCCGGATTCCATTCTGAGTCCAGGTTCTTATTCATGAACATGCTGGAACCAAAACAACTCCTGACCACTGAACCACAGCTTTGTGTTCGAATGCCACCCACTTCTGCCTCGTTTCTCCCAATGCCTCTTTCACTTCTAAGACATTCTCTTTTTAGGTTTTGTCTACCCCCCCCCCCCCCCGCCTTCCCTCCCCCCTCCTGTCTCTCGGGCTGCCCGTCCTCCTCCTCGTTTGCCACCGTCGCTCCTTCTTACGCTGTCTCTCAGAAAGTAGAGAATGGGTTCATGCTGAAAGGCCCCCTGTTTAATGGGAAACATCTGGGGGAAAAGGGGCCCGGGTGTGGTGGGGTGCAGGGGAGACGGGGATTATGGGATTTCTGCCTCCTTGGTGAGTGATGGAAAAGCAGGGAGGATGAGTAAAGGGTTCAGAGGTGAGGACACTACACCACCAGCTCATCACTTCACTTCCTCGAGTGTCTGTGGTGTGAAGGTCAGTAGAAGGAGGGGGTGGGGGGGAGATAGACCCATGTTCTGATTCCTTTTAGAATAAAAACACGGTTCTCGAATTACATGCTCTGTGTGTCACCAAGAGAATCTGTGGCTGTTGTATTGTTTTATATAAACAATATATTTTTATATAAATTAATGTCTAAGAGTGTCTTATTGCCCCTATATTGTGTTAATTGGCAATTTAGCCATCCATCCATTATCTTCTGCTTTAGGGTCAGGGGGGGGGGGTCCAATGTCCATCCAGGGGAGAACGTTTCGGGCGCTGGGCAGATACACCCAGGACAGGACGCCAATCTATCTCTGGACACACTCACTCACACAGACACACTCTATATGGGGCAATTTGGAAAACTCAATTGACTTGATCCATGTTTTTGGACTGTGGGAGGAAACCGGAGAACCCGGAGGAAACCCACGCAGACATGGGGAGAATGGGGAATCCCTAGTCCTGAAAGGAGAACATGCTAACCACTAAGCCACCGTGCCACCGCTGTGTATTTCCATTTATGATATATGATTTCAAATAAATGTGGCACGGTGGCTTAGTGGTTGAGCATGTTCTCCTCTCAGCACTAGGGATTCCCGGTTCGAATCTCCATCTGGGTGGAGTTTCCATGTTCTCCCCGTGTCCGCGTGGGTTTCGTCCGGGTTCTCCGGTTTCCTCCCACAGTCCAAAAACATGGATCAAGTCAATTGAGTTCTCCAAATTGCCCCATATAGAGTGTGTTTGAGTGAGTGAGTGTGTGTCCAGCGATGGATTGACGCCCTGTCCTGGGTGTATCTGCCCAGCGCCTGAGATGTTCTCCCCTGGATGGGCATGGGGAACCCCACCGCGACCCTAATAGAGGAAAAAGCGGGAGATAATGAATGAATGAATCCACCAATCCATCGCAGGGCACACACTCACTCACACACACACACTCTATATGGGGCAATTTGGAGAACTGAATTGACTTGATCCATGTTTTTGGACTGTGGGAGGAAACCGGAGAACCCGGAGGAAACCCACGCGGACACGGGGAGAACATGGAAACTCCACCTAGATGGGGATTCGAACCGGGAATCCCAACCGCTGAGAGGAGAACGTTCTAACCACTAAGCCACCGTGCCGCCGTCTTATAACAGTTATATATATATATATTTATGTCTCTCTGTCTCCCTCAGTCTTATTAAACTGAGACACAGTCACGTCTCACTGCTCCCATTCATCATGCACTTACCAATTGTCCCTGCCCCCCTCTCACAGCCCCCCCCCCACTTCTACCCCACATCAAGATGCCCTGCTCGTTTCAAACCAAGACCCTGCCCTGTCTGCCGTCCCCTCGAGCTACTCAGCTATAAAAGCGGAGGCTACAGGCTGCAGCCGCCCAGCCGGAACCTCCGCCATTGTCTGGACACCTGCGGAACCCCACTGAGTCTCACAGTCCTCATCCACATCTGAGACATTAGGCACCTGAAGTTAAGAAGTGCGCGGAACGTTAACATTAACATGTGAACAAGACATTAAATATCAACCAGCTGACCCAGCGTGGATTTCTCAAATGAGGGGACACTCGTTCTCCTGAATTTATAGAACGTGGTTTGTATAGAGTTAGGAGGGGGTCCAGCGAGGACTCATTGCAAACTGGGTTTTAAGGTGTTAAGGCGCCAAAAAAAGGAAACAGGGGTCCAATCCAATCTTTCACTGGGTACAGACATTATATAAGGGCAATTTGGAGCAGCCCATTCACCTCGAATCCATGTCTCTGTACTGTGGGAGGAAACTGGAGAGCTGGGACACGGGGAGAACATGGAAACTCCACCCAGATTGGGATTCGAACCAGGATCCCTAGTGCTGAGAGGAGAACATGCCAACCACTAAACACAATGTTGGCCAAAAGTGACAAGGGTTTAAGATTTAAATTAATATATATAAATAAAAAATAGGGCGGCACGGTGGCTTAGTGTTTGGCATGTTCTCCTCTCGAATCCCCATCTGGGTGGAGTTTCCATGTTCTCCCCGTGTCCGTGTGGGTTTCCTCCGGGTTCTCCGTTTTCCTCCCACAAACATGAAGGTCAATTCCATCCATTATCTTCCGCTTTATCCTCTATTAGGGTCGTGGGGAGGGGGGGTTCTCCATGCCCATCCAGGGGGGAACATTTCGGGCGCTGGGCAGATACACCCAGGACAGGGTGCCAATCTATCACTAGACACAAACTCACTCACACATACACACTCTATATGGGGCAATTTGGAGAATTCAATTGACTTGATCCATGTTTTTGGACTGTGGGAGGAAACCGGAGAACCCGGAGGAAACCCACGTGGAAACGGGGAGAACATGGATATTCCAACCAGATTGGGATTCGAACCGGGAATCCCAAGTGCTGAGAGGAGAACATGCTAACCACTAAGCCACCGTGCCACCTGGAGGTCAAATGAATTCTCCAAATTGCCCCATATACAGTAGAGTGTGTCTGTGTGAGTGAGTGTGTGTCCAGCGATAGATTGGCGTCCTGTCCTGGGTGTATCTACCCAGCGCCCGAAACAACCCCCACCCCCCCCCCCCCACCCCACCCCCACGACCCTAGTAGAGGATAAAGCAGAAGATAATGGATGGATAAATAAAAAGCACCTTTATTAAAATAAACACATTTTAATGAATTTAATTTTAAATGTGGAGTACACGGAGTGCCGGAGTTTATTTTCGAGGTCTAATCCTCCCTGTCCTTGCAGCGGAGGTTATGACAGAACGTTCTCCGGTGCGTGTTTAATCGTATTAGCGGAGGTACGGAGCATCTTGTCGGGGGGATTTGAGGCTGAAGCGACGGAGAATTCTCTTATCTGAGGGAAGAAAGCCGGGAACCTGGGGTGCATGAACGTCATGTTGCAGCGATGCGCTCACACCGGCGAGGCGAGGCGAGGCGAGGCGAGGAGAGGAGAGGCGGCCGGCTGTCTTTACAGACCGCCGAATATTTGCAAGTGTTGACAGAAGCTGAAATAAAGTGTGGATGACTTAAACCGCACTGCAGGAGCGAGTGGGTTCGGGGAGCGGTGCTGGGAGCAGATAAAGGAATAACAAACCATAAACGTCAGCGGCTGTGAAACCGCCGCCACGTCTAACGCTCGGCTGCGGAGTTCAGGCCGAAAGAAATGCTCACGGCGGGACGGGACTCCTCTCGCATTCTGTATAAAGTCTGTATTCATCCGTACAGACATAGAACAGAGGAATAAAATGAAACAAATATCGCACATATGATACATAAATACAATTGTGTGTCATCATTTAGGAGTGAACAATTATTCTGTGTTTGATTACAGCAGAATGTATATGGAAAACAGCAGCGGTCTCAGTACTGCCCCTGTGTAATGCCATTTTTTAACTTTTTGCAGTCCAAACATTTAGACATTTTGGCTCCATTTTTATTTATTGGAGACACACAAATCTCTCTCTCTCTTTCTCTCTCTCTTACACACACACACACTCACACACACAAACACACAAGCACACACAAAACTCGAGTTTCATCAATAAACTCAAGTTCAACTCAAGTTATTTTTTATGGAGTCCTTTTTACAACAGTACATCGTCACAAAGCAGCTTTACAGAGTTAAAAACCTTTAAACCCCCAAAGAGCAAGCCGAAGCGACAGTGGCAAGAAAAATCTCCCTGTTATGTTGATATTTAAGGAAGAAACCTTGTGAGGACCGAGGGCCGGCAGCATCAACAGTGTAGGACAGCCATGTAGAGATGTTTAACAAAACTCCAACACAAACGCAAAGCAGGAACTTTGTTACGGCTTTATTGTTCCTACCAGACAAATCCATCCATCATCCGCTTTATCCTTTATTAGGGTCGCGGGGGGGTTCCCCATGCCCATCCAGGGGAGAACGTGTCGGGTGCTGGGCAGATACACCCAGGACAGGACGCCAATCTATCACTGGACACACATTCACTCACAC
>JAFMOC010000509.1:200000-212500 GCA_019802505.1 Corydoras sp. C115 | reverse complement strand
AACACAAATCCTGTTTGCCCCCCCACCCCCCCCCCCACCCCACACACCACAACCAGAGGATCAGCATCAAACATGCAAATCCCTAACGCAGCCAGCGGTGAACCTGATCCTGAGCAGGACTCGGGGGAGTGGAGGAACACTCCACAGCTCTCCACGACATGCAAACACACTCGAGCGTTCATCTGGGACAAAAACGACACTCGTGTACCCCCATGACCACACACACACACACACACACACACACACACACACACACACACACACACACACACACACACACACACACACACACACACAGAGCGGAAAGCTGACCAACATTACAAAATGTCTTTAAAGCCTATCAGACACACATATACTACATAGGGGCAATTTCATTCATTCATTATTAGGGTCGCGGTGGGGTTCCCCATGCCCATCCAGGGGAGAACATCTCGGGCGCTGGGCAGATAGACCCAGGACAGGGCGCCAATCCATCGCTGGGCACACACTCACTCACACAGACACACTCTATATGGGGCAATTTGGAGAACTCAACTGACCTTGATCCATGTTTTTGGACTGTGGGGGGAAACCGGAGAACCCGGAGGAAACCCACACATACAGAACATGAAGGCGGTCACCATGCTGTCTGGTACATATGATGAAATGTTTATTCCTTGTTCATCATCATTAAGTTTAATCCATAAAGACAGTTTAAGGAATTGAATAGAGGACATTCTTGTGGCCCTCAGGGAGCCACGAACGGAACCTTAATAAACACCTTTAATATGTTCTGTAACAGTGGGCGGCAAGGTGGCTTAGTGGTTAGCATGTTCTCCTCTCAGCGCTAGGGATTCCCGGTTCGGATCCCAATCTGGGTGGAGTTTCCATGTTCTCCCCGTGTCCGCGTGGGTTTCCTCCGGGTTCTCCGGTTTCCTCCCACAGTCCAAAAACATGGATCAAATCAAATTGAGTTCTCCAAATTGCCCCATATAGAGTGTGTTTGTGTGAGTGTCCAGTGATAGATTGGCCCGTTAGATGCCCTTTAAACCTGTCACAGCCCTTATAATCATCATGATTGGAACCGTTGGAACATTGTCAGAACCCTGCAGAGAGCATGTGCTTTCGATGCCGAGGTAACACTTATGGAACGACTCGTTTCTGTTTTAGCATGAAAATGCCCCTATGAAAACATCAGGTCCATCATGTGATGCTTAGGAGAGGTAAACGGGGCAGATCATGACGTTCCCTCTTAGCGGTGACATCATCATCACAAACCAATGAAAGGTCTTGAAGTGTTTGTAAGATGATAAACTGGGAGCGTTCCTCATTGGTAACAAAATTTGGAAAAAGTTTGGACACGCCCCCTTCTGGCTCCATTATCTATGTCCTCCACTTGTCATATAGATGGAGTTTGTAGTTTTACAATTACAGACTGTAGTTCATCTGTGTTCTTTGTTGTTGTTAGTCCCCTGTTGGTTCTCTGTTCTGTTGGTCAGGAGCATCACAGAACAGGTATCATTTGGGTGGTGGATTGTTTCTTGTCAGTTCTGCAGTGACAGTGATGTGGTGAGGGGGTTTTAGTGCAGCAGTGCTGCTGGAGTTTCATTTAAACACCTCAGTGACACTGCTGGGATAGGAATAATGCACCCACCAAATAACCCCTGCTCTGTGGGGGTACTATTGGGGTTCTGAGCAGTAGAACCGAGTGAAGGGGACGTACACAGTATGTACTGTAGTCCATTTAAGTCCTCAGTGACACTGCTGGGATAGGACTAATGCACCCACCAAATGATACCTGCTCTGTGGGGGTACTATTGGGGTTCTGAGCAGTAGAACCGAGTGAAGGGGACGTACACAGTATGTACTGTAGTCCATTTAAGTCCTCAGTGACACTGCTGGGATAGGACTAATGCACCCACCAAATGATACCTGCTCTGTGGGGGTACTATTGGGGTTCTGAGCAGTAGAACCGAGTGAAGGGGACGTACACAGTATGTACTGTAGTCCATTTAAGTCCTCAGTGACACTGCTGGGATAGGACTAATGCACCCACCAAATGATACCTGCTCTGTGGGGGTACTATTGGGGTTCTGAGCAGTAGAACCGAGTGAAGGGGACGTACACAGTATGTACTGTAGTCCATTTAAGTCCTCAGTGACACTGCTGGGATCCTGAGCATTAGAGAACAGAGCAAAGGGAACGTACACAGTATGTACTGTGGTACATACTGTGTTCGTCCCCTTTGCTCTGTTCTAATGATTGTAGAAGTCCATCTTTACGGAACATGAAACATGGACAATGTTGTACGGAACATGGACAAGTGGAGGACGCGGTAGCTCCGCGATCCGGGTGTTGGGCTATCAATCTGAAGGTTGTGGGTTCAAATCCCAGGTCCACTGATGTTCCCAATGTGGGTCCTTGAGTTTGCATGTTCTCCCCGTGTCCGCGTGGGTTTCCTCCGGGTTCTCCGGTTTCCTCCCACAATCCAAAAACATGGATCAAGGTCAATTGAATGGTCCAAATTGCCCCATATAGAGTGTGTGTGTCTGTGTGAGTGAGTGTGTGTCCAGTGATAGGTTGGCGTCCTGTCCTGGGTGTATCTGCCCAGCGCCCAAAACGTTCTCCCCTGGATGGGCATAGGGACCCCCCCCCCTCCCCCGCGACCCTAATAGAGGATAAAGCAGAAGATAATGGATGGATAAACAACCCAGTAATTTGGAAAATGTAAACGACTAAAATGGAACAAAAAGGGGGCGTGTCCAAACTTTTGACAGCCACTGTAAGTGTAAATCTGTTTATCGTCCACAATCCTCAGCACTTTGTTCACTCTTGTCATTACATGCAAGACTCGATGTTTACCCTAATTCCCAATTTGGCAAATCTGGCCGCGCACAAATGAGCCGAGCCCAGCGTTTCCTTGAGTTCCTCATGAATATTTAAACATTCCGCCTTCGTTTCCGGAAGCTTGTACTTTGAAGTGTCGATGAATGTTTTATTTAAGAATCTGAAATCCCACCAGCCCAATGAGCCTGGCTTATTCATGTAAGTGCAATCTACATCCAGAGGATCCCTTTAATGCATAATTCAGAGGTGAGTCCGAATGCTACCCCATCCATACGCCCCTCCGTACAGAGCTTATCTCGCAGCACGCACCGCCTGAGAAACTACAATCGGAATCGGACTGCGCTCAATCCGGAATCCGTGGGGAATCCCGGAAGCACTTCCGAGTACAATAGATCCACTCGATTCAGAGCAATCCGAGGCCCGAGAGGCCAATCAAAGCCAAATTAGCACTAGAAAGTGCGGCCATCTGAGGAACCCGCGGGTAAATGAAATAATAACCGTCTGCAGCACGGCCGATTGGTCATGTGACCAATGTTTCTTTTGCTAATGGGAGAATGAATCACTCTGAGTGAGAGGTTCTCCACTTGTGATTTATTGGACGCTTTGTTTTCCCCTGTTTCTGTATTAAAAACATGTGTGTGTGTGTGTGTGTGTGTGTGTTTCCTATACCAATCCACTCCGTTGCTTTGATTACTAACACATTTTGGGACATTTAGCAGGTTTATATACTGTTTACAAATGACACAATCGTAGGTTTGTGGTTAAGGAACCAGCCTCGAGACCTAAAGGTCCCCAGTTTGAATCCTGGTCCCATTAAATACCCACACTATGGCTGAAGTGCCCTTGGGCAAGACACCTAACTCCAATTGCTCCCTGGGCGGCATTTACACCTGAGCTCACGTGTGTGTGTGTGTGTGTGTGTGTGTGTGTGTGTGTGTGTGTTTCCTATTCCAATCCACACTATTTCTTTGATTACCACCACATTTGGCATTCCCACACTATGGCTGAAGTGCCCTTGGGCAAGACACCTAATCCCAATTGCTCCCTGGACGGCATTTACACCTGGGCTCCTGTGTGTGTGTGTGTGTGTGTGTGTGTGTGTTTCCTAATCCAATCCACACCGTTGGGAGGTTTATATACTGTTTATATACACCTGGGCTCACGTGTGTGTGTGTGTGTTTCCTATTCCAATCCACACCATTGCTTTGATTACCACCACATTTGGCATTCCCACACTATGGCTGAAGTGCCCTTGGGCAAGACACCTAACCCCAATTGCTCCCTGGGCGGCATTTACACCTGAGCTCCTGTGTGTGTGTGTGTGTGTGTGTGTGTGTGTGCGTGTGTGTTTTCGGCACCGTTGGGAGGTTTATATACTGTTTACAAACAATCGTAGGTTTGTGGTTAAGGAACCAGCCTTGAGACCTAAAGGTCCCCAGTTTGAATCCTGGTTCTACTAAGTACTATGGCTGAAGTGCCCTTAGGCAAGACACCTAACCCCAATTGCATCCTTGGCGACATTTACACCTGGGCTCCTGTGTGTGTGTGTGTGTGTGTGTTTCCTAATCCAATCCACACCGTTGGGAGGTTTATATACTGTTTATATACACCTGGGTTCACGTGTGTGTGTGTGTGTGTGGTGTGTGTGTGTGTGTGTGTGTGGGTGTGTTTCCTATTCCAATCCACACCATTTCTTTGATAACCACCACATTTGGCATTCCCACACTATGGCTGTAGTGCCCTTGGGCAAGACACCTAACCCCAATTGCTCCCTGGGCGGCATTTACACCTGAGCTCCTGTGTGTGTGTGTGTGTGTGTGTGTGTGTGTGTGTGTGTGTGTGTGTGTGTGTGTGTTTTCGTTATTTCAATCCACACCATTTAGCAGGTTTATATACTGTTTACAAATAACACAATCGTAGGTTTGTGGTTAAGGAACCAGCCTTGAGACCTAAAGGTCCCCAGTTTGAATCCTGGTTCTACTAAGTACTATGGCTGAAGTGCCCTTAGGCAAGACACCTAACCCCAATTGCATCCTTGGCGCCATTTACACCTGGGTTCACGTGTGTGTGTGTGTGTGTTTCCTAGTCCAATCCACAGGTTTATATACTGTTTATATACACCTGGGCTCACATGTGTGTATGTGTATATGTGTGTGTGTGTGTGTGTGTGTGTGTGTGTGTGTGTGTGTGTGTTTTCCTATTCCAATCCACACCATTGCTTTGATTACCACCACATTTGGCATTCCCACACTATGGCTGAAGTGCCCTTGGGCAAGACACCTAACCCCAATTGCCCAATTTCACTGCACGGATGGGTTATTTACACGGCATTTACACCTGGTACACCTGGGCTTGTGTGTGTGTGTTTCCTATTCCAATCCACACCATTGCTTTGATGACCACCACGTTTGGTATACTCACATTTTGGGACACTTAGGAGGTTTATGTACTCTTTACAACTGACACAATCGTAGGTTTGTGGTTAAGGAACCAGCCTTGAAACCTAAAGTGCCCCAGTTTGAATCCTGGTCCTACCAAGTACTATGGCTGAAGTGCCCTTGTGTGTGTGTGTGTTTCACTGCACGGATGGGTTACATGTGGGGGACAAATTCCATCCAACATCAGTGATTGCTGGTCCAGGTTTCACACTCAGTAAAGACTGTGGAGGAGAACCAGCCCAACGTTCTCTGACTGTATGACTGTATGTATTATTTCTCACTCTCTTCGTCATTAATGTCAAATATTTAAGGGAGTAGTTTCAGTGGAGTGAACAGCTGTCATATTGAAAAGTGTCCCTGGAATCGAGGGTTGGCCAAATTCGTACAGCCCAGAAGGTCTCCTGAGAACATCTTATCTATATTCACATTTTGGGACATTTAGGAGGTTAATATACTGTTTACAACTGACACAATCGTAGGTTTGTGGTTAAGGAACCAGCCGTGAGACCTAAAGGTCCCCAGTTTGAATCCTGGTCCCATTAAATACCCACACTATGGCTGAAGTGCCCTTGGGTAAGACACCTAACCCCAATTGCATCCTTGGCGCCATTTACACCTGGGCTCCTGTGTGTGTGTGTGTGTGTGTGTGTGTGTTTTCCCTATTCCAATCCACACCATTGCTTTGATTACCACCATGATTTTTTGTGGTTAAGGAACCAGCCTTATGACCTAAAGGTCCCCAGTTTGAATCCTGGTCCTACCAAGTACTATGGCTGAAGTGATTGCTGGTCCAGGTTTCACACTCAGTAAAGACTGCGGAGGAGAACCAGCCCAACGTTCTCTGTACTGTATGACTGTATGTATTATTTCTCACTCTCTTAATGTCAAATATTTAAGGGAGTAGTTTCAACGGAGTGAACAGCTGTCATATTGAAACGTGTCCCTGGAATCGAGGGTCGGCCAAATTCGTGCAGCCCAGAAGGTCTCCTGAGAACATCTTATCTGGGTTCTGGAATCAGAGTGAGAGGGATAAGCCCGGCTGACATTCAGAGGGAAAGGTCAGCTCTACGGCACGTCTGAGATAGAACTCCGATCTCGGTTATTACAGCGCTAGAAAGAACGTCTCTGGCGTATCGCGACGTCAGCTCTCGTGACGGCCGGCCTCAAACAAAAGACCCTCTTGTCTTGAGAAGTGTGGTCAGAGGATGATGGATTAACGGGAAGGCGAGAGGAAAAGGGAGGACCCAAAAAATAATGAGCAGCAGAACATGGTGCCTGCGAGGGGAAAGCAAAGCCATGTTTCATTTATATCCGAGCGTCTTTCATCATTCCCATCTTTGGTAGCAGAAAGTCGTAAAGCGCGAGTGGCGGATCACAAAAACCCGGCCGTCCGCCGGGGTCTGATGGGCTCGCGGCGGTTCAGACTTCTCAACATGAAGAACCAGTGCGCGGTTCCCACTGCACCACGTTTAGGAGGTGGACTGCGCTCTGCGCCTCGCTGCTGAAGTCTGACAGGCTTTAACAAGCTGCCAACAAAGGCCAAGTGCGGGTCCCATCATGCCTTTCATCGCATTCATCAGAGGGCCCGCCGTTTCAGTAGCGTCTTGACCCCCCGCAGGGCGTCCTCGGCGTCCTCAAAGGGAATAGGCGAGTGATCACAGGTGCACTCCGTCGCTAATGAGCGTGCGTATCTGCCCCTGCGTTTGCTAACCCTTGACTCCGTTGTGCACTCGGCTCGGCTCGTTTGGAACCATTCGATTTTAATGGGACCTGCGAAGACTGGAGCAGGGTTAAAGGTTTTGATGTCAGATGTCTTTTACTCTGACTCCGTGCATCCAACCCTCAACTAGGGGATGCACATCCAGTGGAGAACGTTTCGGGCGCTGGGCAGATACACCCAGGACAGGACGTCAGTCTATCACTGGACACACACTCACTCACACAGACACACTTTATATGAGGCAATTTGGACCATTCAATTGACCTTGAGCCATGTTTTTTTTAGGACTGTGGGAGAATACCGGAGAACCCGGAGGAAACCCACGCGGACACGGGAAGAACATGGAAACTCCACCCAGATGGGGATTCGAACGGGGAATCCCTAGTGCTGAGAGGAGAACATGCTAACCACTAAACCACCATGCCACCCAAATATCCATCCATTATCTTCCGCTTTATCCTCTATTAGGGTCGCGGGGGGGGGGGGGGGGGGGGGGGGGGTTCCTCATGCCCATCCAGGGGAGAACGTTTCGGGCACTGGGCAGATACACCCACGACAGGACATCAATCTATCGCTGGACACACACTCACTCACACAAACACACTCTACATGGGGCAATTTGGAGAATTCAATTGACCTTGATCCATGTTTTTGGACTGTGGGAGGAAACCGGAGAACCCGGAGGAAACCCACACGGACATGGGGAGAACATGGAAACTCCACCCAGATTGGGATTCGAACCGGGAACCCCTAGTGCTGAGAGGAGAACATGCTAACCACTAAGCCGCCGTTAAACCCAACTACACCTCTAGTGATGTAGTGGTTAGCCCACCACCCCACACCACATCCCAATATACCGTAAGTGGAGTTTCCATGTTCTTGTGTCTGCGTGGGTTTCCTCCGGGTTCTCCGGTTTCCTCCCACAGTCCAAAAACATGATTCAAGGCGCCCAGTGGTGGATTTCCCAGCTCCTGAAATATTGGCCCTTGAATGTTGGCTGAGTGGTTAGGCATGTTCTCCTCTCAGCTCTAGGGATTTTCCGGTTCGAATCCCAATCTGGGTGGAGTTTCCATGTTCTCCCCGTGTCCACGTGGGTTTCCTCCGGGTTCCTCCCACAGTCCAAAAACATGGCTCAAGGTCAATTGAATTCTCCAAATTGCCCCATATAGAGTGTGTTAGCACTCTGTCATGGGTGTATCTGCCCGGTACCCGAAACGTTCTACCCTGGATGGGCATGGAGAACCCCCCCCCCCCGCAATCCTAGTAGAGGATAAAGCAGAAGATAATGGATGAATGGGAAAACATCCCGTCTGTATTACTATAGTAAATACCACGTGGTACCGCAGTCTGTAGTTCTGATGCTGCATAAATCTAACGCCTCTAAGGTTCCACCAACGCCTCTGGCTGTTGTTTCTGTGTTCTGTTTGTATCTTCTTCAGTCTTACGTCCCAAGCCTGCAGGTAGACTCGCTTATCAGAACGGCCTGGAGGTGAGAGCGATGCTGAGTCAGCGACTCTGCGATTCCCCGAGATAAACTGGCTTTCTGCCTCCAACCAAGTGATTCCAACCTTCAGCAAAAGTTTACGGAAGACAAACGAAGGTGACTTCCAGAGTTTTTTAATTTTAACCTCACATTCTGCTCACACTGGGACACATGCAGCCGCTCAGCATCTCATAAACAACTACCGTATTTTCCGGACTATAAGGCGCACCTAAAAGCCTAAAATTTTCCCAGAAAGCGCCTTATAATCCGGTGCGCCTTATACGTGAACTCATTCATTCATTATCTCATTCTCCCGCTTTATCCTCTATTAGGGTCGCGGTGGGGTTCCCCATGCCCATCCAGGGGAGAACATCTCGGGCGCTGGGCAGATAGACCCAGGACAGGACGCCAACCTATCACTGGACACACACTCACTCACATAGACACACTCTATATGGGGCAATTTGGAGAATTCAATTGACTTGATCCATGTTTTTGGACTGTGGGAGGAAACCGGAGAACCCGGAGGAACCCCACGCAGACACGGGGAGAACATGGAAACTCTCAGCATTATGGATTCCCGGTTCAATCCCCATCTGGGTGGCGTTTCCATGTTCGCCCCGTATCTGCGTGGGTTTCCTCCGGGTTCTCCGGTTTCCTCCCTCAGTCCAAAATCATGGATTAAGGTCAATTGAGTTCTCCAAATTGCCCCATATAGTGTGTGTGCCCAGAGATACATTGGCACCCTGTTCTGGGTGTATCTGCCCAGCGCCCAAAACGTTCTGTGAACCCCCCCCCCCTCCCCCTGCGACCCTTGTAGAGGATAAAGCAGTAATGGCAGATAATGGATGGATTTTGCTTTCACTTAAACACTTTTTTTATTATAGAGTGTTTATTTTATAGAAGTTTCTGCATTAGGCGGCACGGTGGCTTAGTGTTTAGCATGTTCTCCTCTCAGCGCTAGGGATTCCCGGTTCGAATACCCATCTGGGTGGAGTTTCCATGTTCTCCCCGTATCTGCGTGGGTTTCCTCCGGGTTCTCCGTTTTCCTCCCTCAGTCCAAAAACATGGATTAAGGTCAATTGAGTTCTCCAAATTGCCCCATATAGTGTGTGTGCCCAGAGATACATTGGCACCCTGTTCTGGGTGTATCTGCCCAGCGCCCAAAACGTTCTGTGAACCCCCCCCTCCCCCTGCGACCCTTGTAGAGGATAAAGCAGTAGATAATGGATGGATTTTGCTTTCACTTAAACACTTTTTTATTATAGAGTGTTTTCTGCATTAGGCTGCACGGTGGCTTAGTGGTTGGCATGTTCTCCTCTCAGCACTAGGGATTCCCGGTTCGAATCCCAATCTGGGTGGAGTTTCCATGTTCTCCCCGTGTCTGCGTGGGTTTCCTCCGGGTTCTCCGGTTTCCTCCCACAGTCCAAAAACATGGATCAAGTCAATTGAGTTCTCCAAATTGCCCCATATAGAGTGTGTCTGTGTGAGTGAGTGTGTGCCCAGCGATGGATTGGCGCCCTGTCCTGGGTGTATCTGCCCAGCGCCCGAGACGTTCTCCCCTGGATGGACATGGGGAACCCCCCCGCGACCCTAATAGAGGATAAAGCGGGAGATACTGAATAAAAAAAAAGTTTCTGCATTATTGTGAATAAATCACGGGAGGGAGGTGCACTAACTCACACCTCATTTTTCTTCTTCACCTTTATTCTTCATTGCTTTCTAATCTATGATCGGACTTTCACACCTGTGTAAACAAACCCACCCGAATGATTTAACCCTTCACCTTGAACGGCAGCTGAAAACAATGTTCTCACTGCAGGAGAACTCCCTCATTTAAAACACAGCAGGATTATAAATCGATTCAGAGCGGACTTTGTTCTCATTAGGGGTGAGCTGCAATATTCGCTGATTCGACGATTCGATTCGGAGAACCGTAGTCGACTATGAACTTCATAGTAGAATGTACCATTTTGACCACATGGGGGAGCCCATGGCTGCTGCTAAGCATTAGTTTTTAAATGAAATGTCTTTGTTTTCGTTATATATATAGCCTTTAGTCAAATAAAATCATCCTAATTTCTAGAAAAAAAAAGAAAAAGAAAAACAAACAAAAAAAGGTTTTCTTTTGTTAGAAAAACAAGTAAAATATATAAAAAAATCTTTTTTAAAAACTGCGCTTATAGCGCCATCTTGTGGTGAAATTTTAACTGATTCGACTATCAGTCGACTATAGGGAAAATCTGACGAATCAGATTCGACTACGAAAATCTTTAGTTGAATACACCCCTAGTTCTCATACTCTCGTGGACGATCATTAAACTCCTGGATCTCAGGCAGACTCTGAAATCAAGCATCTGGTCTTGCACTCAGGACGATGTAAGCTCATAACTTCATCTTCATCCTCGGTTCTTCATCAAGACTCACCGCCTACACTACCGCAGACGGGCACTCTGCATGTTGGTCCATCACCGTGGATCTCTCCACAGATTGGAGTAAAAATGACGCATCAGCGTTTTTTCTGCACAGTATCAGAAGCGCTTACACACACATCCCACACACTGTCAGTCGTTCTGATTCGTGATCTCTATCCCCATGTGAGTGACCTCTGCTCCCCCTCCCTCTCGCTCTTTTCCCAAACCCGGTGCTTGGCCACGCCCCCGTGCCTCAATCACATCTTATTTAAGTGTATGTTGCATTTAAACTGTTTCTAAAGACGGGCGGGTCAGTGTAATTGACTGTTCCATACCATAACTACCACCAATTATCATTATTATTATTACCATTTCCCAGTATACCCACTTATCTTCCACTTTATCCTCTATTAGGGTCGGCGGTGGGGGGTGGGGGGTGGGGGGTGGGGGGGGTGGGGGGGGGAGAACGTTTCGGGCACTGGGCAGATACACCCAGGACAGGGCGCCAATCTATCGCTGGGCACACACTCACTCACACAGACACACTCTATATGGGGCAATTTGGAGAACTCAATTGACTTGATCCATTGACTTGACTTGATGTTTTAGGAATGTGGGAGGAAACCGGAGAACCCGGAGGAAACCCACACGGACACGGGGAGAACATGGAAACCACTAAGCCACCGTGCCGCCCGTGTGAAGGTATTGTTAATGGTTAAATGATCATTGGGTTCATCAAATTCGTCAATGGGTTCGAATGAAAACCCGTGCTTACACTTCACTCCTCAAATGAACTCCGTGTGTCGGAGAAAATAAGCAACGCAGAACAACCCAGAACAGAGCGCGCCTCGGCTTATTAAGCGCTCTCTAATCGAGGCACGTCGTCAGCGCGGAGATAAAAGGCCCTGCGGTAACATTAAACAAACCGTTAAGTGCTGAAGCTTTAAAAGAAGCTTACCGATGAAGATCAGACGCCGTGTGAAGATACCGACACACTGCCGCCGCTCAGATTCCCACATAAAGGACAGACACAGCTGGACAAACGCGTCCCCCGTTCACACCTGTTCCCTCAGAACCACGACCTGATGATTTGTGAGGACTGGGGGGGGTTTGCTGAGAAAGCGACCACACACTCTGAGAACCAGAGGACTGCTGGGGTCAGCCTCTCCACCACCACGGACATCTACACCTCCAGATGCAGGAAAAAGGTTCTCATGTGTCATGACGTACCCCAGTTACCCAGCACACCCACCCCCCTCAGGCAGGAGGCGGCGGAGCATAAGTGTAGAACTCCACCTAAATCAACAGACACTCTCCATAAACACTGTGACACTACCACACTTTTAGAATCCATACCATTATCTGCTGCTTTTTCCTCTAATAGGGTCGTGGGGGGGGGGGGGGGGGGGGGTGTCCCGATGCCCGTCCAGGGAGAACGTTTCGGCGCTGGGCAGATAGACCCAGGACAGGGCGCCAATCTATCACTGGACACACACTCACTCACACAGACACACTCTATATGGGGCAATTTGGAGAATTCAGTTGACCTTGATCCATGTTTATGGACTGTGGGGGGAAACCGGAGAACCCGGAGGAAACCCACGCGGACACGGGGATCC
>JAFMOC010000509.1:150000-195000 GCA_019802505.1 Corydoras sp. C115 | reverse complement strand
TCAGGCAAAGCTCGCTCACCAAGGCGCCTGGAATCCGAATGTCACTAGACACTACTTCTGCTTTAGACTGGTTTAATGTATGGCTGATAGATACTGTGTGTGTGTGTGTGTGTGTGTGTGTGTGTGTGTGTGTGTGTGTGTGTGTGTGTGTGTGTGTGTGTGAGAGCCCTTCAGTTGCATCTGACTCTTGGGAACTCTATAGTCCAGGCTTTTAAACATACAGACAGACAGATATACAGAACCAGTCAAGAAAAGGGGACGTAGACAATACTGTACTGTAGAACACAAACAGATGGACTACAGTCTGGAATTGTAGAACTACAAAGTCCATCTTTACAGGAAGTGGAACTGAGAGCTAGTGATAGATTGGCGTCCTGTCCTGGGTGTATCTAACCAATCTGGGTGGAGTTTCCATGTTCTCCCCGTGTCCGCGTGGGTTTTCTCCAGGTTCTCCGGTTTCCTCCCACAGTCCAAAAACATGGATCAAGGTCAATTGAATTCTCCAAATTGCCCCATATAGAGTGTGTGTGTGAGTGAGTATGTATCCAGTGATAGATTGGTGTCCTGTCCTGGGTGTATCTAACCAGCGCCCGAAACGTTCTCCCCTGGATGGGCATGAGGAACCCCCCCGCAACCCTAATAGAGGATAAAGCGGAAGATAATGGATGGATGGATGGATGACTTTTATGTTGGGGTGGCATTGTGGTTTAGTGTGTTGGCATGTTCTCCTCTCAGCGCTAGGGATTCCCGGTTCGAATCCCAATCTGGGTGGAGTTTCCATGTCCTCCCCGTGTCCACGTGGGTTTCCTCCGGGTTCTCCGGTTTCCTCCCACAGTCCAAAAACATGGATCAAGTCAAGTGAATTCAGTAAATGAACCGTCGGCCAGATTGCCCCATCGTTATCGATTGCGCTAATTCCCTTGAACACAAAGTACTTAGAAATCACAAATTTTTATCCCTTCACTTGCTTATCAGTTTTAAGCAGATTGCCGGCTGCCCCTCTCATATAAGCCCTCGCTGAGTCCAGCCCTTTTCTCATGATAGTTTATATAGAAATACGTTCTACCACCCGACCCGTCTGACTGTTTGATGATGTACGTGGTTGAGCGTTGCCTGTAGGTGTCACGGTTCCGGTTATCAGCTGCTAGAGCAGATGCTAGTCGGTTGGGGACCGAGCTGAAGCGCTATGCTGGAGCTCCTCCCACACCGTGGGGGAACCTGCTGAGTCAGCTCCCGACTGGCCTCGCTGGCTTGCTAATGTAAAGGTTCATACAGTATTATTTAATCCTTTACTTTATTATTATTATTATTATTATTAGCATTATTATTATTAATATTACTACTATTTACTATTTATTATTGTTAGTTACTGCTATTATTACTATAGTTATTATGTTGTTATTCATTCATTCATTATCTTCCGCTTTATCCTCTATTAGGGTCGCGGTGGGGTTCCCCATGCCCATCCAGGGGAGAACGTCTCGGGCGCTGGGCAGATACACCCAGGATGGGCCGCCAATCCATCGCTGGGCACACACTCACTCACACAGACACACACTATATGGGGCAATTTGGAGAATTCAATTGACCTTGATCCATGTTTTTGGATTGTGGGAGGAAACCGGAGAACCCGGAGGAAACCCACGCGGACACGGGGAGAACATGGAAACTCCACCCAGATGGGGATTCGAACCGGGAATCCCTAGAGCTGAGAGGCGAACGTGCTAACCACTAAGCCACCGTGTCGCCTATGTTGTTATTATTATTATTATTACTATTACTATTATAATGATTATCATCATTACTGATATTAATTAAATTCGCATCTATGCTGTCACTACTGTTTCTCATGTTAAATGTCATAAATGTCTGTAACCGTGGGAACGTGAGGAACGTAATTTCGATTACTTTGTATGTAGTGTACATATGAAGAAATTGACAATAAAGCCTATGACTTTGAGAGCAGATGCTAGTCGGTTGGGGACCGAGCTGAAGCGCTATGCTGGAGCTCCTCCCACACCGTGGGGGAACCTGCTGAGTCAGCTCCCGACTGACCTCGCTGGCTTGCTAATGTAAAGGTTCATACAGTATTATTTAACCCGTTTTAGTTAGAGATCCAGACTACACGGTCCGATTGCCCACGATGCCGGGTTCAGAACCTCAGCTTCTTTTCGGCTGCATGTCAACCACCTGAAAGCTTTCCAACCTTTATAAAGCGCAATACAGATACGGTGAGCCAGTGAGCAAACACATCACTGAAGCTGCTATAATCCAGATCCCCATCGTCAGGGATTAGCTCACAGGGATTACGCTCTAGCTGAGCCTCTTCCTGAAACATTCATCATTTAATGCTTATGTCAGAGAAACGGATCCATAATATTAAATATTTAGTGGTTTGCATGTTCTCCTCTCAGCGCTAGGGATTCCCGGTTCGAATCCCAATCTGGGTGGAGTTTCCATGTTCTCCCCGTGTCTGCGTGGGTTTCTTCCGGATTCTCCAGTTTCCTCCCACAGTCCAAAAACATGGATCAAGGTCAATTGAATTCTCCAAATTGCCCCATATAGAGTGTGTGTGTGTGTGTGTGTGTGTGTCCAGTGATAGATTGGCGTCCTGTCCTGGGTGTATCTGCCCAGCGCCCGAAACGTTCTCCCCTGGATGGGCATGGGTAACCCCACCGCGACCCTAGTAGAGGATAAAGCGGAAGATAATGGATGGATGAATTTAATGTTAGGGAGTTTAATTAATGAGGGTGGCTTAGTGGTTGGCATGTTCTCCTCTCAGCGCTAGGGATTCCCGGTTCGAATCACAATCTGGGTGGAGTTTCTATGTTCTCCCTGTGTCCGCGTTGGATTCCTCTGGGTTCTCCGGTTTCCTCCCACAGTCCACAAACATGGATCAAGGTCAACTGAATGCTCCAAATTGCACCATATAGAGTGATTGGTGTTCTGTCCTAGGTGTATCTGCCCAGCGCCCAAAACGTTCTCCCCTGGATGGGCATGGGGAACCCCCCCCCCACCTCCCGCGACCCTAGTAGAGGATAAAGCGGAAGATAATGGATGGATGGATGGATGGATGGATGGAGTTACCATGTTCTCCGTGTGTCCCAGAGTGTTTCCCTAGGTTCTCCGGTTTCCTCCCACAGTCCAAAAACATTGATTCAAGGGGAATTAGCCGCACTAAATTGCCCCAATATAGAGTGTGTCTGTGTGAGTGAGTGTGTGCCCACTGATGGATAGGCGCCCTGTCCTGGGTGTATCTGCCCAGCATAGAAAACATTTTCCCCCGAGTTCTACAGCGACCCTGGTGGAGAACTAAGTGGTACAGATGACCTTTTAGCTGATTCTAATCTGGAAACAGGAGCAGGCCAACGATAATTCACTCGTCTGATTCTGATGACAGTGACACATTAAGACTTAAGGTTCGACCTTCAGCTGCATCGCAAAAAAAGCAGCTGTTAGAACCATGCGTCAGTTTGAAATCCATACTGTGTTGATGGTTCCATTATGAATGGTTGGCCTTATTCCGCCTAGAAGATGCATTAAGTCATCAAAAGAGCTGTGGGATAATAAGATGACACAGCAGGTTCTTATAAATGACTCTCGAGAGTAAAATCCGGAGAAAAAGGACTAAAAAAGGGCCACCAGCTTGTGGATTTCCCGTTTTGTCCTCATAGCTGTTCTATCAGATTCAAGATTGAAGAAAATTTTATTATCATTAAAATCACATGTGGTACATGAGATAAGAACGAAATTATGGGTCACGGACCCCGATTACCCTGTTATTTTAAAGCAATAATTCATTCATTCATTATCTCCCGCTTTATCCTCTATTAGGGTGGCGGTGGGGTTCCCCATGCCCATCCAGGGGAGAACATCTCGGGCGCTGGGCAGATACTCCCAGGACAGGATACCAATCCATCGCTGGGCACACACTCACACACTCAAAAACACTCTATATGGGGCAATTTAGAGAACTCAATCAACTTGATCCATGTTTTTGGACTGTGGGAGGAAACCGGAGAACCCGGAGGAAACCCACGCGGACACGGGGAGAACATGGAAACTCCACCCAGATTGGGATTAGAACCGGGAATCCCTAGCGCTGAGAGGCGAATGTGCTAACCACTAAACCACCGTGCCGCCAAAGTAATAATTTAAATTTAAATTTTAAAGAAGAAAATTATATATATATATTTTTAAATACAGTATATATTTATTCATTCATTAATTCATTCATTATCTTCCGCTTTATCTTCTATTAGGGTCGCGGGGGTTCCCCATGCCCATCCAGGGGAGAATGTTTCGGGCGCTGGGCAGATACACCCAGGACAGGACGCCAATCTATCACTGGACACACACTCACACACACACACACACACTCTATATGGGGCAACTTGGTGAACTCAATTGACTTTATCCATGTTTTTGGACTGTGGGAGGAAACCGGAGAGACACGGGGAGAATATGGAAACTTCACCCAGATGGGGATTCGAACCGGGAATCCCTAGCGCTGAGAGGAGAACATGCTAACCACTAAACCACCGTGCCACCATACAGTATATAGATATGTGAAATATAATAATATTGTAGTGACCCACGTCTGCATGGCACATATCACGGCTTGGCAGGTTGCCATGCCAATGGGAAGTTGCCCCGTGGAATTCCTGGAATTCCGTGCGTGTATATAGGGGAGGGGGAGTGTTGGGAGTTCTATGCGTTTACGTTCAAGTTCTTATTAATAAACCCAGTTGGTTATTATGACATCTCGACTCTTCGTCCACGCCACAATATAGAACTATGAATATATATAATATATAATATACAAATATAAATATATTCTAGAATATTTTAACTATAAATGTAATATATAAATATATGTATATACAGTATAGAAAATAAATGTAAAAATAATTAAGAATATATGCATATATATATATATATACACTGTATATAAAAAGTAGTATACAATAGATATAATATAGAATATAAAATATAAATATAGCAGCATATAAAATGTATATAAATATATCATGTCCACAGAAGATGAAGATGTATGAAGATGAAACACAGGCCACTGATTAGCATTTAAATATCTGAGCTTGAATTCATCCACGTTGAATGCATTGGAAAATCTTTGCCACTAATTGCTATTAAAATGTCAGGCCAATGAATATCTGCATAGAAATGCGATTAAGGGCAGAATTAATGAGTCAGAATAAGAGCATGATCACAGAGGTTAATGACCTGGCTTGAGGTTGAGGAATTATGGGGTTATAAAGGTTTCCTCATGATGTGGAATCGAAATAACACACTGTAATAATTAAGTTAATGTTTTTATAGTTATGATACAGAACACAAAACTCAATTCATCCATTATCTTCCGCTTTATCCTCTATTAGGGTCGGGGGGGTTCCCCATGCCCATCCAGGGGAGAACGTTTCGGGCTCTGGGCAGATAGACCCAGAACAGCACACCAATCTATCACTGGGCACACACTCACTCACACACACACACACACTATATGGGGCAATTTGGAGAATTCAATTGACCTTGAGCCATGTTTTTGGACTGTGGGAGGAAACCGGAGAACCCGGAGGAAACCCACGCGGATACGGGGAGAACATGGAAACTCCACCCAGATTGGGATTCAAACCGGGAATCCCTATTGTTGAGAGGAGAACATGCCAACCACTAAGCCACCGTGCCACCCCAACTTTTACATTTTCATTCATCCCTCCATTATCTTCCGCTTTATCCTCTATTAGGGTCGCGGGGGGGTCCCCCATGCCCATCCAGGGGAGAACGTCTCGGGCACTGGGCAGATACACCCAGGACAGGACGCCAATCTATCACTGGACACACACTCACTCACACAGACACACTCTATATGGGGCAATTTGGAGAATTCAATTGACCTTGAGCCATGTTTTTGGACTGTGGGAGGAAACCGGAGAACCCGGGGGAAACCCACGCGGATACGGGGAGAACATGGAAACTCCACCCAGATTGGGATTCGAACCGGGAATCCCTATTGTTGAGAGGAGAACATGCCAACCACTAAACCACCCCAACTTTTATATTTTCATCCATCCAGCCATTATCTTCCACTTTATCCTCTACTAGGGTCTCGCGGGGGGGTTCCCCATGCCCATCCAGGGGAGAACGTTTCGGGCGCTGGGCAGATACACCCAGGACAGGACACCAATCTATCACCATGCACACACTAACTTACACAAACACACTCTATATGGGGCAATTTAGAGCACTCAATTTACCATGCTCCATGTTTTTGGACTGTGGGAGGAAACCGGAGAACCCGGAGGAAACCGACGCAGACACGGGGAGAACATGGAAACTCCACCCAGATTGGGATTCGAACCAGGAATCCCTAGTGCTGAGAGGAGAACATGCTAACTGCCTTGTGAACCTACTATATTTATAAAAATCTTTGGTTATGTTTTGCAGGTAACCGAAGACACGTGTGTGTGTGTGTGTGTGTGTGTGTGTGTGTGTGTGTGTGTGTGTGTGTGTGTGTGTTATCACACATTTCAAAGAAAATAATCCAAAGCTATTTCTTTTCCAAAGCTTGAAATGGGGTTCTATTTAGAGACAGGAACAGCATTCCATACATGTTCCTCTATAAAAGGCAGAGAATCCTGAAGGTGAGGAGTTTAGTCATTGTGGTTGTATTGTATGTTTAAAGGAGTTCATCTTTAAAGCATTAGCTGCCTCCTCTTTCAGTGTGAAAATCCCGAGCTGAAAGCTAAAGGCCATGTTAATGGAGCAGAACGTTAGGTAAATCTCGCTTTAGACGGAATAAAAGAACCATTTCGGCGTGTACCCCGTGTCTCGCAAATTACCCGGAAACATAGGCTCTGCTGTTTAATGCTTCTGCGAGCCGTCGCTCTCATCCTGTTATTTATGCCTCTTATCTTTAGGCTGTAACCTCTTGCCCTGTATGCATTAGCTTATGAAGAGATCGCAGTTGCCCCCACAGCACAAAATTTACTGCCTGCATTGTGAGAGTCACTATGAGAGGGCATTCTTTTATGTTCGGATTGAGATATATAGATTTCAGAATGGACTGCTGACCTGGAATCAGCCTTTTTGCTTCATTCTGATGCTGAGTAAAGCTTTTATGGCTCATTCACTCATTATCTTCATTATCCGCTTTATACCCTACTACTGGGGCACGGGGGAGGGGGGGGGTGTTCCCCATGTCCATCCAGAGGAGAACGTTTCGGGTGCTGGGCAGATACACCCAGGACAGGACAGGATGCTATCACTGGACACACACTCACTCACACAGTCACACTAATATGGGGCAATTTGGAGAACTCAATTGACCTTGATCCATGTTTTTGGACTGTGGGAGGAAACCGGAGAACCCCACGGACACGAGAACATGAAACTCCACCCAGATTAGAATATGAACCCAGGAAAGTGCTAAACACTCAACCAGCGTGCCGCCAGTTAATGGTTCGTTCATCCTTTACCTTCCGCTTTATCCTCTACTAGGGTGGGGGGGGGGGGGGGTTCCCTATGCCCATCCAGGGGAGAACGTTCCAGGCACTGGGCAGATACACCCAGAACAGGGTGCCAATCCATCACTCATTCACAGGGGCAAATAAGAGCAGACACTTCACATTGAATGCATGTTTTTGGACTGTGGGAGAAAACCGGAGAACCCAAAGAAAAAATGATTTGCCTGTAGTCCTTTTTCTGCGAGTATGAGCCACTTATTTTGTTTATTTTATTAAGTGTGCTCGCTACTGCCACCCGGAGTGAGCGCAGGATAAGCGTTTATGTGAATCAAAGCGTGTTTTATAAATAATGAAGTGTCATTATCATCTGAAGCCTCAACATGTTTTAATAAACACCTCCAAAGCTACAAAGCTCTCATTCAGTGCAGATGGCGGGTCTCCACCTGTTGGACAGGTGCGGTATCTACCTCATCATCCTCGTTATTAAAGCCTCAGTCTCTCAGCTCGGGCTGTTTGTGGAGCAGCGTTGCTGAACATGAGCAAGAAACAATATGGCTTTTGTATTTCCTAATTGTATTTCATCAGGTTCTTACGGGGAGAACGTGAACACTCCACCCAGATCAGGATTCAAACCTGGAACCCCAGAGATAAAGACAGATGTGTTAACACACAACACACAGTGGCTTAGTGGTTAGCATGTTCTCCTGTCAGCTCTAGGGATTCAGGTTCGAATCCCAATCTGGGTGGAGTTTCCATGTTCTCCCCGTGTCCCCATGTTCTCTCCCCATGTTGCCCCATATAGAGTGTGTTTGTGTGAGTGAGTGTGTGTTAAGTGATAGTTTGGCGCCCTGTCCTGGGTGTATCTGCCCAGCGCCCGAAACGTTCTCCCCTGGTTGGACACGGGGAACCCCCCCCCCCCCCCCTCCCGCGACCCTAATAGAGGATAATGTGGAAGATAATGGATGGATGAATTTTATGTTGGGGAGGCATGGTGGCTTAGTGTTTAGCATGTTCTCCTCTCAGCACTAGAGATTCAGGTTGGAATCCCAATCTGGGTGGAGTTTCCATGTTCTCCCCGTGTCCACGTGGGTTTCCTCCGGGTTCTCCGGTTTCCTCCCACAGTCCAAAAACACGGATCAAGGTCAATTGAATTCTCCAAATTGCCCCATATAGAGTGTGTCTGTGTGAGTGAGTGTGTGTCCAGTGATAGATTGGTGTCCTGTCCTGGGTGTATCTGCCCAGCGCCCGAAACGTTCTCCCCTGGATGGTCATGGAGAACCCCCCCCGTGACCCTATTAAAGGATAAAGCGGAAGATAATGAATGAATGGATGGATGGATAATCCAAAGCTATTTCTTTGGTAAAATCAGGAGCTTGAAATGAGGTTCTATTTAGAGACAGGTCGGAGTTCCGTACAGGTTCCTCTATAAAAGGTAAAGAATCCTGAAGGTGAGGTGTTTAGCCAAAGTCATTAGTTCTGTAACAACTGCCATGTAAGGACTTCACCCGCTTCTCTGCATTCCTGCTGTTGACGTTCCATCCTCTGCTCTATAAACGGAAGCGGTCCTCATATTAACACCGTTCTAAATCACCGCTCTCTAGTTTCACTTCCTGATTATGTCCTCTTTACAGGAATGACTGCCGTGTCTGTAACGTTCTAGACAAAACCCATCATTAGAAGTGTGTTTTTCCTTAACGACATCCTCGTTTAAATTACTCCTGACTTTAGTAGAAAACTAGTGACATGTGACCATAGCAACAACTTATCTTCCACTCAGGGTCACATGGAGGGAGGGGGGTGGGGGGTGATTGGGGTTCCCCATGCCTATCCATGTGAGTAGGTTTTGGGTGTTGGGCAGATACACCCGGGAGAGGGTCTCACTCAGTCTCACTCAGACACACTATATAGGGGCAATTTAGAGCAGCCAATTCACCTTGAAACACTGAGTGGTGGTGAATGTGTCAACCATAGCAAAGTGCAAACACAAGTTAAAATGTCTTTAGCTAAACAGCTATTGAGCGCTCACGTCATGTGACATTCTGTAATCCCCGTTATGACCATATATGGACATCTAGGTCCAACTGATGTTTTCAAATGTAATTAATTTAAAAAAATCATAAATAAATATGTTCTGAATTTAATACATTTGCTTTAGTTTTCATTTTCAGTCTTTATATTCATTTTGAGGTGGTGGTGTAGTGGTTTACATGCCCGCCCACAGTCCAAAAACATGAATTCAAGGTGAATTGGCTGCTCCAAATTGCCCCCATATAGGGTGTGTCTTTGTGAGTGAGTGTGTGCCCAGCAATAAATTGGCGTCCTGTCCTGGGTGTATCTGCCCAGCGCCCGAAACGTTCTCCCCTGGATGGGCATGGAGACCCCCACCCCCCCCGGAACCCTAGTAGAGGATAAAGCGGATGTTCCATGTTCTCCCCGTGTCCACGTGGGTTTCCTCCGGGTTCTCCGGTTTCCTCCCACAGTCCAAAAACATGGATCAAGGTCAACTGAATTCTCCAAATTGCCCCATATAGAGTGTGTGTGTGTGAGTGAGTGTGTGCCCCACAACAGATTGGCGTCCTGTCCTGGCTGTATCTGCCCAGCGCCCAAAACGTTCTCCCCTGGATGGGCATAGAGAACCCCCCCCATAGAGGATGAAGCGGAAGATAATGGATGGATGGCTGCTTTTGTGTTAATTTTTAGTGTTTATATTCATTTTGAGGTGGTGGTGTAGTGGTTTACATGCCCACAGTCCAAAAACATGTATTCAAGGTGAATTGACTGCTCTAAATTGCCCCCATATAGTATATGTGTCTGTGTGCGTGTGTCTGTGTGAGTGAGTGTGTGCCCAGCGATAGATTGGGGTCCTGTCCTGGGTGTATCTGCCCAGCGCCCGAAACGTTCTCCCCTGGATGGACATGGAGAACCCCCCCCCCCCCCGCAACCCTAGTAGAGGATAAAGCGGAAGATAATGGATGGATGCTTTAGTTTTCATTTTCAGTCATTATACTCATTTTGAGGTGGTGGTGTAGTGGTTTACATGTCCGCCCACAGTCCAAAAACATGGATTCAAGGTGAATTGGCTGCTCTAAATTGCCCCCATATAGTGTATGTGTGAGTGAGTGAGTGCCCGTTCTCCCCTGAATGGACCTGAGGAACCTCTCCATGACCCTAGTAGAGGGTTAAGAGGGCAGGATAATGAGATGGGTAAACAATTTAAAGAGGTCTGTATTTAAATTACACCATTGTAAATCTCAGCCTCAGACCACAGAAACAAAACACAGTATTTGGACAATGGGGCAAATTCTTTTGTTGCCTAATCTGGCGTTATACCAGATCCACAAAGAAAGAAAAAGAGATGGATGTTCTTTGTGGAGTTCTCTGCATGTTCTCTGTACAGTCCAAAGTATGAACCAATACGCTTGTTGTTCTAATATCAACACCATGGTCATTTATTTTAATTCACCCTCGTTTTTTCTACAACAGCAGGAAGTTACAGCTTGGAACATCGTTCTCAGAATAGATTTGCACTGTCAGACACATTGGATTGGTTCACAATGATGTTGCAGAACATATTAAAGGTGTTTATTGAGGTTCTGTTTGTGGTTCCCTGGGGGCCACAAGAATGTCCTCTATTCAATTCCTTCTGGATTAAACTTAGTGATGATGAACAAGAGATAAACATTTCATAATATGTACCAGACAGAACGGTGGCTTAGTGTTTAGCATGTTCTACTCAGAACTGTGGATCCAGATTCGAATCCCCATCTGGGTGGAGTTTCCATGTTCTCCCCGTGTCCGTGTGGGTTTCCTTCGGGTTCTCCAGTTTTCTCCCACAGTCCAAAAACATGGATGAAGGTCAATTGAGTTCTCCAAATTGCCCCATATAGAGTGTGTTTGTGTGTGTGATAGATTGGCGCACTGTCCTGGGTGTATCTGCCCAGCGCTAAAATGTTCTCCCCTGGATGGGCATGGGGAACCCCCCCTAGTAGACCCTAGGATGAAGCGGAAGATAATGGATGGATGGATGGATGGATGGATGCCCCATATATGGGGCAAAAAGGAATAAACATTTTCAGCACAGTGGCTTAGTGGTCAGCATGTTCTATGTTCTATACATTGTTTCTATGTATATTGCCCCTATATAGTGTGAGTGAGTGTGTGCCCAGCAATGGATTGCCCCCCTGTCCTGAGTGTATCTGCACAGCGCCCAAAACGTTCTCCCCTGGATGGACATGGGGAACCCCCCCCCCCCCCCCACAACCCTAATAAAGGATAAAGCAGAAGATGAGATGAGTTAAAACGATATGTGCCGCAGAGTTGGACGCATGTCATGTGACCACATGCTGTCCTTTGACCATCACATTACCCTTCTATTGAAATAAGGGCATAAATACTGAATCACGGGCGGCACGGTGGCTTAGTGGTTAGCATGTTCTCCCCGAGTCCACGTGGGTTTCCTCCGGGTTCTCCGGTTTCCTCCCACAGTCCAAAAACATGGATCAAGTCAATTGAGTTCTCCAAATTGCCCCATATAGAGTGTGTGTGTGAGTGAGTGTGTCCAGTGATAGATTGGTGTCCTGTCCTGGGTGTGTCTGCCCAGCGCCCGAAATGTTCTCCCCTGGATGGGCATCCCCTAGTAGAGGGTTGGATGGATGGAGTCAGTGTGAAAGACATCCGACATCAAAACCTTTATCAGTGGCTTAGTGGTTGGCATGTTCTCCTCTCAGCACTAGGGATTTCTGGTTCGAATCCCCATCTGGGTGGAGTTTCCATGTTCTCCCCGTGTCCGCGTGGGTTTCCTCCGGGTTCTCCGGTTTCCGCCCACAGTCCAAAAACATGGATCAAGGTCAATTGAGTTCTCCAAATTGTGTTTGTGTGAGTGAGTGTGTGTCCAGTAATAGATTGGTGTCCTGTCCTGGGTGTATCTGCCCAGCGCCCGAGACGTTCTCCCCTGGATGGGCATGGGGAACCCCCCCGCGACCCTAATAGAGGATAAAGCAGAAGACATTGGATGGATGGATACTTCCTAACAGACAGTCCCCGTCTTGGTGCTCTTCCGTTGGGTGTTGTGTGTTTAACGTCCAGCTTTGCTCCCCCATGAGGAGGTTAATGGTCCAGAAACAGGCTTAACTCCTTTCCCTTAACTCCCACCATATGTCTAAGAAGAAGTCTTTAATTACGGCCATTTAAAGGCCTGAGCGGCGCTCCTGATCGTGTGCACAGACCTGTTGCGGCAACCGATCCCAGTATAGAACGCAAGACTCACATCATTAGACAAATGAAAAGCGCCGAGCGGCTGAGCGTGCAGCCGGTCGTGTTATTCCACGAGGCTCAGCACGGATACAGATGTACAGCTGTATTGTTTGTTTTGACGTTCAGAGGCCGCAGCATTCAGCGGTCTCTCTAGGTTGCGGTCGTCTTTCTCTTTTCGGGACTCGTCCACACCCCGAACCACAGGAGCAGCGGAACCGAATGTGTGTCGGCTGCGCGGCGGCCCGTTTGTCCCCTCACGTTACTCTGCAATTGTGTTTGTTTTGCCTTTTTGTTCGTAGAAAAGAGATATCACCAGAGAGAAAGCCCTGCAATACATGTCTTTCATTCTCCAGCTGTTGGTGGCATTATCCTGCAGGAAAGCCTTCCTTTTGGAATCAAGCTATTGAACGTACAATTGAAAAAAAATGGCCAGGACAGGACGCCAATCCATCACTGGACACACACTCACTCACAAAAACACACTCTATATGGGGCAATTTGGAGAACTCAATTGACTTGATCCATGTTTTTGGACTGTGGGAGGAAACCGGAGAACCCGGAGGAAACCCTCGCGGACATGGGGCAATTTGGAGAACTCAATTGACTTGATCCATGTTTTTGGACTGTGGCAGGAAACCGGAGAACCCGGAGGAAACCCACGCGGACACGGTGTTATTCCATGAGGCTCAGCATGGATACAAATGTACAGCTGTATTGTTTGCTTTCACGTTCATGTCAAGCTATTGCATGTACAATTGGAAAAGAAATGGCCAGGACAGGACGCTAATCCATCACTGGACACACACTCACTCACACACACACACACTCTATATGGGGCAATTTGGAGAACTCAATTGACCTTGATCCATGTTTTTGGACTGTGGGAGGAAACCGGAGAACCCGGAGGAAACCCACGCGGACATGGGGCAATTTGGAGAACTCAATTGACCTTGATCCATGTTTTTGGACTGTGGGAGGAAACCGGAGAACCCGGAGGAAACCCACGCGGACATGGGGCAATTTGGAGAACTCAATTGAACTTGATCCATGTTTTTGGACTGTGGGAGGAAACCGGAGAACTCGGAGGAAACCCATGCGGACATGGGGCAATTTGGAGAACTCAATTGACCTTGATCCATGTTTTTGGACTGTGGGAGGAAACCGGAGAACCCGGAGGAAACCCACGCGGACGCGGGTGTTATTCCATGAGGCTCAGCACGGATACAAATGTACAACTGTATTGTTTGCTTTCAATCTATCACTGGGCACACACTCACTCACATAAACACACTCTATATGGGGCAATTTGGGGAACTCAAATTGACCTTGATCCATGTTTTTGGACCGTGGCAGGAAACCGGAGAACCCGGAGGAAACCCACGCGGGTGTTATTCCACGAGGCTCAGCACGGATACAGATGTACAGCTGTATTGTTTGTTTTGACGTTCAGAGGCCGCAGCATTCAGCGGTCTCTCTAGGTTGCGGTCGTCTTTCTCTTTTCGGGACTCGTCCACACCCCGAACCACAGGAGCAGCGGAACCGAATGTGTGTCGGCTGCGCGGCGGCCCGTTTGTCCCCTCACGTTACTCTGCAATAGTGTTTTTTTTGCCTTTTTGTTCGTAGAAAAGAGAAATCACCAGAGAGAAAGCCCTGCAATACATGCCTTTCATTCTCCAGCTGTTGGTGGCATTATCCTGCAGGAAAGCCTTCCTTTTGGAATCAAGCTATTGTACTTACAATTGAAAAAAAAAGTCCAGGGTGGAGCTTTGATTCATCCAGGACACGCAAAGCTTTAAATCTGCTGTAACACAACATTAGAATGATGCGTGGAGGGTGTCGACTGGGTCCCGGTGTAACACTGTCACTCAACCCACACTTCCACTACAAAAGTCTGCCGTGTTTACATTTACATTACCGTATTTTCCGGACCATGAGGCGCACCGTATTATAAGGCGCAGTCTGAATTACAGGCTCTATTTCTGTATTTGACCCACGTATAAGGCGCGCCGTACTATAAGGCGCAGTCTGAATTACAGGCTCTATTTCTGTATTTGACCCACGTATAAGGCGCGCCGTACTATAAGGCGCAGTCTGAATTACAGGCTCTATTTCTGTATTTGACCCACGTATAAGGCGCGCCGTACTATAAGGCGCAGTCTGAATTACGGGTTCTATTTCTGTACGGTACTTATTCTGTACGGCACTGTATTATAAGGCACTCGCTAAAACATACCATCTACAAGAAAAGTAAAGGATGCAAAACGCTGATTTATAATTGAAGTTAATTTTAGTACTTGATAAACACACATTATTTTAATCACTCTTCTCCCACAAATCCATCAAAGTCCTCGCCTTCTGTGTCTGAATTAAAAAGCTGCACTCCGGGTTCCCTCTCATCGATGTCCGAGTCCGTCCCGTCACCAGGCGGCCGTTCGGCGACGATGCCGGCTTTCGTGAAATCTCGGACGACGGTCACAGCAGAACCCTCAGCCCAGGCATCCACAATCCATTCACAGACGGTGGCGTAACTCGCCCCGCCGCCGCCTCCCGAGTTTTAGTAAACGTGTGTTCACCGTCTATCATCCATCGCTCCCACGCCGCCCGCAACTTTACTTTAAACGCTCTGTTTACACCAATGTCCAGCGGTTGGAGTTCTTTATTTAATCCTCCTGGAATGACGGCGAGCTCCCAATTAATTTTCGGTCGCACAACAATACTTTTATAGATTTTGGAACTCAGTAAACGTATAAGGTGCACCGGATTATAAGACGCACGTCAGATTTCTGGGAAAATTTTAGGCTTTTAGGTGCGCCTTATAGTCCGGAAAATACGGTACATTTACATTTAGCAGACACTTTTATCCAAAGCGACTTACAAGGTGAACACAGGGTTAATCACAACATCTCTGGAGCTTTTGTGGGTCCTTGAGCAAGGTTAAGGGTCTTGCTCAAGGACCCACATTGGTAACGTCAGTGGACCTGGGATTTGAACCCCCAACCTTCAGATTGATAACCCAACACCCTAACCACTGAGCTACCGCGTCTTTGTTTAGAACTGCAGGGTGAAGGTTGTGACATGTTCCATGTTCTCCCCGTGTCCACGTGGGTTTCCTCTGGGTTCTCCGGTTTCCTCCCACAGTCCAAAAACATGGATCAATGAATGCTACATATTGCCCCATATAGAGTGTGTTTGTGCGTGTATTTGTGTACAGTGATAGATTGGTGTCCTGTCCTGGGTGCATCTGCCCAGCGCCCGAAACGTTCTCCCCCAGGATGGGCATGGGGAACCCCCCACCACGACCCTAATAGAGGATAAAGCGGAAGATAATGGATGGATGGATGGATTTCTAAACAAGCATCATTTTACATGAATATTGTTCTGAGGTGTTCTTCATTAAAGCACAAGTTAAGGTGTTGGGCGATCAGTCTGAAGGTTGTGGGTTCAAATCCCAGGTCCACTGAAGTTACCACTGTGGGTCCTTGGATCTTTTATATTTACATTATATTTGGTCATTTATTGGACGCTCTTATCCAAAGCGACTTACAAGGTGAGCACAGGGTTAATCACAACATCCCTGGAGCAATGAGGGTTAAGGGTCTTGCTCAAGGACCCACACTGGTAACTTCAGTGGACCTGGGATTTGAACCCCCAACCTTCAGATTGATAGCCCAACACCCTAACCACTGAGCGCTACCATGTAACACAACATTAGCATGATGCGTGCAGGACTGCAGGAGGGTGTCGGCTGTGTCCCGGTGTAAAACTGAGATTAACTAATGTCACTCAACTCACATTTCCACAACAAAAGGCCGCAGTGTTCTTTAGTTTCTTTGTGTAGAACTGCAGGGTGAAGGTTATGACACGGTGCCGTGATCCGGCACGGATTTGTGAATGCGAGGTGGAACCGGGGAATCAGGTGAGGTGATGAAAAGTATGAAAATCTGTATGGTGGGGACATATCCGCCTCATTGTGACTGTAAACAAGACATTGTGGTGTCGAAACCCAGGACACGATGAGGACTGGAGGCAGGAGGCAATATTAGACAGCCTCTGAAGGGTGGGGGTTCAAATCCCAGGCACATCCTCCTCCTTATGATTATAAACAAGACATTGTGGTGTCCAAACCCAGGACACGATAAGGACTGGAGACAGGAGGCAGAATTAGACAGCCTCTGAAGGGTGGCGGTTCAAATCCCAGGCATATCCTCCTCCTCCTTATGATTATAAACAAGACATTGTGGTGTCGAAACCCAGGACACGATGAGGACTGGAGACAGGAGGAGGAATTAGACAGCTTCTGAAGGGTGGGGGTTCAAATCCCAGGCACATCCTCCTCCTTATGATTATAAACAAGACATTGTAATGTCCAAACCCAGGACACGATGAGGACTGGAGGCAGGAGGAGGAATTAGACAGCTTCTGAAGGGTGGGGGTTCAAATCCCAGGCATATCGTCCTCCTTATGATTATAAACAAGACATTGTGGTGTCGAAAACCAGGACACGATGAAAACTGGAGACAGGAGGAGGAATTAGACAGCCTCTAAAGGTTGGGGGTTCAAATCCCGGCAAATCCTCCTCCTTATGATTATAAACAAGACATTGTGGTGTCCAAACCCAGGACACGATGAAGACTGGAGGCAGGAGGAGGAATTAGACAGCTTCTGAAGGGCGGGGGTTCAAATCCCAGGCACATCCTCCTCCTTATGATTATAAACAAGACATTGAGGTGTCGAAACGCAGGACACGATGAGGACTGGAGGCAGGAGGAGGAATTAGACAGCCTCTGAAGGTTGGGGGTTCAAATCCCAGGTTTACTGAAGTTACCAATGTGGGTTCTTGAGCAGGAACCTTAACCCTCGTTACTCCAGGGTGCTGGGTTGTGACTGTATTCTGACCTCAACCATCAAATAACTTATAAATCACTTTGGAAAAAGCACCTGCTGAATAATCTAATCTAATCCGACCTAATCTACACAATACTGTTGTCTGATGTACTGGAGCTGCCGTAATTTCATGTTCCTGTTGCTCCCCGAGGCTCATTAGCAGATCCCTTGGCAGGTGCTATATTAATTCTAATTACCCCCCCACACACCTTTCCACCCCAGTGCCTACGCACCTCTCCATCCCTGCCACAAAGACCAGAATATAACTGAATTAGCGCTTTGTTATTGACTGAATGCAAACACATAAAATCCATCCATTATTTTCCGCTTTATCCTCTACTAGGGTTGCGGGGGGGGCGCCAAAATATCACTGGACACATTCACACACACAGACACACACTATATGGGGCAACTTGAAGAATTCAATTGACCTTGATCCATGTTTTTGGACTGTGGGAGGAAACCGGAGAACCTGGAGGAAACCCACGAGGACACGGGGAGAACATGGAAACTCCACCCAGATTGGGATTCCAACCAGGATTGCTGAGAGGAGAACATGCTAAACACTAAGCCACCGTGCTGCCCCGACATAAAAAGCCTAGGGTCGCGGGGGGGTTTCCCATGCCCATTCAGGGGAGAATGTTTCGGGCGTTGGGCAAATACACACAGGACAGGACACCAATCTATCACTGGCACACACTCACTCACACAAACACACACTACATGGGGCAATTTGGAGAACTCAATTGACCTTGATCCATGTTTTTGGACTGTGGGAGGAAACCGGAGAACCCGGAGGAAACCCACACGGACACGGGGAGAACATGGAAACTCCACCCAGATTGGGATTCAAACCGGGAACCCCTAGCGCTGAGAGGAGAACATGCTAACCACTAAGCCACCGCGCTGCCCTCACATAACATACAGTACAGTGCAAAAGTAAGACTGTTTCAACTGAAGTGATTAAAAAAGTGATATATTAATGCTGATTAGTTTAATTAACATGTGAAGACAGAGGGGGGGGTCAACTGTCTGTACTGCCAGAGGGAGTTTACACCACCAACAACAACCACCAGCCGTTACAGAGAACCGTGTTTATGTTTATTGTTCTTGGGGAAAATAGGATAAGAATCAAGTTAAGGCAGAATTTCCACTGTCCTGAACATCCTGCGTCTCACTTTCACTTCAGAATCCGTCTTCAGTTTCGTCTCAGACATATCTGCCATAATAAGAACCATGAACCCCTTTCCTTCTGTCCGCAGTCACATATTCAAAGATTCAAGGATTCAAGGAGACGTTCTTGTCATTTACGTAACATGTGGTACATGAAATATAAACGAAATTCTGTTGCACGGACCCGGTTTACCCCAAGAGAGGTAGAATTTATATATTTTTTAATTTAAATATTATTCATTCATTCATTCATTATCTCCCGCTTTATCCTCTATTAGGGTCGCGGTGGGGTTCCCCATGCCCATCCAGGGGAGAACGTCTCGGGCGCTGGGCAGATAGACCCAGGACAGGGTGCCATTCCATCGCTGGGCATGTTTAAATATTATGTTACAGAAAAATAATAATAAAATAAATGACAAAATATAGCAGCGTATAGTCCATCCATCTATTATCTTCCACTTTATCCTCTACTAGGGTCGTGAGGGGTGTCAATTTGGAGCAGTCAATTCACCTTGAATCCATGTGTTTGGCTATCAACCTAAAGGATGGAGATTTAAATCCCAGGTCCACTGGTGTTACACTTATAGGTCCAGATTAGCTGTAGGTTCTGACCCCAACCATCAAGTTGGGATACTTGTCCCATCTATTCATTATATTAGGGTCGCGGGGGGGGGGGGGTTCCCCATGCCCATACAGGGGAGAACTTTTCATGTGCTGGGCAGATAGACCCAGGACAGGGCGCCAATCTGTCACTGGGCACACACTCACTTACAAATACACTCTATATGGGGCAATTTGGAGAACTCAATTGACCTTGAGCCATGTTTTTGGACTGTGGGAGGAAACCAGAGAACCCTGATCCATGTTTTTGGACACGGGGAGAACATGGCAACTCCACCCAGATTGGGATTTAACCCGGGAATCACTAGTGCTGAGAGGAGAACAAGCTATCCACTAAGCCACCATTCATAAAATGTAATGTAATACAAAAATGTAAATATAAAAATATAATAGCAATAAAAATATAAAAATTAAATATAAAATATGGGTGGCACGGTGGCTTAGTGTTTAGCATGTTCTCCTCTCAGCACTCGGGATTCCCGATTCAAATCCCAATCTGATTGGAGTTTCCATGTTCTCCCCGTGTCCGCGTGGGTTTCCTCCGGGTTCTCCGGTTTCCTCCCACAGTCCAAAAACATGGCTCAAGGTCAACTGAATTCTCCAACTTGCCCCATATAGAGTGTGTCTGTGTGAGTGAATGTGTGTCCAGCAATAGATCGGCGCCCTGTTCTGGGTGTATCTGCCCAGCGCCCGAAACGTTCTCCCCTGGCTCTCCCCGTGTTCTCCGCGACCCTAATAGAGGATAAAGCGGAAGATAATAGATGGATGGATATTATAAAATGATATAGATAAAAACTATATGAGGTAGATGATGGAGTATTTTGGTGGAGAATGATAATTTTGGATTATCGTTTATTGTGGGTGCAAACTATTGAATAAATAAAAAAAAATGCTGCCCTTAATTTCTCTAAAGTGTCAAATAGTAAGTGCCGCCCAAAACACATAAACAAGTTTCCCTCCTCTCATGAGGCCTTTGGCGTTTCAATAGAGCGGCCTTAAAGCTGGAGCAAGTCTCTGCAAGTTCAAAGCGCCTGGCTTTTCACTTTACATGTGCTGCTTATTGTAAAAGTGCATTGTGGGTTTTAACAACGTGGAAAGTCTCAGTCACTTCTCATTGTGGTTCTAAAGTCTCTATAGCGTACGATACACTTTCACCTAAAGATGTAAACGGATCCGGCATGAAAGCTTTATACCCACAGTGTCGGAGATGGCATGGAGTTGCTCAGAACTTCAGTCACAGCATTTAAAGTGAATCATTCATTCATTCATTCATTATCTTCCGCTTTATCCTCTATTAGGGTCGCGGTGGGGTTCCCCATGGCCATCCAGGGGAGAACGTTTTGGGCGCTGGGCAGATAGACCCAGGACAGGACACCAATCCTTCGCTGGGCACACACTCACTCACACAGACACACTCTATATGGAGAATTCAATTGACTTGATCCATGTTTTTGGACTGTGGGAGGAAACCGGAGAACCCGGAGGAAACCCACTCAGACACGGGGAGAACATGGAAACTCCACCCAGATTGGGATTCGAACCGGGAATCTCTAGCGCTGAGAGGCGAACGTGCTAACCACTAAGCCATCATGCCACCTTAAGTGAATCATTTGATGGAAATTTGAAATCTGGGCATCTGAAGCCAGACGTTGAACTGACTCAGAAACTGCAGTGACATCGTACGCCTGGGGAAAGTATCAAAACCGCCAGTTCCTGTAGATTCCATCTTTATAACATGAGGAAGATCATCTCAACTATGTAGAGTCTGCAGTATCTGCCTCTTTTATTTATGCTGCTCTAGTCAGTGATGCCGGAGTCACATGCTGTACTGTGTCAATTAATTACTTATTAATTAAATGCCGTGCTTTATTGTTAGCTCTAACTGCCTTCCTTGTCTGTTTCTTTTGAGGTGTCTCCCGGCTTCCTGGAGATCTTCATCCATGGCTCTGCCGACGAATACTGGATGGAACCTGAATATTAATTGGACTGGCGGTCCTGCAGGACGCCACCTAATGGACTCACATATAGTTTTACAGTTGTTAGTTTTTCCATTTGTTTAATATCTGTACATTAGTGTCCTACACTGTTGATGCTGCCGGCCGCTCAAGGAGGATGAGTCCCCCACTGTGTCTTGGTCCTCCCAAGGTTTCTTCCTTAAACAACAACTAAAAAGGGAGTTTTTTCTTGCCACTGTCGCTTCAGCTTGCTCTTTGGGGGTTTAAAGGCTTTTCATTCTGTAAAACTGCTTTGTGACAATGTACTGTTGTAAAAAGCGCTCTAGAAATAAATTACTTGAACTTGAAGATCAGACCCTTTTTGACTGAACATGCTACTCAGCTATTAGTTCAAGCCTTCGTCCTATCCCGGCTTGATTATTGATTATTGTAATGGGTTGCTTGCCGGTCTCCCAGCTTCCAAAATCAGACCGTTACAACTAATTCAGAGCTCTGCAGCCCGACTTGTATTCAACCAGCCAAGAACTCATGTCACTCCACTACTCATTGCTCTCCATTGGCTCCCTGTAGCTGCTGCATTCAGTACAAGTCACTGACTCTGATCTACAGGACCATTTCTGGATCTTCCCCCTCTTACCATCACTCTCTATATTTTCAAAATACACTCCGACTCGTTCACTACGTTCTAGTGATGATTGTCGCCTGGTGATTCCACCTCACCGAGGAGCTAATTCTCACTCCGTGGCGTTCACCACTGCAAAATGGTGGAACCATCTTCCCAACTCTGTCCGTACGGCAGAATCACTAAACAGTTTAAAGAAACTACTGAAAACGCATCTCTTTAACAAACACCTGTTGTATAAATAAATAAAAAGGGGGGGGGGGTGTGCAGTATCAAATAACAATCAGGTTTGATGAATTTACAGTATAGTTGGTTTTCTCCATAACTTCTGATTTGTGGTGTTCTCATTTGTAAGTGGCTTTGGATAAAAGCGTCTGCTAAATGACTAAATGTAAATGTAAGTAGAAAGCTTAGCATGTGAAGTGGCTTCTGTGGTTCGAGGGGTTCTTGCTCTGGACATGACGTTCTCAGCGGCGTGATGCTGGGTTTATTAGGCTCATTTGCACCTGTGATTAGTTCCATCCAGGATGCAGAATATGTTCTTACAGAGTGAAGGCTCACAGTTTGTGAGCAGCAGCCCTGGGACAGTGTGTTGCATGTTCTTTATGTGGCTTTATGTCCCTTCTCCACACTTGGGGTCTGAATTTCAATCCATCAATTATCTTCCATTTTCTCCTCTATTAGGGTCGCGGGGGGGGGGGCGCTGCTGGGCAGATACACCCAGGACAGAGTGCCGATCTATCACTGGATACACACTCACTCACACAAACACACTCTATATGGGGCAATTTGGAGAACTCCATTGACTTGATCCATGTTTTTGGACTGTGGGAGGAAACCGGAGAACCCAGAGGAAACCCACACGGACACGGGAAGAACATGAAAACTCCCCCCAGATTGGGCTTCGAACTTGGGAATCTCTAGAGCTGAGAGGAGAACATGTTAAACACAAAGCCACCGTGCCACCCCAACCTAAAATGCATCTATCCATCCATTATCTTCCACTTTATCCTCTACTAGGATCACGGGGGGGTGGGGGGTTCCCCATGCCCATCCAGGGGAGAACGTTTCGGGCGCTGGGCAGATACACCCAGGACAGGGCACCAAACTATCACTGGACACACACTCACTCACACAGACACACTCTATATGGGGCAATTTGGAGAATTCAATTGAGCTTGATCCATGTTTTTGGACTGTGGGAGGAAACCGGAGAACTTGGAGAAAACCCACACAGACACGGGGAGAACATGGAAATTCCACCCAGATTGGGATTCGAACCGGAAATCCCTAGCGCTGAGAGGAGAACATGCTAACCACTAAGCCACCATGCCACCCAATTAATAATTAATATATTATATAAATGTATTTGTGGAATCTGAGACAGGGCAAGCGAGCGATAGACTTTTGTAGACATGTGTAACAGTAAGCAGACCCACAGGACAGCCATCAGCGTAATAAAAAAGACAACCCCCCCCCCCCCAACTGTGCTCACTGCCAATCGGGCACGGAGCCAACATGCTGTCACTGCCATCCCTCCCTCCACTCACTCACAGACTCCCCAAAGATCTGATCATCAGACAGAGAGTTTGCAATGGCACGGGCAACACGTCGAGATGTGCGTACATATGCACATGCATATTCATATCAGCCTCCGCATCCAAAACATCCACTGCTGAGGCACACCCTCGCTCCTTTGTTCTTACCTCCAGTACCCACATGTCCTGTGTGATCGCTCCAAACACGGTAAACCCTGTCAACATGGATCCAGCTTCTTTGTGTTGTCTGCACTGGTTTTTAGAACAGCAGAAGATTTTGAACAGAACCTGCTTAATAAACTTTGTAATGATATGATCCAGCAGACAATATCTCCGTGAGGGCTTCCCCATGCCCATCCAAGGGAGAACGTTTCGGGAGCTGGGCAGATACACCCAGGATAGGACGCCAATCTATCACTGGACACACACTTACTCACACATACAAATACACACTCTATATGGGGCAATTTGGAGAATTCAATTGACTTGATCCATGTTTTTGGACTGTGGGAGGAAACCGGAGAACCCGGAGGAAACCCATGCGGACACGGGGAGAACATGGAAACTCCACCCAGATTGAGATTCAAACCAGGAATCCCTAGCGCTGAGAGGAGAACATGCCAACCACTAAGCCACGGTGCCGCCCTCATTTTATACAACATTTTACATGTTTATATATTATATTTAGTTGTATATTCTATATTATATAATTGTATATTGTATATTATATATATATATTTATAGTTGTATATAGTATATAGAGATTTCTATTTAATTATTTTCTATTCTACCTAATTATTTTTTTTTACTTTTTTAATTGCTAAATATCTTTTTCACCTTTTTCCAATGTATCTGCTGCTGAGAATGTGAATTTCTCCACTGTGGGACAAATTAAGGTCTATCATATCTTCATTCATTAATTATTTTCCACTTTATCCTCTACTAGGGTGACGGGGGGGGGTTCCCCATGCCCATCCAGGGGAGAACATTTCGGGCGCTGGGCAGATACACCCAGGACAGGGCGCCAATCTATCGCTGGGCACACACTCACTCACACAAACACATTCTATATGGGGCAATTTGGAGAACTCAATTGACTTGATCCATGTTTTTGGACTGTGGGAGGAAACCGGAGAACCCGGAGGAAACCCACGCGGACACGGGGAGAACATGGAAACTCCAGATGGGGATTCGAACCGGGAATCCCTAGTGCTGAGAGGAGAACATGCTAACCACTAAGCCACCGTGCTGCCCTATCATATCTTATTCTGTATATTCTGTAAAATATATATTGTTGTTTATAGTTGTGTATTGTATATTATATTTTACATATCGATATCAAATTAATATCTTATTTTAAATCTTTTAATTTTAATAGAACGGGGTAAACGGGGTCCGTGAGCCATCATTTCGTTTCTGTCTCATGCATCACATGCGATACAAAAAATAATAAAACTTCCTTGAATCTTGAGAAATGCTGCAATACCCAACCACATGTGAGATCATAACACCACAAGGTTTTTAAAGTTATTATACATGGAAGAGAATCATTCAGCCATTATGGGGAAGGCACTATGTGTAGGATTAACACTTACAAGAGGACAATAGGAGGTCCAGACACTCTATCTGTATCATTTGATGAAATACCTCTGCCTGAGGTGATTAGAAAGGGTTCTAGAACGTACACGCTGGCAGCTTTGTTGTAGCTTCAAACACTGAGAGGTTCCTAAAGTATGAGACGCACTCGGCATTGGATTTCCAAACTTCAAACTGCCTCATGTGTGCACATACACAGCGCTGCTGGCTAGTAAACGGAACGCTGTGTGTAGAACCAGAATGCTCTGTTCTGCTCTTACATCATTTCGGTTGAAACTGAAGGAGGAATATCACAGAATTTCAAAACACATCTCAAAAGCTTTCAAAGTTCGGGTTTAAACTCTGATTTGATGTATACATTGCTACCTTTAGTTCTGTGAATATAACAAAACAAGGCAAAACTCGGGGCCTGAAGCTCTGTGCCCCCTCAGAGTGGCAGATTCAGCCGCCTGCCAAGTGCTGAGTGAGAATGAGGGTGGGGGCAGGGGTCCATGGGAAGGGAATGAGTGAGACATGTGAAACTGTGGAGGATGGGGAGGGTAGGAAGCCTAGACTGTATGATTTTTACATCCTAAGGGGTCTTTCTCTCTCTCGCCCCCTCACTCTCTCTCTCTCTCTCTCTCTCTCTCTCTCTCTCTCTCAGACAGCCGAAAAATCAAAAACACTACAAGTGCTCGGCCGGAAGGAACCAAAAACCAGGTGGGTGCAGCCGGCTTCTAATAAAACCTTCAGGAAAGAGAACGTGTAAAAAAAATAATAAAAAAACAGAACAAACAAAGAAGAAAATGAAAGTGAAGAAAAGGGGAAAAAAAAAAAAAAAAAAGTCAGCAAAATGGCGAAAATATGAAAAACACTGAAAAAAAAGAAAAAGAAAAAGACAGAAGGTAAAAGAAATAAAACAAAAAGATGAAGAAAAAGAAATAAGTAAAGAAAGAAAACAGAAAAATAGAAGGCAAAGGGGAGAACCATATATACTATATATACTATATTAGGGTTGCGGGGGGGGGGGGGGGGGGGGGGGGGGGTTCCCCATGTCCATCTAGGGGAGAACGTTTCGGGCGCTGGGCAGATACACCCAGGACAGGACGCCAAACTATCACTGGACACACACTCACTCACACAGACACACTCTATATGGGGCAATTTGGAGAATTCCAGTCCAGTTTTTGGACTGTGGGAGGAAACCGGAGAACCAGGAGGAAATCCACGTGGACACGGGGGGAACATGGAAACTCCACCCAGATTGGGATTCGAACCGGGAATCCCTAGCACTGAGAGGAGAAGCCACCGTGCCGTCCTCTAGAAAGCAAAGGTTAAAGGAAAAAAAAACAAAAGAGATAAAAATTAAAGAAAGAAGCAAAGACCAAAAAAAAAGTCAAAAAGGACAAGAACATGATAAAAATGAAAGAAAAAAGAAAGAAGGATATAAAGATAGAAAAGAAAGAGAGAAAAGGGGGAACGAAATGAATAAAATTATGATCAAAGGAGAGAAAGAATGAAGCAAATGATCCTTACAATGATGTGAAATCTTAACTTAAAATAATAACAAAAGAGAAAAGAAAGAAGGATAGAAAGATAGAAAAGAAAGAGAGAAAAGGGTGGAAAGTCTTAACTGCAAAAATATCAGAGAAGGAAAGAGAGAAGCATGTTAAACGAAAACTGAATAGAAAGTAAAGAAGTGAAGTCAGACAAAACAACCGGAAAGAAAACGGTGCTAAAAATGTTAGAGATTTGGAACAGATACGGCTGTTGGTTTTTGTTAATCCACACAAGAGCAGGATTTCTGCCAGACCCCAGATCAGCCTTCCACCAGACACAGACACCATGACATGAACCAGATGGAGCTTTAAAGAACTACATTTAGAGAAAAGAGGGAGATACCATTCTCCACCAAAACCCTCCATCATCGACCTCATTTTACACTTCTATACATAGTTACTGCTATATTTTACAATGTATATGCTGCTATAGTTAAATCATTTTATTGTATACTACATTTTATATATATATATATATATATATATATATATATATATATATATATATATATATATATGTGTGTGTGTGTGTGTGTGTGTGTATTTATTTATTTATATATATATATATATCCCTCTACATATATATATATATATATATATATATATATATATATATATATATATATATATATATATTATATTTATACATTATATTTATAGTTATTTATTGTATATTCTATATATTTATAGTGGGGCAGCATGGTGGCTTTGTGGTTAGCATGTTCTCCTCTCAGTGCTATGGATTCCCAGTTCGAATCCCAATTTGGGTGGAGTTTGCATGTTCTCCCCGTGTCCGTGTGGGTTTCCTCCAGGTTCTCCGGTTTCCTCCCACAGTCCAAAAACGTGGATCAAGGTCAATTGAATTCTCCAAATTGCCCCATATAAAGTGTGTCTGTGTGAGTGAGTGTGTGTCCAGTGATAGACTGACGCCCTGTCCTGGGTGAATCTGCCCAGCGCCCGAGACGTTCTCCCCTGGATGGGCATGGGGAATCCCCCCCACCCGCGACCCTAATAGAGGATAAAGCAGAAGATAATGGATGGATGGATATATTAATAGTTGCATATTGCATAATCTATATACTATTATATATATATATATTTATAGTTGTATATTGTATATTCTAAATTATATATATATTTATAGTTGTATATTGTATATTCTAAATTATATATATATTTATAGTTGTGTATTGTGTATTATATTTTACATATCGATATCATATTTATATCTTATTTTCTTTAAAATTTTTATTTTAATAGAACGGGGTAAACAGGGTCCGTGAGCCATCATTTCTTTCTGTCTCATGTACCACATGCGATACAAATAATAATAAAACTTCTTTGAATCTTGAAGCGGCTTGAAGTGTGAGAAATACATAATAATAAGACTGTAATGAAACTGCACACATCGTGTTATTGTATTCACATCAACTCGTATTTAATAAATCAGCAAACGGGCTGCAGTACAGTAATAAAGGTGAAAAGCAATCTGAAGTACGCCGGCTACGTTCCAATTTCACTGGATTAGTGCGCGTCATCCGGCGAGGCGCTAATAAACACGAGGATGTTCCGGAGTCCTAAATCCAATTTCGTTTGCGTTCACGCCTTTTAGAAATTCAAAGCGGTGGCTCTGAAGGAAATGACTGGGCCACGTATTTTCTCTATTCTGTTTCAATTACGAGCTGAAAGGCTGAGCTGGCACATGTCCACTGTAAATTCCTCACCCCCTCCTGGGTCCAATACCTAATTATCACGGTCCGTCTGCACAACTGACTTTAATAAACAAGCCGGCGCTGTGCCGCTCTTTAGTGCCATTTTTCACTTGCTCTTGTCATACATCAGCTTTCTAACTGCGCAGACAAAAACAACACAAACGCACTTCACATCCAGAAAACCCGACACACAAACCCGGCCATGACACGCATCATTAATAAAGTCAGGTCTCCAACAGCCCCGGTGCATCCAAGCTTCTCCATTCAGTCCCTAATTGCCCCATCATACATCTCACACTCTCACGCCATTACACTTATAAACACTACAGCATAAATGCACCTTAATATATATATTTTTATAATATGTGTATATATATATATATATATATATATATATATATATATATATATATATATATATATATATATACTGTATATATATATATATATATATATATATATATATATATATATATATATATATATATATATATGCGGCACAGTGGTTTAGTGGTTAGCATGTTCTCCTCTCAGCACTAGGGATTCCCGGTTCGAATCCCCATCTGGGTGGAGTTTCCATGTTCTCCCCGTGTCCACGTGGGTTTCCTCCGGGTTCTCCGGTTTCCTCTCACAGTCCAAACACATGGATCAAGGTCAATTGGAGTTCTCCAAATTGCCCCATATAGAGTGTGTTTGTGTGAGTGAGTGTGTTCAGTGATAGATTGGCGCCCTGTCCTGGGTGTATCTGCTCAGCGCTCGAAACGTTCTCCCCTGGATGGGCATGGAGAACAACCCCATGACCCTAGTAGAGGATGAAGCCGTAAGGTAGAATCTTTAAACAGTTTTAAGAAACTACTTAAGACGCATCTATTTAACAAATACCTGTTATAAAAAAAAAATAAAAAAAAGGGGGGGGGGGGCGCAGCTTCGAATAACAATCAGGTTTGATGAATTTACAGTATAGTTGGTTTTCTCCATGGCTTCTGACTTGTGGTGTTCTCATTTGTAAGTCGCTTTGGATAAAAGCGTCTGCTAAATGACTAAATGTAAATGTAAATGTAATGAAGCGGAAGATAATGGAGAGCAATGAGTAGTGTGTTCCCTCGGTTCCCTGCCTGCACTGCTGTTGCGTGTCTGAGACGAACCACCTGTATACTTTTTTTTATACACAAACAGAAAGCCCTGATGATAGGCAGATAAAAATCTCCTTTAAATGCACCGCCGGAGACATACCTAGTGCTTTCATCTTTTCACTACACCCAATCAAAGCACCGTGAGGGTGCAGGGTTCTGGAATCCCCTTTCTTTTGTCTTGACTGAACCTGAAGCCGGTGGCATGTTGAAAACGAAACACTGCTGCCGTCTAGCCAGACTGTCTCACCTCATCAGGGTTTGGAACTCAGGGGCTCGGTCACAGCCAGATGCGCGCCATGATCAAGCAGGTTGCCGGATCAGGACTGGCATGACTAACAAGGTCTGAGCACAGCAACTCTATTTAACCCCTAACTGTCTTTCACTTAATGCAGTGATTCTCAATTATTTTCTGTTAAGCCCCTCATGGGTGGCACGGTGGCTTAGTGGTTAGCACGTTCGCCTCTCATCACTAGGATTCCCGGTTCGAATCCTCATCTGGGTGGAGTTTCCATGTTCTCCCCGTGTCTGCGTGGGTTTCCTCCGGGTTCTCTGGCTTCCTCCCACAGTCCAAAAACATGGATCAAGTCAATTGAATTCTCCAAATTGCCCCATATAGAGTGTGTCTGTGTGAGTGAGTGTGTGCCCAGCGATGGATTGGCACCCTGTCCTGGGTGTATCTGCCCAGCGCCCGAGACGCTCTCCCCCGGATGGGCATGGGGAACCCCACCGCGACCCTCATAGAGGATAAAGCGGGAGATAATGAATGAATGAAAGCCCCCCCTAGGAAGAAGAAAACATTTTGCGCCCCCCCCACACACACACGCACACTCACCTCAACCCCCCCCCACATGATTTATCCCCCCCAAATTTATCAAAAATGGGATAAATTATTTTTACACGCCCACTGTAGTATGATTTGTCTATAAATTTGTTATAAGTACACCTCTTTTATAACAATGTATCCTTATTGACAATAAAGAAAACAAAAAAGAAAGAAATATAGATCAACTTAGAACAAAGAATCATTTTATTAACTTTGTTTTTAGTTTGTAACAGAAACGAATGAAATCCTTATTTAAACTAGAAACATTTTTGAACTGACTGGCATTTGATACTGAAAAATGAAATTAAATAAAATCAATAAATAATAAAAAATAAATTCAAATTCATCAGCGACATTCATTCAGGAGCTCAATTTATTAACACTTTAACCTACAAAACTAAAATGAATACAACAATTTGTGCTGTTTTTTTTTTTGAGGAAGTCAGAACTAATGTCTCCAACGTGCCCGTTTTGCAGTGCTCAGCTTTTCTAAAGTAGTTTTCATAAAGTGTTATGTTTGCTGGTTATACTCGTCACGTTTACGATTTAAAAACTCAAGCGCTTATCAGCGTGATTGGGGTGTAATGTCTTTAAGTGACGCCTTCATTTATTTGGCTTTACGCTGTCCGCTGCCAACATTTTAAGACACAGGTCTTTCTTCGTCTCCACCTTTAGTTACAGTGAAGTTACAGTTACAGTGAAGCCAGGCGCTACATACACTTCCACATTTAGCTTTCGGTTGACTTTTGTTGCTCTCATTATCTTCGTCTCTCTCTTCATCTCTGTTAAATATTTGTCCATGTTGTCTCTTGAGGGTTTGTTCAGTACACTTAATATCACTTGCTCTGTTAATGTCTTGTTAAGCGCCCCCCCATATTTGAGAAGCATTGACTTAATGCACGAAGAACATTCACCCCGCCTCTGTTTTGAACTGATACAAAGATTTAACGGCCCTCTGCAGTCCAACAGAAGACATTAGACACCATACTGACACCCCCTGAAAAATTCATTCAGTCATTCATTTACTGAGCAGCACATTTTACCTTTCAGCTTGTTTTTGGACTGTGAAAGGAAACCCACACTGACATGGGGTAAACATGCAGACTGTAAACATAAATGACCTCGTCCTTCCCGCCAAGGAAAAACAAACCCATGATGTCAAAACGACGATAAACAACTGCACGCAATTATCAAGTTACAAAAATCAGAGTACATAACAATTTACGTTTCAATTCAGATACAGGACAATGAAAAACCAGCAGGCTGAGGAACAGTTTCCTTCCCAGAGCTGTGTCATCCATCACTCCCTCTGCACACCTTCACCTTTAAGAACTTATAGCTTTATAGAACTTATTAATAACATGCACTATTTCTTGGAACTTTGTACCAACAATACCATATGGCTGCTATCATGCAGATACATCCCTCCATACATTATCTTCTGCTTTATCCTATATTAGGGTCGTGGGGGGGTTCCCCATGCCCATCCAGTGCAGAATATTTGGGGCACTGGGCAGATACACCCAGGACAGGAAGCCAATCCATCACTGGTCACACACTCACTCACACATACACACTCTATATGGGGCAATTTGGAGAACTCAATTGACTTGATCCATGTTTTTGGACTGTGGGAGGAAACCGGAGAATCTGGAGGAAACCCACGCGGACACGGGGAGAACATGGAAACTCCACCCAGATGGGGATTCGAACCGGGAATCCCTAGTGTTGAGAGGAGAACATGCCAACCACTAAGCCAACAGTTTCATTGTACTGTACATAATCAAACTAATATAATCATTTGTTGTAATATGAACTGCATCTCTTCTCCAGTGCAGCATCTGGACCAGCTGGAGGTTCTAACAGAAATTCAGAAGGCACAGACTAATAGAACTGCACACGACTCAGATTCAAGCGAACAAAGGAAAGTGTGTCTGGCCGGCATCGGCACCACACTCTGCCTTCAAAGCTGATCTGAGAACAGCCTCACATAAATATGGCTGTCATTTTGCTTAGTTCATGAAGTGGATGGGTCAACACAGCTGCATCGGAGCTGCCATGAGGGAAATCCCTCTTCTGCACAGCTGCCTTTAAAGAAGAGAAACTCTACACTACAGCACATCAATTACATTCTATACATTTATAAACCTAACCATAACTTACATAATAGACACTGACATATGCAGCTTACGTATATGGACGTAAATACAGGCACCTATTATAAATAATAAAGTATATACGTATATATTTTATTAATATATGAATAAATTGTACGTGACAGGATGAATATCAACAGCAATGTGCTGTTTATTTTACAAGTATCTTCAAGTACATGTTTTGCTGGTTGTTTTATTTAACAATATAATACTATATTCATTCATTCATTATCTCCCGCTTTATCCTCTATTAGGGTCGGGGGGGGGGGGGGGGGTTCCCCGTGCCCATCCAGGGGAGAACGTCTCGGGCGCTGGGCAGATAGACCCAGGACAGGGTGCCAATCCATCGCTGGGCAATAATACTATATACTATATTATATTATTATATTATACTAATATAATAATATAATATATCTTTATATTTAATATATTTTAACTTTATTTTCTTTTCCATATATGTCCGTTATTTCTGTTGTTAACAAGAGATCTCATCCCACCAACACAACAGTGAATTTAGTGAGCACTCTGGGTTTTACGCTATATCCCTCCATTATCTTCTGCTTTATCCTCTATTAGGGTCGTGGGGGGGTTCCCCGTGCCCATCCAGGGGAGAACGTTTCGGGCGCTGGGCAGATACACCCAGGACAGGACGCCAATCTATCGCTGGGCACACAGTCACTCACACAGACACACTCTATATGGGGCAATTTGGAGAATTCAATGGACTTGATCCATGTTTTTGGACTGTGGGAGGAAACCGGAGAACCCGGAGGAAACCCACGCAGACATGGGGAGAACATGGAAACTCAACCCAGATGGGGATTCGAACCGGGAATCCCTAGTGCTGAGAGGAGAACATGCTAACCACTAAACCACCGTGCCGCCCTGGGCATGAGGGTCCCCCCTCACGACCCTAATATAGGATAAAGCGGAAGATAATGAATGAATATATTATATGTAGTAACCCACTATGTCTTGACTCTACCTTGAATCTTCCTAAAATAAAGAAAATGTCCATCTTCCTCTCTACCATCTACGATGACCAAAACAACATTTAAAAAACAAGAACTCTATGTGTGATGTCAGAGGTTGAAAACCATTCTTGCGTGTGAATGTACATGGCTTGCTTTTATTGTAAATCTTTGAAGCTCTTCACTCACTTTCTTGCTTTATTAAGATAACACATGGCTCCCACCCCCTGGGGCGCCCGGGGCAGTAATAACAGGTGGTAAGGTAATAACGTAAAGCTTATATACAGGTGTTCAAACCAACGGCTTTACAGCAACTGAAACGACTGACTTCATTAAAGTCGTGCTAACGATGCCACTGATTCTCAGGGAGGACGCAGACGCTCTGACGTCGTCGCTATGGCATCACGGCAGAGGTGCAGACAAATAATATTCATGTTTACATTTACATTTGGTCAGTTATTGGACACTTTTATCCAAAGTGACCTACAAGGTGAGCACAGGGTTAATCACAACATCCCTGGAGCAATGAGGGTTAAGGGTCTTGCTCATAGACCCACATTGGTAACTTCAGTGGACCTGGGATTTGAACCCCCAACCTTCAGATTGATTTACATTTACATTTGGTCATTTAGCAGATGTTTTTATCCAAAGCGAATTACAAGGTGAACACAGGGTTCATCACAACATCCCTGGAGCAATGAGGGTTAAGGGTCTTGCTCATAGACCCACACTGGTAACTTCAGTGGACCTGGGATTTGAACCCCCAACCTTCAGATTGATAGCCCAATACCCTACCCACTGAGCTTACACGCCCTACGACGTCATATACATTAAACATACACATGGCAATTAAACAGAAGCAGATGCTTAGGCTATAATTTGTTGCTCAGCAACGGAAAAAAACAACGTTTGGATCACGTTTGGATCGATAACACCTGTTTAAAAATGCAACGTGGGCGTGTGGCTCATCGCTTTTAAACACCCACACGTTCACCCAGAACACAATGGCAACTGCTGGCTGGTGAAGCTGTGAACTCACTATGTACTCCTATATAGTGTCTGAGTGGGTAAGAGTGTGCACCCTCTCTTGGGTGTATCTGCCCAGCACCCGAAATGTTCTCCAATGGAATGGCATGGGGATCCCCCCCCCCCCCCCGTGACCCAAGAGGAGGACTAAGTACAGTATAATGAGATGATATTAAGACACTAACGTCAAAGAATTCATAAGTTAAAAATCTCATTGCATTAGCTTCTGCTTAATCCTATTCTAGAGTCAAGGGGGGCAATCCACACACACTGGGGCAATTTAGACTGGGCAATGTACGACCAGCTAATTTACCTTGAATCCATGTTTTTGGATGGGACATGGGAAAAACATGAACCACCTAGATTGGGTTTCGAAGAGGTGAGAGGCCGACGTGCTCACCACTAAGCCACCGCGCTGCCCGTAAGTTAAACATCCATCCATCCATTATCGTCTGCTTTATCCTCTATTAGGGTCGTGGGGGGGGTTCCCCGTGCCCATCCAGGGGAGAACGTTTCGGGCGCTGGGCAGATACACCCAGGACAGGACACTAATCTATCACTGGACACACACTCACTCACTCACAGAAACACACTCTATATGGGGCAATTTGGAGAATTCAATTGACCTCGATCCATGTTTTTGGAGTGTGGGAGGAAAACCGGAGAACCCACGGGGAGAACATGAAAACTCCACCCAGATTGGGATTGGAACCGGGAATCCCTAGAGCTGAGAGGAGAACATGCTAACCACTAAACCACCAGCTGCCCATGAGTTAAACGTAATCAGGTTATTTTTAAACGATAATGAAGATAATCAGACGTGCACAGGAAGGCGGGGGGGGGGGGGGGGGGAATCGGAACAGGAGGAGGAGGAGGAGGATTAAAGCCTCGTCTTCTGTAGAGGGTCTGATTTGCAGCCTTTGATCGAATCAAACGCCCTCGTTGACTCTAATAAACGTCTATGGGCAGGAACTTTGCTGATCATTTGGACACTGAGATAAAATCCCTGCTGTTCAGCTTCTTTTATACACGTCCATAAACCAGAACCTGACGTATACTTTATGGGGAGTGGAATGTAGAGATCTCACATCAATAAGTGCTTGTTGAAGATACAAGAATAAAGAAAATGGTAAATCTGCTGAAATAGGCTTCAAGAAAAGACAAAAAAGACAAACAATCCATAAGATAAGGTACAATCAGGTTAAGAAGCCAAAAAAAGCTGATTTTATTGATCAGAATGATATGAGGTGGCTACCAGCTGATTTTTCTCCAACCTATTCATCTTGAATCCATGGTTTTGGAGTCCTGGGAGAAACCGGAGAACCCGTAATAAACAAGGAGAACATTCGAATGCTGAGAGCTGGACGTGCTAACCACTAGGCCACCATGACGCCCAAGAGTCATTGATATGGCAAATTGTTTTTGAGTCCCATTATGTATTTAATGGTACCTTTAATGGGAGAACGTTTCGGGCGCTGGGCAGATAGACCCAGGACAGGGTGCCAATATATCACTGGACACACACTCACTCACTCTTACACACTCTATATGGGGCAATTTGGAGAATTGAATCGACCTTGGTCCATGTTTTTGGCCTGTGGGAGGAAAAAGGAGAACCCGGAGGAAACTCATACAGACACGGGGAGAACATGGAAACTCCACCCAGATTGGGATTCGAACTGGGAATCCCTAGAGCTGAGAGGCGAACATGCTAACCACTAAATCATGGTACCATTCTTGATTTCATTATCCATCCACTATCTTCCGCTTTATCCTCTATTAGGGTCGTGGGTGGGGTTCCCCATGCCCATCCAGGGGAGAACGTTTCGGGCGCTGGGCAGATACACCCAGGACAGGACGCCAATCTATCACTCACTCACACAAACACTCTATATGGGGCAATTTGGGGCATTCAATTGACCTTGATCCATGTTTTTGGACTGTGGGAGGAAACCGGGGAATCCAGAGGAAACATACGGGGAGAACATAGAAACCAGATTGGGATTCGAACCAGGAATCCCTAGTGCTGAGAGGAGAACATACTAACCACCGTGCCGTCCATCAAATAAATCCAGTAGATAAGTATATTTAATATCTGAAATGCCAGAAAACTGACAGAAACTTATTCAAAGCACTATGTTCATGAAAGCAGGTCTTCCTTAATTAACGGGGGACTGTTTTATTGTATTTACGCTGTAATTTCACCCATGATTGCCTTCCAATATAATCCCCTCTCCTCTGGTTTAAGATAAAGAAATCTGCATTAGCATTCCCATAAAGTTGAGAGTTAATTCCAAAATAGCCCGATGTGGCTCACGATAACACCTCCACATCCTTCAGAGCCAAATCTTCATTACCAATGATGGAGTTAATATTGGGCAGGTGCAGGGTTGTGATAAGGTTACTCACTCAACCATCGAGCTTCACCAAGCCGAACCGGGAGTCTCCGGAAACGAGAAGCGGTCGGCACCATGAGCCTGATCTTCAAAGCACGCTTTATTTCTATTTATTATTTGGGATATGAGTATTTGTGAGGATGAGAACAAAGCACAGCTCCTTCAGACGAACAGTGTGGTGTAGAGTCGGGACAGGACGCCAATCTATCACACACTCACACACACACACACCACACACACACACACACACTATATATATCTGGGGCAATTTGGAGAATTCAACTGACCTTGATCCATGTTTTTCGACTGTGGGAGGAAACCGGAGAACCCGGATGAAAACCCAGGTGGACATGGGGAGAACATGGAAACTCCACCCAGATTGGGATTCGAGGGACCCAACCAGGACAGGGCGCCAATCTATCACTGGACACACACTCACTCACACGCACACACTCTATATGGGGCAATTTGGAGAACTCAATTGACCTTGAATCCTTGTTTTTTGACTGTGGGAGGAAACCGGAGAACCCGGAGGAAACCCACGCGGACACGGGGAGAACATGGAAACTCCACCCAGATTGGGATTCGAACCGGGAATCTCTAGCGCTGAGAGGAGAACATGCTAATCACTAAGCCACTGTGCTGCCCATTCATGCAGATACATATATATAGTATATATGTATGTATAAGTGTATATATTTGTGTTTGTGTATATATTTGTGCCCCATAAAGAGTGTGTTTGTGTGAGTGTGTGTGCCCAGCGACAGATTGGCATCCTGTCCTGGGTGTATCTGCCCAGCGCCCGAAACGTTCTCCCCTGGATGGGCATGGGGAACCCCAGGTGGACACGGGGAGAACAAGGAAACTCCACATCCTTCAGAGCCAAATCTTCATTACCAATGATGGAGTTAATATTGGGCAGGTGCAGGGTTGTGATAAGGTTACTCACTCAACCATCGAGCTTCACCAAGCCGAACCGGGAGTCTCCGGAAACGAGAAGCGGTCGGCACCATGAGCCTGATCTTCAAAGCACGCTTTATTTCTATTTATTATTTGGGATTTGAGTATTTGTGAGGATGAGAACAAAGCACAGCTCCTTCAGACGAACAGTGTGGTGTAGAGTCGGGACAGGACGCCAATCTATCACACACTCACTCACACACACACACTATATATATATATGGGGCAATTTGGAGAATTCAACTGACCTTGATCCATGTTTTTCGACTGTGGGAGGAAACCGGAGAACCCGGATGAAAACCCAGGTGGACATGGGGAGAACATGGAAACTCCACCCAGATTGGGATTCGAGGGACCCAACCAGGACAGGGCGCCAATCTATATATGTATGTATAACCCCAGGTGGACACGGGGAGAACAAGGAAACTCCACCCAGATTGGGATTCGAACTGGGAATCCCTAATGCTGAGAGGAGAACATGCTAACCACTAAACCACTGTGCCGCCCATGAGCTCTCATATGTTCTATAAACTTCAGACAAGCCACAAAGTTCTAGGTAAATCGTAGAGGCTTTAAAATACAAGACAGAAGACCATTAGAGACGTCAAGCTGAGAGATGATGAGATTAGACAGACGTTAAACAGCCAAAGTGGTCTATTTATTATTTGGGATTTGAGAATTTGTGAGGACGAGAACAAAGCACAGCTCCCCCAGACGAACAGTGTGGTGTAGAGTGAGGTGACTCCCTTCACCGTGAGGTTGCTTTCTTTATCTAGAAGGCTGAGGGTGGCGGCGGTCCACCCGACAATCCGAAAACAGACGGCCGTGTTCCATCTGAAAGGTTTAAGATGGAGGGGGGCTAATTAATCCAAGGTGAACAGAAGGGAAAATCAGAGCCTGCAGAGGGACCAGGTTTCAGGAAGGGCCGAAATGTAAAGGAGGGGAGGGGATCGGGCTCTGACACGGATATACAATGCAAAAGATAATCAGACGTGCACAGGAAGGGGGGGGGGGTTGGGAGAATCGGACAGGAGGAGGAGGAGGAGGATTAAAGCCTCGTCTTCTGTAGAGGGTCTGATTTGCAGCCTTTGATCGAATCAAACGCCCTCGTTGACTCTAATAAACGTCTATGGGCAGGAACTTTGCTGATCATTTGGACACTGAGATAAAATCCCTGCTGTTCAGCTTCTTTTATACACGTCCATAAACCAGAACCTGACGTATACTTTATGGGGAGTGGAATGTAGAGATCTCACATCAATAAGTGCTTGTTGAAGATACAAGAATAAAGAAAATGGTAAATCTGCTGAAATAGGCTTCAAGAAAAGACGAAAAAGACAAACAATCCATAAGATAAGGTACAAACAGATTTTTGTCGAACCTATTCATCTTGAATCCATGGTTTTGGACTGTCGGGGAAACCCACACGGACACCAGAACATTTCAACGCTGAGAGACGGACGCCCAAGACCAGGAGTCACATTGATATGGTTAATTGTATTTGAGTCTCTTTATTAATTTAATGGTACCTTTTATTTTCTGTAAACATTTACATTATATTTGGTCATTTATTGGACGCTTTTAGCCAAAGCGACTTACAAGGTGAGCACAGGGTTCATCAAAACATCCCTGGAGCAATGAGGGTTAAGGGCCTTGCTCAAGGACCCACATTGGTAACTTCAGTGGACCTGGGATACTCTGTGGACCTGGGACCTGTATATTCTGTTTCTATTCTGTGTTCACGTAAAAAGATTTATTTGTCCATCCATTCATTATCTTCCATCCGCTTCATCCTCTATTAGGGTCGCGGGGGGGTTCCCTATGCCCATGCAGGGGAGAAAGTTTCGGGCGCTGGGCAGATACACCCAGGACAGGACGCCAATCTATCACTGGGCACACACACAGACAATCACACAAACACACTCTATATGGGGCAATTTGGAGAATATAATTGACCTTGATCCATGTTTTAGGACTGTGGGAGGAAGCCGGAGAAACAGGAGGAAACCCATGGAAACTCCACCCAGATTGGGATTCGAACCTAACCTTGGACACTGAGATAAAATGCCTGCTGTTCAGCTTTTTTTATACACGTCCATAAACCAGAACTGGACGTATACTTTATGGGGAGTGGAATGTAGAGATCTCACATCAATAAGTGCTTGTTGAAGATACAAGCATAAAGAAACACAGCGCGACTAACACGATTTACACAATTTTGTAAAAGAGCGCATTAAAAACTACAAACCATGGACTCATCCATCCATTATCTATCCACTAATCCTCTACTAGGGTCGCAGAATTAAGCGGAATGCCTATACCCATCCAAGAGGAACGTTTCACTGGGCTCACACTCACTCACACAGACATATACAATATAGGGGCAATTTGGATAGGCGGAATTTAGAGCAAATTACCTTGAATCCATATTTTTGGACTGTGAAAGGAATCCGGAGAACCTTACATAAAAAAACTGGTGGAAAACATGACAACTCCACCCAGATTGGGATTCGAACCTGGATCCCCAGCGCTGAGAGGAGAACATGCTAATCACTAAGACCTTTCATCCATCCATCCATTATCTTCCACTTTATCCTCTACTAGGGTTATGTGGGGGGGGGGGGTTCCCCATGTCCATCCAGGGGAGAACGTTTCGGGCGCTGGGCAGATACACCCAGGACAGGATGCCAATCCATCACTGGACACACTCACTTACTCACTCAAACACACTCTATATGGGGCAATTTGGAGAATTTAATTGACTTGATCCATGTTTTTGGACTGTGGGAGGAAACCGGAGAACCCGGAGGAAACCCACGGGGACACGGGGAGAACATGGAAACTCCACCCAGATTGGGATTCGAACCTGGATCCCCAGCGCTGAGAGGCATGCTAACCACTAAGACACGGACGCCAATCTATCGCTAAACACACATCACTCACTCAAACACACTCTATATGGGGCAATTTGGAGAATTCAATTAACCATCAATTAACAATTGACCCGGAGAACCCGGCGGAAACCCACAGGGACACGGGGAGAACATGGAAACTCCACCCAGATTGGGATTCGAACCTGGATCCCCAGCACTGAGAGGCGTGCTAACCACTAAGCCACCAAAAAGCAATTTCAGTCTTCTGAAAAATGACTGACAGTTCTGCATCTGCACATCTCCAGAGTCCAACGGTGCCGCGTTTTCCATCACTGAAGCATGACATCACATGTGGCATCTCAGCTATGAGAATGCACAGTCTGTGACGCCCATAACAAACAAATCTTTTCATCTGTGGGGACCTCACTATGGTATGCTGAACACTTTGCACCTGTTAGTGGAATGGATTTCTGGAAGTCTAGAGTTAAGAAGCTACAGCTAACAGTCATGACATGTCTGTTTAAACCAGTGCTTCTCAAATAGTGGGGCACGCCCCCCTGGGGGGGTGCAGTGCGGTGCCTGGGGGAGCGCATAACAAGATATCACAGAGCAAGTGATATTAAGTGTACTGAACAAACCCTCAAGAGACAACATGGAGAAATATTTCACAGAGATGAGGAGAGAAAGACGGAGAGAGACGAAGATAACGAGAGCAACAAAAGTCAACCGAAAACTAAAACAAGGAAACAATGTCGAAGCTTATGTAGCGCTTGGTTTCACGGTAACTGAGGTGGGAGACGAAGAAAGACCGGCGTGTCTTCTGTGTCTTAAAATGTTGGCAGCGGACAGCGTGAAGCCAAATAGATGAAGGCGTCACTTAAAGACATTACATCCCGATCACGCCGATAAGCCGCTTGAGTTTTTAATCGAAAACGTGACGCGTGTAACCAGCAAACATAACACTTTATGAAAACTACTTCAGAAAAGCTGTGCGCTGCAGAACGGGCGCGTTGGAGACATGAGTTCTGTCTTCATTATTTTGATTTAAAAAAATGTTGCTGATGAATTTTTCAGTATCAAATGCCAGTCAGGTCAAAAATGTTTCTAGTTTAAATAAGGATTTCATTCGTTTCTGATACAAACTACAAAACAAAGTTAATAAAATGATTCTTTGTTCTAAGTTGATCTATATTTCTTACTTTTTTGTTTTCTTTATTGTTCTAAAAGAGGCGTACTTATAACAAATTTATAGACAAATCATACTACAGTGGTCGTAGTGGACCGGGGGGGGGGAGGTGAGTGTGCGTGTGGGGGGGGGGCGCAAAATGTTTTCTTTTTCCTAGGGGGGGGCTTAACAGAAAATAATTAAGAATCACTGGTTTAACCTAATAAAACTAAAGTAACTGGATTAATCCAGATTTAAAAGGCCATCACAGGGACAGATGAGCAGCGGAGGGATGTGTACAGAACTGCCTTCAATATTGTACAATTAACTCTACTGTTCTTAGCTTGGGCGGCATGGTGGTTTAGTGGTTAGCATGTTCTCCTCTCAGCACTAGGGATTCCATGTTCGAATTCCCATCTGGGTGGAGTTTCCATGTTCTCCCCGTGTCCACGTGGGTTTCCTCCCGGTTCTCCGGTTTCCTTCCACAGTCCAAAAACATGGATCAAGGTCGATTGAATTCTCCAAATTGCCCCATATAGAGTGTGTCTTTGTGAATGAGTGTGTGTCCAGCGATAGATTGGCGCCCTGTCCTGGGTGTATCTGCCCAGCGCCCGAAACGTTCTCCCCTAGATGGACATGGGGAACCCCCCCCTACACACACACACGACCCTAGGAGAGGATAAAGCGGAAGATAATGGATAAATGGATGAATTTTATGTTGGGGCGGCACAGTGCTTTAGTGGTTAGCATGTTCTCCTCTCAGCTCTAGTGATTCCCAGTTCGAATCCCCATCTGGGTGGAGTTTCCATGTTCTCCCCGTGTCCATGTGGGTTTCCTCCAGGTTCTCCGGTTTCCTACCGCAGTCCAAAAACATGGATAGAGTCAATTGAATTCTCTAAATTGCCCCATATAGAGTGTGTCTGTGTGAGTGAGTGAGTGTCCAGTGATAGATTGGCGTCCTGTCCTGGGTGTATCTGCCCAGCGCCCGAAACTTTCTCCCCTGGATGGGCATGGGGAACCCCCCTGACCCTAATATATGACAAAGCGGAAGATAATGGATGGATGTTCGTAGCTAATCGTAACTAAGCTTAGCTTAGTTAATTCGTAAAATGTGATTCATAAAGATAAAGCATCAGACATGCCACCCCCCCCCCCCCACACCCCCACCCCAATGCAAATTCCACAGTCACCTCCAAACCCAACCTTGTACATAGATCTCATTGTCGAACCTAACTGACCATCAAGAATATAACCATACAGCAAGAGTCAAAAGTGGACACGCCCACATTTTGCACCATTATTGTCCATCTTCCACTTTCTGTAGTTCTACAATTCCAGACTGTAGTCCATCTGTTTGTGTTCTACAGTACATGCTGTGTACTCTGTTCTAATGCTCAGAACTCCTATAGTACCCCCACAGAGCAGGGGTTATTTGGTGGGTGCATTATTCCTGAGGTGTCACTGAGGTGTTTAAATGAAACTCCAGCAGCACTGCTGCACTAAACCCCCCTCACCACATCAGTGTCACTGCAGAACTGACAAGAAACAATCCACCACCCAAATGATACCTGTTCTGTGATGCTCCTGACCAACAGAGAACAGAGAACAGAGAACCAACAGGGGACTAACAACAACAAGAACACAGATGGACTACAGTCTGTAATTGTAAAACTACAAAGTCCATCATTTATATGATAAGTGGAGGAAATAGATAATAGAGCAGGAAAGGGGCGTGTCCAAACTATACTGTTTCGAAAATCTTTCCATTGTTCTATTGTTCAAAGTCAAAGAGAGAAGGGGTGGCTGTTTATTCTTCAAACAAACAGCAAAGAAAACAGTGATGTTGACGAGACAAACGTTGCCGTGTGGTTTTTAATTTCACACCACGGTGAGGAAGCAATCGGCAGAGAAGCGCAGAGGGTGAGTCAGGGTGTGTGTTTGGAAAAGAAAGGGTAGATATGAAGGAGTAGATCCAGAGAGAATCCTGTAAGAAAGTGTCAGTGCCAGTGGAGTTACACAAGTTACATGAGCTCACATCCATCCATCCATCATCTTCCTCTATTAGGGTCGCGGGGGGGTTCCCCATGCCCATCCAGGGGAGAACGTTTCGGGCGCTGGGCAGATACACCCAGGACAGGATGCCAATCTATCACTGGGCACACACTCACTCACACACACACACTCTATATGGGGCAATTTGGAGAATTCAATTGACCTTGATCCATGTTTTTGGGACTGTGGGAGGAAACCGGAGAACCCGGAGAGAACCCACGCGGACACGGGGAGAACATGGAAACTCCACCCAGATTGGGATTCGAACCGGGAATTCCTAGAGCTAAGAGGCAAACGTGCTAACCACTAAGCCACCATGCCGCCCATATTAAAATCCATCCATTATCTTCCAATTTATCCTCTTCTAGGGTCGCGGGGGGGGTTCCCCATGCCCATCCAGGGGAGAACGTTTCGGGCGCTGGGCAGATTAACCCACGACAGGGCACCAATCCATCGCTGGGCACACACTCACTCACACAAACACACTATATGGGGCAATTTGGAGAATTCAATTGACCTTGATCTATGTTTTTGGACTGTGGGGGGAAACCAGAGAACCCAGAGAGAACCCACGTGGACACGGGGAGAACATGGAAACTCCACCCAGATTGGGATTCGAAATGGGAATCCCAAGCACTGAGAGGAGAACATACTAAGCACTAAGCCACTATGCTGCCCATGAGCTCATATGTTCTAGGCAAATCGTAGAGGCTTTAAAATACAAGACAGAAGACCATTAGAGACGTGAAGATTAGAGATGATGAGATGAGACTAACGTTAAACAGCCGAAGTGGTCTGAACCTCCTGATGGGGAATGGTTGTAGCTGCAGGTTGATGGTGAAACCGAGGTTCGAGGTTATGACCAAAGCTGAAATCAAATCAGCTTGATCTGAACACAAATAGTGGAGCAGGTTGCCATACGAGCAGAAACTGTGGGGCCATCTGGGACAAAGGACGTGTGTCGCTGAGCATCATGATATGAGACCCTGTGGGCCTGAATGACCTGAACCCATTAAACTCATGTATAATAAGAAATGGAGAGGACCGTGCACCGAGCCCTGAGGCTCTC
>JAFMOC010000509.1:137500-145000 GCA_019802505.1 Corydoras sp. C115 | reverse complement strand
GCAGTCCAAAAACATGGATCAAGTCGATTAAACTCTCCAAATTGCCCCATATAGAGTGTGTCCAGCGACAGATTGGTGTCCTGTCCTGGGTGTATCTGCCCAGCGGCCGAAACGTTCTCCCCTGGATGGGCATGGGGAACCCCCCCTCTCCCCCTCCCCCCAAGATAATTGATGGATGGACAGCTGCCATGGCGTTAGTGAGAATGCAGACGCTGTAATGATGTGTGTTTTTACAGAAGGTGTTGTTGGGACGTTAGGCGTCGGCTTCAGCAGGGTTCCAAACAAACCCCTCAGGTTGTTAACTCGCAGGTTGTTAGCAATCTCTGCTGCTTGTCGGCACTCCAGTGGTACTCTGTGAACAGCTGTGTGTGTGTGTGTGTGTGTGTGTGTGTGTGTGTGCTGGTTTCGGGGGGAACAGGGGGTCACTTCAGCTGTCCTGCCAGCCCTTAGACCATAGATCACACCGTCTTGCTTTAACCTCCGCTCGTTGAAGGCGGTGGATTGGATTACAGTCCACTGGGGGGACAGTTTATGTTTTTAAGTTTAGCAGAACGTGATTGGAGCAATTCAAACACACACCACGCGTTTGTTTACATCACGTTTCATCTAAAGTCCAAATCCAGACTGTTAATTAATCTTTACAGTCTTTATTGTAAACGAGTCCCTCTCAGCGCGGGCTTGTGATGAGGTTTCCTACAAACAGTGTGAAGGTTCATTTATGCCTGACTGGTCACTGTGGAGAGTTAGTTTTAGAAAGAAAAAGTTTATTTAACTAAATCATCTCATTATCTTTCACTTATCCTTTATGAGGGACTAAAGGTCAGGACACCAATCGACTCACACAGACACACACTGGAGCAGCCACTTCACCTTGAATCCATGTTTTTGGACTGTGCTAGAACCGGAGGAAACCCATGCGGACACCGGGAGAAGAGAACTTGAAAACTCCATTCATTCATTCATTCATTCATTATCTCCCGCTTTATCCTCTACTAGGGTCACGGTGGGGTTCCCCATGCCCATCCAGGGGAGAACGTCTCGGGCGCTGGGCAGATAGACCCAGGACAGGACGCCAATCCATCGCTGGGCACACACTCATTCATACAAACATACTCTATATGGGGCAATTTGGAGAATACAATTGACTTGATCCATGTTTTTGGACTGTGGGAGCAAACCGGAGAACCCGGAGGAAACCCACGAGGAACGGGGAGAACTCCACCCAGATGGGGATTCGAACCGGGAATCCCTAGCGCTGAGAAGAGAACATGCTGCTTATAGAAGTGCTCCAAAAGATGCTGGCTAAATCCATCCATCCATCATATTCCGCTTTATCCTCTACTAGGGGCGGGTGGGGGGCTGGAGTTCCCCATGCCCATCCAGGGGAGAACGTCTCGGGCGCTGGGCAGATACACCCAGGACAGGGCGCCAATCTATCACTGGACACACACTCACTCACACAGACACACTCTATATGGGGCAATTGGACACGGGGAGAACATGGAACCTCCACCCAGGAGAACTCAACTGACCTTGATCCATGTTTTTGGACTGTGGACTGTGGGAGAGGAAACTGGAGAACCCGGAGGAAACCCACGTGGACACGGGGAGAACATGGAAACCTCTCTCTATGGGGCAACTTGGAGAACCAATTGACAGATTGGGAATGGAACCGGGAACCCACGTGGACACGGGAGAGTGCTGAGAGGAGAACATGCTAACCACTAAGCCACCGTGTCTCCACATCAGGTCTAAAGCAAAGTATTTAAGTTCTCTTGGTTCTGTTTGTGGTCTGTGGAACTCGTCTCCTCTCAGGTTTCCATTAGAGTGTTTGTGTTAGAGTCTCTGATGTTTACTATGTAAATCCTTCCTGTTGTTGCCCCTTATCAACCCCATCAGCTCTATTTTCTTCCCCGAATGCCACCATGACTCACACAGGTATCCGACTCGGATGCTGAGATTGCGTGAGGTGAGACGGTCGTGAGTCCTGACTCGGAACGCGGGGTCTGATCGTGTTCTCGAGCGAGTGAGGAGTCAGGATTCAGACTTCAAAGCCTGCCGTCCGTTCTTTTCTCTGCGCTGATACACGATTTCCCTCAGCTGCCCCGCGGCGCTCGAGACCGGCCTCTTTAATTCTGACCTGGATTCCAAAGTGCCGTCAGTTTAGGGTTCGGACGTTCTCGGCGCCGCGTCGGTCACGGCCTGCGTTCACCGCGGGTGGACGAACGAGAGAGAGAGGGGGGGGAGGGGGGGGTAATGAAAATGAATCGCTTCATGCACCAGATGTAGAGGGTTAAGATTTAGCAAAGGAACCATCCATCCATTATCTTCTGCTTGATCCTCTACTAGGGTCGCGGGGGGGTTCCACATGCCCATCCAGAGGAGAACGTTTCGGGCGCTGGGCAGATACACCCAGGACAGGGCACCAATCTATCCCTGGGCACACACTCACTCACACAGACACACTCTATATGGGGCAATTTGGAGAATTCAATTATTCAATTGAACTTGATCCATGTTTTTGGACTGTGGGAGGAAACCGGAGAACCCGGAGGAAACCCACGTGGACACAGGGAGAACATGGAAGCTCCACCCAGATTGGGATTCAGACCGGGAATCCTTAGAGCTGAGAGGAGAACATGCCAACCACTGAACCGCCGTGCCTCCCGAACATAAAATTCATCCATCCATTATCTTCCGCTTTATATTCTACTAGGGTCGTGGGGGGGGGGGGCGGTTCCCCATACCCATCCAGGGGAGAACGTCTCGGGCGCTGGGCAGATACACCCAGGACAGGACGCCAATTTATCGCTGGACACACACTCACTCACACAGACACACTCTATATGGGGCAATTTGGAGAATTCAACTTGACTTGATCCATGTTTTTGGACTGTGGGAGGAAACCGGAGAACCTGGAGGAAACCCACACAGACACGAGGAGAACGTGCTTAACCACTAAACCACCGTGCTGCTCTGAACTGATTAGTTTTTCCAATTTTAAGGAGGATGAGTCCTCCACTTGGGCGGCACGGTGGTTTAGTGGTTGGCATGTTCTCCTCTCAGCCCTAGAGATTCCCGGTTCAAATCCCAATCTGGGTGGAGTTTCCATGTTCTCCCCGTGTCCACGTGGGTTTCCTCCGGGTTCTCCGGTTTCCTCCCACAGTCCAAAAACATGGATTGAGTCAATTGAATTCTCCAAATTGCCCCATATAGAGTGTATCTGTGTGAGTGAGTGTGTGTCCAGTGATAGATTGGCAAACCCCCCCCCCCCCCCCCCCCCCCCCCCCCGCCCCCGCGACCCTAATAGAGGATAAAGTGGAAGATGATGGATGGATGGATGGAGTCCTCCACTGAGTCTTGGTCGTCACATGATATATGTACTCAACAGGACATTTTTCTTTAGCTTGCCCCTTGGGACACTGGCCCCAAGACCCGGGACGGTCAAGCTGGCTGGACATGATGTTTATTGTAAAGCGAGCTCTTAAAGAAATGAACGTGAGCTTTCTCCTGAAGTTTGAAAGCGTTCAGAATTGGACCCGTGAGAGATGAGTTGCTAGGAAACCCGTGCTGAACTCTCTACTGCCCTCCTCTGAACGGCTGCCAGAACTGCTGTACGACCTCAACGTCAGCATGCAACGGTGGAAAGACATCAGTGGGTGAGTACCGATCTCCGGTGGCACGACCTGCTGCTGGTGTTCTGATGGGAGGTTCTCTCAAAGCACCGCCCGGCATGCCCACAGGCAGGGGCGTTTTTAGGGTTTAGAAACATCAGATCCCTTATTCCCCCTCTGTCCTCTTTGAAAATTGCCCTTTCATGAGGGTATTTATCCATTTTTTAAACTGTTGTTACCTTCATTTTGTTTGATCGTTTATTAATTATATTGGATAAAATTAAATTACATATGGGCGGCACGGTGGCTTAGTGGTTGGCATGTTCTCCTCTCAGCACTAGGGATTCCCGGTTCGAGTCCCAATCTGGGTGGAGTTTCATGTTCTTGTGTCCGTGTGGGTTTCATCCGGGTTCTCCGGTTTCCTCCCACAGTCCAAAAACATGGATCAAGTCAATTGAGTTCTCCAAATTGCCCCATATAGAGTGTGTCTGTGTGAGTGAGTGTGTGCCCAGTGATAGATTGGTGTCCTGTCCTGGGTGTATCTGCCCAGCGCCTGAGACGTTCTCCCCTGGATGGGCATGGGGAACCACCCCACGAGAACCCCCTCTTTACAGCCAACATACAGTTATTACAGTAACTTTACTCCCAATACTGGCAAGGAAAATCTATCTCCCTCATACCCACACACACACACCCACACCCACACACACAAACACCCTCACACACACACACACACACCCTCACACACACACACACACACACACACACACACACACACACACACACACACACACACCCACACCCACACACACAAACACCCCCCCACACACCCACACCCACACACACAAACACCCCCCCACACACCCACACTCACACTCACACACACCCCCCCACACACACCCTCACAAACACACACACCCTCACAACCACACACACCCACCCTCACCCACCCCCACACACACACACACCCACACACACACCCCCCCACACACACCACACCCCCACACACCCTCACACACACACACACCCCCCCCCACACACACACCCCACACACACACACCCCCCACACACCCTCACACACTCACCCACCCCCACACACCCCTCTCAACCACACACACACCCTCACACACACCCTCACACCCACACACACACCCTCACACACACACCCACACATCCTCACACACCCTCACACACACACACACACACATACCCTCACAACCACACACACCCTCACACACACACACACACCTCACACACACACCTCACACACACACACACCCCCCACACACCCACCCTCACACCCCCACACACACACCCTCACACCCACACCTCACACACCCACACCACACCCTCTCAACCACACACACCACCCTCACACACACCCTCACACCCACACACACACCCTCACAAACACACACACACATACCCTCACAACCACACACACCCTCACACACACACACACACCCTCACAACACACACACACACACACCCACACATCTCACACACCCTCACACACACCCTCACACCCACACACCCTCACACACACACCTCACCCCCCACCCTCACACACACCCCCCACACACACCCACACATCCTCACACACCCACACATCCTCACACACCCTCACACACACACACACACACACACACATCCTCACACACACACCACACACACACACCCTCACACACACACACACACACACACACACACAGTTTAGAAACACAAACAGCTGACGGTGACTCCATCGTTCGGTCCCGCTGCTGGAGAACAGGCTGCAGAGAGAGCTGCTCTCATTTGATCCGGGGCGACTGACCAAACACCCGGGGCTATAACCCCGAAAGCCCAGCTCTAACGACGCCCCTGCCCACGGGGCACTGCCACCCCTACCTGGGTCCGGTCACCGTACATCACCGTACACCACGGTACACCATAGACTGTTCTTAAACTCCACAGAAGTCCATTATTTTCCGCTCTCACTGCTTCAGATTCCGTTCCTTGGGTCTGTTCTCCTCCAGCGGGACCGCAATAACAGGAAATCTAGCAAATCATTCAGGGCTAAATGAAAGGCCGTTCAAATGTTCCTTAATAACAGCATGAGGGTGGGGCAGGGACGGGGCAGGGACGGGGCAGGACAGCATTATGGCGGGACACATCGGCTGATGGGCTGAAGACAGGAAATGTGCTGTAAGCCAGTAATTGAGGTGCTGATGGGATTACCCTCGTGCTTTTCAGCATTGTGCCCTACAGCGAGGCAAACGAAGGGCCTGCCCAATTTGGCTTCACAATCCGGTGGGCGGGGTGTGGCACAGCGGGGGTGTCAGACGCACCAATCCAACCCCTTATGCTGCTATTACTCAAGAAGCCAAGAAATGCAACGTGGATTTATTATTATTATTATTATTATTATTATTATTATTTATTTTTACCATTTTGCTTACTGTCCTTACACTCAGAGGGATTTGTCCTCCGTATTTAACCCTGGGCGACACGGTGGCTTAGTGGTTGGCATGTTCTCCTCTCAGCACTAGGGATTCCCGGTTCGAATCCCAATCTGGGTGGAGTTTCCATGTTCTCCCCGTGTCCACGTGGGTTTCCTCCGGGTTCTCCGGATTCCTCCCACAGTCCAAAAACATGGATCAAGTCAATTGAGTTCTCCAAATTGCCCCATACAGAGTGTGTTTGACGGGCGGCACGGTGGTTTAGTGGTTATCATGTTCTCCTCTCAGGACAAGGGATTCCCGGTTCGAATCCCAATCTGGGTGGAGTTTCCATGTTCTCCCTGTGGGTTTCCTCCAGGTTCTCCGGTTTCCTCCCACAGTCCAAAAACATGGACCAAGGTCAGCTGAGTTCTTCAAATTGCCCCATATAGAGTCTGTTTGATGGGCGGCACGGTGGTTTAGTGGTTAGCATGTTCTCCTCTCAGCACTAGGGATTCCCAGTTCCAATCCCAATCTGGGTGGAGTTTCCATGTTCTCCCCATGTCCACGTGGGTTTCCTCCGGGTTCTCCAGTTTCCTCCCACAGTCCAAAAACATGGATCAAGTCAATTGAGTTCTCCAAATTGCCCCATACAGAGTGTGTTTGACGGGCGGCACGGTGGTTTAGTGGTTATCATGTTCTCCTCTCAGGACAAGGGATTCCCGGTTCGAATCCCAATCTGGGTGGAGTTTCCATGTTCTCCCCATGTCCGCGTCCATGTCCAAAAACATGGATCAAGATCAATTGAGTTCTCCAAATTGCCCCATATAGAGTGTGTGTGTGTGTGTGTGTGAGTGTGTGTCCAGTGATAGATTGGCGTCCTGTCCTGGGTGTATCTGCCCAGCGCCTGAAACGTTCTCCCCTGGATTGGCATGGGGAACCCCCCCCCCCCGCGACCCTAATAGAGGATAAAGCGGAAGATAATGGATGGATATTTAACCCAGGGGAGCAATTGGGGTTAGGTGCCTTGGTCAAGGGCACTTCACTTGGTCAAGGACCCCAAAAATGGATGTTGTGGATGGCATACATCACTTCCCACTTTGTTCCCAAAGGCGTGTTTAGTCCAAAAAACAAGTTCAAGTATTTATAGAGCGCTTTTTACAACAGTACATTGTCACAAAGCAGCTTTACAGAGTTAAAAGCCATTAAACCCCCAAAGAGCAAGCTGAAGCGACAGTGGCAAGAAAAAACTCCCTGTTATGTTGTTATTTTAAGGAAGAAACCTTGTGAGGACCGAGACTCAGTGGGGGACTCATCCTCCTTGAGCGGCCGGCAGCATCAACAGTGTAGGACACTAATGTACAGAGTGTGTGATGATCAGGTGACCCGTATTAAACAATTAAAAACTCTATAAGTCCATTGAGGACGTCCTGCAGGACCGTCAGTCCAATAAAAATCCAGGTTCCATA
>JAFMOC010000509.1:100000-132500 GCA_019802505.1 Corydoras sp. C115 | reverse complement strand
CCTCGCGGCGTCTTCAGATCTGATGGACTGAGTCCGAGTCAGCAAGTGTCCTCACAAAGTGTCCTCTGTCCACCGCTGATCTCAGACCGAAACTCCCCCACCTCCTGCATCAGTTTGCTTTGCCTCGGGGTTCTCAATGTTCTGACCTCTGGTGGAGCGTGTTGATTCTGCACGGCGGGGTTCTGCTGTCTTCAGTTCTGTCTCAGATGCCGTGAGGACGAGAGTGGACTGAAAAGACTTTAATGTTAGCACCAGGTTCGTATCCCAGTCTGGGTGGAGTTTCCATGTTCTCCCCGTGGGTTTCCTCCCGGTTCTCCTGTTTCCTCCCACAGTCCAAAAACATGGATTCAAGGTCAATTGAATTCTCCAAATTGCCCCATATAGAGTGTGTTTGTGTGAGTGAGTGAGTGTCAAGCGATAGATTGGTGCCCTGTCCTGGATGTATCTGCCCAGCGCCCGAAACGTTCTCCCCTGGATGGGCATGGGGAACCCCCATATATATATATATAGTGGCTTAGTGATTGGCATGTTCTCCTCTCAGCACTCGGGATTCCCGGTACGAATCCCAATCTGGGTGGAGTTTCCATGTTCTCCCCGTGTCCGCGTGGGTCTCCTCCGGGTTCTCCGGTTTCCTCCCACATTCCAAAAACATGGATCAAGGTGAGTTGGCTGCTCTAAATTGTTCCTCTACATTATGTGTGTGTCCAGAGATGACCTGACGCCCTGGTCTGGGTGAAATGTTCTCGTCTGGATGGGCATGGGACCACCTCCCCTCACCCCCCCCCCCTCACCCCAGTGAGAATATTTCTGTTATTATCCTAAGAAGGGCGGAACAGTGACTTGGTGGTTAGCATGTTCTCCTCTCAGCTCTAGGGATTCCCGGTTCGAATTCCCATCTGGGTGGAGTTTCCATCTGGGTGGAGTTTCCTCCGGGTTCTCCGGTTTCCTCCCACAATCCAAAAACATGGAGCAAGTCAATTGAATTCTCCAAATTGCCCCATATAGAGTGTGTCAGTGTGTGTGAGTGAGTGTGTGTCCAGCGATAGATTGGTGTCCTGTCCTGGGTGTATCTGCCCAGCGCCCGAAATGTTCTCCCCTGGATGGGCATTGGGAACCCCCCCGACCCTAATAGAGGATAAAACTGAAGATAATGGATGGATGGCTCATACTGAATGGTTCCGTGGTACGTTTTATGAAACGGGTTCTGTTGTCCAGCGTGGGGAATAATTCTGGGTAAATATAATTAAAGCTTGTAGTCAACGTTCTGAAAGGATCAGGGCGAGGACGATGTGGGACGTCGCGTCAGTGAGGAAGACGGAGACTGAGCAGGAGGTTGGTTTCTGAAACAGTTGACGCCAATTTCACATGGTGGACTCACCAGGCAGGAGAGCAGCTGCTCGGGGGGGCAAGATGAAGCCGAGGGGTAGAAGAAAGGAAGGGTGGGCGAGAGCAGCTGGCAGAAAGAAAGGACAGATCCAACAGAGAGCGGGGAATAATGGACGTCAATAAACCAGAGACCAAATCCCAATGTTCCCCGTACGAGTGATAATCTGATAACACAGACGTTTAGAGTGACATTAAAAAATACCCTTTAATCCTAAAAAACTAAATCACAAAACCGTTTCAGAAAGCAGCTTTAAAACCATCACCATGTTTTCATTCATTCATTCATTCATTATCTCTCGCTTTATCCTCTGTTAGGGTCGCGGGGGGTTCTCCATGCCCATCCAGGGGAGAACGTCTCGGGCGCTGGGCAGATAGACCCAGGACAGGGCGCCAATCCATCGCTGGGTACACACAATGTTTTCATTTCAGTTCAAAAATAAATTAATTATTTAAAAATCTCTTTATTTATTTTATTATTTAATTTGATCATTTAAATCTTATTCATCCATTATCTTCCTCTTTATCCTCTATTTGGTTCATGGGGGGGGGGGGGGTTCCCCATGTCCATCAAGGGGAGAACGTTTCGGGCGCTGGGCAGATACACCCAGGACAGGGCGCCAATCTATCACTGGACACACACTCACTCACACATACACATTCTATATGGGGCAATTTGGAGAACTCAATTGACCTGATCCATGTTTTTGGACTGTGGGAGGAAACCGGAGAACCCGGAGGAAACCCATGCGGACACGGGGTGGACATGGAAACTCCACCCAAATGGGGATTCGAACCGGAAATCCCTAACACTGAGAGGAGAACATGCTAATCACTAAGACACTGTGCCACCCCATTTAAAACTGATTTTACCTTCAAATCCTTTTATATGTTACTATAATCCCTCTTTGACAACGTTTGCAGCAACTATTGTAATCCCTTAGAAACAACAGCTGCCACCACTACTGTAATCCTTTAAAAACAATGGTTACCACAATCACTGTAATTCCTCATACACGACAGATTGTCACAATCCCATATAAAAATGGTTGCCACAACTCCTGTAATCCCTCTTCAACAATGCCTGCCACACCTACTGTTATCCCTTAGCAACATTGGTTGCCACAACCACTGTAATTCCTCATAAACGACATATTATCAGTCCCATATAAAAATAGTTGCCACAACCGCTGTAATCCCTCTTAAACAACGGCTGCCACAACTCCTGTTATCCATATAAACAATGGTTGCCACCACCTCATACATGACATACATTGACCTCTCTAATGACGGTTGCCACAACTACTATAATCCCTCAAACAATGTACCCTTTTATAACATCCACTATAATCCCTAATAAAACAAAGTATTATTAACAATAATATTGGTGTTTGATATTCAAAACAATATTAAATATTTATTTATTAGCTTTGGTTTGAATGTATTTGTATTGTTATCATGACCTTCTGCGTATAATTCTTTATTTATTCTTTATTTATGTAGCTGTACTGATTATTACGTCTTTGGATTTTGTAAAGCTGCTTCATCCGAGTCCTTCATTCTGAATGCACGTTGTATTTGATAATTAAAATATAATGAAACTGATTAATCACCGACTCTATAGAACCCCATCTCAACGTTCTCGTGGTTCCTACATGATGCACCGCACAAAAGCCATCCATGTCAACCGCGGTTCCACTTCAGAGAGTCCTAATGATGACAGACTGACGTCCTCCAGCGGGAGATTTCAGCATCACGGGATCGAGGCCTCACCGGGCGGCCGCAGATTTGCCATGTGCAATAATTCGATAAGAGCGTCCCCCCGTTCTGAAAATGACATTTCGGGTGGCGCTCCTGACGGTGGGGTGGTATTGTGGTTAGAAGTCAGAACGGGGCTCCGGGCCAATGAGATAAAGCTCAGATGAACAGTGCTGCTCTTAATGAGGTTTAAGATTATTGCAAGCCCCCCCCCTGCCCCCCCCACACACCCCCACCCATCAGTATTAACAAAGTGGCTTCGACAAAAGATTAGGATGTACATGATTGGTATTTACATACATATGGGGCATTTGACGGGACCTGACTTTGCCCCCCCCCCCCCTTCCTTTTCCACTAACAACTTACAGTGGGGTACATATAAAAAAAGCTCAATGGCCCTCCTGCAGTATTCAGCAGCTTTTCTGGTGTTTAACTGGGGGTATTAGCATTTGAATGTTGCTAACAAGCAACCGAGGCTCTCTTTATTTTTTTAAACCTTGAAAGGCTTTGGCATTTTTACAGCAGTTTACAGCAAAGCAGAGGGTTTGGACAAAAAGAGGCCTCTGAATGAGAAAATAAGAGAAATTAAGGCCTGTGATGGTGTTTAGAGGGTCAATCTATCCATCCATCCATTATTTTCTGCTCGGGGGGGGGGGCAGTTGGGCAGATACACCCAGTACAGGGCGGCAATGTATCTCTTGAAGCACGCACTCACAGACAGGCATACATATTTAAAGGCAATTTAGAACAGCCGATTCACCTTAAATTTATGTTTTTGGACTGTGGGAAAAACCCGGAGAACCCGGAGGAAACCCACATGGACACGGGAGAACATAACCGTTAATGCCCATCCAGGGGAGAATGTTTTGGGCGCTGGGCAGATACACCCAGGACAGGATGCCAATCTATCACTGGGCACACACTCACTCACACAGACACAATCCAAATTGGTCAATTGGGAGAATTCAGTTGACCTTGATGCATGTTTTTGGACTGTGGGAAAAACCCGGAGAACCCGGAGGAAACCAACATGGACACGGGGAGAACATAACCGCTAATCACTACACTATTGTGGCGACTGGTAACAGGGTTAAACATCATCCATCTATCCATTATCTTCCGTTTTATCCTCTATTAGGGTCGTGGGGGGGTTCCCCATGCCCATCCAGGGGAGAACGTTTCGGGCGCTGGGCAGATACACCCAGGACAGGACGCCAATCCATCGCTGGGCACACACTCACTCACACAAACACACTCTATATGGGGCAATTTGGAGAACTCAATTGACTTTAAATCCATCCATCCATTAGTTTCTGCTCAGGGGGGGGGCAGTTGGGCAGATACACCCAAGACAGGGTGGCAATGTATCTCTTGAAGCACGCACTCACAGACAGGCATACATATTTAAAGGCAATTTAGAACAGCCGATTCACCTTAAATTTATGTTTTTGGACTGTGGGAGGAAACCGGAGAACCCGGAGGAAACCCACGCAGACACGGAGAGAACATAACCGCTAATCACTACACTATTGTGGCGACTGGTAACAGGGTTAAACATCATTCATCCATCCATTATCTTCCGCTTTATCCTCTATTAGGGTCGCGGTAGGGTTCCCCATGCCCATCCAGGGGAGGATGTCTTGGGCGCTGGGCAGATACACCCAGGACAGGGTGCCAATCTATCACTGGACATACACTCACTAACACAAAGACAATCTATATGGGGCAATTTGGAGAACTCAATTGACTTGATCCATGTTTTTGGACTGTGGGAGGAAACCGGAGAACCCGGAGGAAACCCACACGGACACAGGGAGAACATGGAAACTCCACCCAGATTGGGATTTGAACCGGGAATCCCTAGAGCTGAGAGGAGAACATGCTAAACACTAAGCCACCGTGCCGCCATATATATATATATATATATATATATTCATTCATTATGTTCCGCTTTATCCTATATTAGGGTCGCGGGGGGGTTCCCCATGCCCTTCCAGGGGAGAACGTTTTGGGCACTGGGCAGATAGACCCAGGACAGGGCGCCAATCCATCGCTGGGCACACACTCACTCACACACACACACTCTATATGGGGCAATTTGGAGAACTCAATTGACTTGATCCATGTTTTTGGACTGTGGGAGGAAACCGGAGAACCCGGAGGAAACCCACGCAGACACGGGGAGGACATGGAAACTCCACCCAGATTGGGATTCGAACCTGAATCCCTAGAGCTGAGAGGAGAACATTCTAAGCACTAAGCCTTCATATATATATATATATATATATATATATATATATACAGTATATATATATGTATTTATATGTAAGAGACTCATGTACCTTTTAACATCTACACAGTGATGGATTTATTGGTGTTAAAACATCATGGAAGTCGTTATTTATATTAAGTAACCTCGCGATCCATAATTACCCCGAGCTCAGCAAATCATCCTGATGAAGCACGTTTAAAAAAATGAATTAGGTGTCATTAGAGCCGAAATCCGGGCGATGCGGCAGATGGTGCCCTCAGGCGTCGCACCGGCAACACTTGGTTCTGTGCGTTCTCTTGTTTGGATATTGAAATGAAGCCGGATGATTGATGCCGCTCACACAGTGACCTCATCAGGCTCTGCTGTAATATCGCCGCTCACCGCCTCGGCTGCGGGAGTCAGACAGGCTCCATTTATTCTGACTTCAGTCTGTTAGGCTTCATTTGTCAGGATGTCATTATGATGCTTACGGTGATTATGTGATTTCCGTGAGCTGGCCTCGCTCACTTCCTACACAGATCTGCTCTTTTGTTTTGATTATATTTTATGGGCGTGGCCCGATTAAGAAATCCATTCATTCATTCATTCATTATCTCCCGCTTTATCCTCTATTAGGGTCGTGGTGGGGTTCCCCATGCCCATCCAGGGGAGAACGTTTCGGGTGCTGGGCAGATAGACCCAGGACAGGACGCCAATCCATCGCTGGGCACACACTCACTCACACAGACACACTCTATATGGGGCAATTTGGAGAATTCAATTGACCTTGATCCATGTTTTTGGACTGTGGGAGGAAACCGGAGAACCTGGAGGAAACCCACGTAGACACAGGGAGAACATGGAAACTCCACCCAGATGGGGATTCGAACCGGGAATCCGTGCTTAATATTAATATTTTTTTTGCTTCAGAAGGACAGCTCAGAAAAATAGCATAATTAAATAAATATTTACTTGGGGGGAGGGGGGTGGCTTAGTGGTTAGCATGTTCTCCTCTCTGCGCTAGGGATTCCCGGTTCAAATCCAAATCTGGGTGGAGTTTCCATGTTCTTCCCGTGTCCACATGGGTTTCCTCCGGGTCAATTGAATTCTCCAAATTGCCCCATATAGAGTGTGTCTGTGTGAGTGAGTGTGTGCCATGTGATGGACTGGCGCCCTGTCCTGGGTGTATCTGCCCAGCGCCCGAAACGTTCTCCCCTGAATGGGCATGGGGAACCCCCCCCACGACCCTAATAGAGGATAAAGCGGAAGATAATGGATGGATGAATTAATCGGTTGGCGGCACGGTGGCTTAGTGTTTAGCATGTTCCCCTTTCAATGCTAGGGATTCCTGGTTCGAATCCCAATCTGGGTGGAGTTTCCATGTTCTCCCCGTGTCCATGTGGGTTTCCTCCTGGTTCTCCGGTTTCCTCCCACAGTCCAAAAACATGGATCAAGGTCAATTGAATTCTCCAAATTGCCCATATAGAGTGTTTGTGTGAGTGAGTGTGTTGCCCAGCGATAGATTGGCGTCCTGTCCTGGGTGTATCTGCCCAGCGCCCGAAACATTCTCCCCTGGATGGGCATGGGGAACCACCCCCCCCCCTGAGACCCTAGTAGAGAATAAAGCAGAAGATAATGGATGGATGTGGGCCTCTACCCCCCCATGCCGCCCACATGAATATGAGTAGATCACGTTTTTTTCACTCTACATTTAGATGAATCGGGGCAAGAGGGCAAAAGGGGGGGCGGTAGCTCAGTGGTTAGGGCATTGGGTTATCAATCTGAAGGTTGGGGGTTCAAATCCCAGGTCCACTGAAGTTACCAGTGTGGGTCCTTGAGCAAGACCCTTAACCCTCATTGCTCCAGAGATGTTGTGATTAACCCTGTGTTCACCTTGTAAGTCGCTTTTGATAAAAGCGTCTAATAAATGACCAAATGTAAATGTAAATCAATCTGAAGGTTGGGGGTTCGAATCCCAGGTCCACTGAAGTTACCAGTGTGGGTTCTTGAGCAAGACCCTTAACCCTCATTGCTCCAGAGATGTTGTGATTTAACCCTGTTCTCACCTTGTAAGTCGCTTTGGATAAAAGCATCTGCTAAATGACCAAATGTAATGTAAATGTAAATGTAACAGGATGGGGAGGTTAGAATACGTAGAACGGAGAGCGTTCCGCACATGTTGGAGTTCAGAGGCGGCTTTGAGGCATTTCGTCCCGATATTTTGCTGCATATACGCCGGTCTGTCGGAAATCGACTCACACTCGGTCATAGCACCCAGCAGGTCACCGAAGAGGTATTAAAAATTCTGCCAAAGCCTCGCATCCGAACGCTGGTGCATTTGCATAATTCAGCAGGATCTTTTTTTAGCAATTCAGCACATCGTACTTCAAAGAATGGTTTATAGGTCTTGCCTTTAAACGGCGAGAAATGACATTCAGCCATAGCCAAAAGTTTGAATAACCCTGTTAAAATGGATTTGTGTTGGTTTTGTATGAGGTTCATACATTCTGAACCTCCATCCTGCTTAATACTACATTAATGTTGTGGGGCGGGGGGCGGGTTGGGGGTTCCCCATGCCCATCCAGTGGAGAACGTTTCGGGCGCTGGGCAGATACACCCAGGACAGGGCGCCAATCTATCGCTGGGCACACACTCACTTACACAAACACACGGGCAATTATATGGGGCAAATTGGAGAATTCAATTGACCTTGAATCCATGTTTTTGGACTGTGGAAATAAAAAACTAGGGTCGCGGGGGGGTTCCCCATGTCCATCCAGGGGAGAACGTTTCGTGCGCTGGGCAGATACACCCAGGACAGGACGCCAATCTATCACTGGATACACACTCACACACTCTATAGGGGCAATTTAGAGCATCCAGTTAACCTTGAATCCATGTGTTTGGAGTGGAAATTTCCATGCCCTCAAGTTAATTATTCCATTATCATCCGCATTATCCTCTACTAGGGTCGTGGGGGGGTTCCCCATGTCCATCCAGAAGAGAACGTTTCGGGTGCTGGGCAGATACAACCAGGACAGGACACCAATCTATCGCTGGGCACACAGTCACTTACACCGACACACGGGTAATTATATGGGGCAATTTGGAGAACTTAATTGACTTGATCCATGTTTTTGGACTGTGGGAGGAAACCGGAGAACCCGAAGGAAACCCACGTGGACACGGGGAGAAAATAACCGCTAACCACTACACCACCATACCGGGGTTAAACATCATCCATTCATCCATCCATTATCTACTAGGCTCTTGCGGGGGGGGGGGGGGGGGGGGGACGCTACTGGGGTTTAAACATCATCCATCCATTATCTACTAGGCTCTCGCAGGGGCGGGGGGTTCCCCATGCCCACCTAGGGTAGAACGTTTCGGGCGCTGGGCAGATACACCAATCTATCACTGAACACACACTCATTCACTCACACACACTCTATATGGGGAAATTTTGATCATTCAATTGCCCTTGATCCATGTTTTTGGACGGTGGGAGGAAACCGAAGAACCCGGAGGAAACCCATGTGGACACGGGGAGAACATAACAACTAACCACAACATCACTGTGCTGCCCGGTAACGGGGTTAACTGGGGTTCCCCATGCCCACCTAGGGTAGAACGTTTCGGTCGATATCTATCCATCACTGGACACACACTCATTCACTCACACACTCTATATGGGGCAATTTGGATCATTCAATTGCCCTTGATCCATGTTTTTGGACGGTGGGAGGAAACCGAAGAACCCGGAGGAAACCCATGTGGAAATGGGGAACATAACAGCTAACTACTACATCACTGTGCTGCCCGGTAACAGGGTTAACTGGGGTTCCCCATGCCCACCTAGGGTAGAACGTTTCGGTCGATATCTATCTATCACTGGACACACACTCATTCACTCACACACTCTATATGGGGCAATTTGGATCATTCAATTGCCCTTGATCCATGTTTTTGGACGGTGGGAGGAAACCGAAGAACCCGGAGGAAACGGACACGGGGAGGACATGGAAAGTGCTGAGAGGAGAACATGCAAACCACTAAGCCACCGTGCCGCCTGAATAAAGGATATATTCATACACGATGCAGATACAGAATGCCCTCTCTTCAGTTAAAGGTTTATTTTTCCCGAGATTTTATTTCAGAGGCTAAAAGAGCAAATGGTATTAATTAATTAATGAACGAACAAATTAATTAATACCAGGAATCCAGGATGCGCCTCATGCTCATGAACCTCATGTCCTTCATTCCCATGTCCCTGAAACTGCGGTACTCCCCGGGCCTGAAGTACCACATCCTGCCCCCGAAGTGTACCTGCTCGTATACCAGCCAATGTCCGTCCGTCACGTGACACGACATGCAGCCACCGGGCCACTGGGAGCGCTCCAGGACGGAGTCGCAGTCATCGGTGACGTCCAGCGTCTGACCCGTGAAGTCCTCCCGCTCGTAGATCCTCGTCCTGTAGGAGCCGCTGTGCTGCGGTGGACACACACAATCAACACCTCGCCACGCTTTCGTACGGCCGCCCGAATAACTACCGGGGTTCCGGGTTCCGGCGCGTACCATGGGGATGGTGCGGCACGAGCGGATCCGGTCGCCGGAGCCCCACATGCCGGTGCAGTTGTTGTAGTCGCCCCGTTTGATGAAGTACTGGTTGCCCGTGTAGTTGGGGAGGTCGTACACCATGAAGCAGCCGCTCTCCACCTTGCACGAGTGGCAGCGGCTGAGGTAGGACGACATGTCCGAGCAGTCGCTGGTGCACTCGTAGTGCCGTCCCTGGAAGTTCCGGTCCTCGTAGAACATGATCTGCGGTGGGGCAAAGCAAACGTCAACGGGGCTGCACGGCCCGGGGGTGATATTAAAGCTGCGGGGGGGAAGGTTCTGAGGTTCGGACGCCTCTGGGATGAAGGTGTGTGTTCGCTTGAGTTGCAAGTGGAGAATCCATCGACATTCACTTTTTAAGGTTTACTTTTTGGAGTGTGCAGAAGGTGGAACCTAACCAAAGGTTCCAAAGGCTCCAATGGTAAATTACCTGTTGGGGTATTCAGGTTACAGAGGGCATGGTGGCTTAGTGGTTAGCATGTTCTCCTCTCAGCGCTAGGGATTCCCGGTTCGAATCCCAATCTGGGTGGAGTTTCCATGTTCTCCCCGTGTCCACATGGGTTTCCTCCGGGTTCTCCGGTTTCCTCCCACAGTCCAAAAACATGGATCAAGTCATTTGAATTCTCCCAATTGCCCCATATAGAGTGTGTTTGTATGAGTGAGTGTGTGTTCAGTGATAGATTGACGTCCTGTCCAGGGTGTATCTGCCCAGCGCCCGAGACGTTCTCCCCTGGATGGCATGGGGAACCCCCCCACCCCCCCACCCCCCGCGACCCTAATAGAAGATAAAGCGGAAGATAATGGATGAATGAATAAAGAATGGGGTGGCACGGTGGCTTAGTGGTTGGCATGTTCTCCTCTCAGCGCTAGGGATTCCCGGTTTGAATCCCAATCTGGGTGGAGTTTCCATGTTCTCCCCGTGTCCGCGTGGGTTTCCTCCGGGTTCTCCGGTTTCCTCCCACAGTCCAAAAAACATGGATCAAGTCATTTTGAATGCTCCCAATTGCCCCATATAGTTGGATGATTGAGTGTGTGGTTCAGTGATAGATGACGTCCTGTCCAGGTGTATCTGCCCAGCGCCGCGAACGTCTCCGGATGGCTGGGGAAACCCCCCCACCCCCCGCGACCCTAATAGAAGATAAAGGGAAGATAAATGGATGATGAATAAAGAATGGGGTGGCACGGTGGCTTAGTGGTTGAGGTTCTCCTCTCAGCGCTAGGGATTCCCGTTTGAATCCCAATCTGGGTGGAGTTTTCCATGTGTGTTCGCGTGGGTTTTCTCCGGGTTCTCCGTTTTCCTCCCACAGTCCAAAAACATGGATCAAGTCAATTGAATCTCCAATTAATTGGAAGTTTTGGTCCTCGTAGAAGATGATCTTAAAGCCAAAGGTCAACGGGGCTGCAATGGGGGGTGATATTAAAGCTGCGGGGGGAGGTTACGAGGTTCGGACACCTCTGGGTTAAGGTGTGTGTTCGCTCTCAGCGCAAGTGGAGAATCCCAATCGGGTGGGGGACATTCACTCTTTAAGCTTTACTTTTTGGAGTGTGCAGAAGGTGGAACCTAACCAAAGGTTCTAAAGCTTCCAAAGGTTCCAATGGTAAATTACCTGTTGGGGTATTCAGGTTACGGAGGGCATGGTGGCTTAGTGGTTAGCATGTTCTCCTCTCAGCACTAGAGATTCCCGGTTCGAATCCCAATCTGGTTGGAGTTTCCAGTGTTTCTCCCTGTGTCCGCGTGGGTTTCCTCCGGGTGAAATCTTTTCCCCTCCCACAGTCCAAAAACATGGATCAAGTCATTTGAATTCTCCCAATTGCCCCATATAGTGTGTGTTTGTATGAGTGAGTGTGTGTTCAGTGATAGATTGACGTTCTGTCCAGGGTGTATCTGCCCAGCGCCCGAGACGTTCTTCCCCGAGCATGTTCTCCTCTCAGCACTAGGGATTCCCGGTTCGAATCCCAATCTGGGTGGAGATTCCATGTTCGCCCCGTGTCCGCGTGGGTTTCCTCCGGGTTCTCCGGTTTCCTCCCACAGTCCAAAAACATGGATCAAGTCAATTGAATGCTCCCAATTCCCAATTGGAAGTTCCGGTCCTCGTAGAAGATGATCTGCGGCGGGGCAAAGCAAACGTCAACGGGGCTGCACGGCCCGGGGGTGATATTAAAGCTGCGGGGGGGAAGGTTCTGAGGTTCGGACGCCTCTCGGATGAAGGTGTGTGTTCGCTTGAGGTGCAAGTGGAGAATCAATCGACATTCACTCTTTAAGCTTTACTTTTTGGAGTGTGCAGAAGGTGTAACTTAACCAAAGGTTCTAAAGGTTCCAATGGTAAATTACCTGTTGGGGTATTCAGGATACGGAGGGCACGGTGCCTTAGTGGTTAGCATGTTCTCCTCTCAGCGCTAGAGATTCCCGGTTCGAATCCCAATCTGGGTGGAGTTTCCATGTTCTCCCCGTGTCCGCGTGGGTTTCCTCCGGGTTCTCCGGTTTCCTCCCACAGTCCAAAAACATGGTTCAAGGTCAATTGAATGCTCCCAATTGCCCCATATAGAGTGTGTTTGTATGAGTGAGTGTGTGTTCAGTGATAGATTGACGTCCTGTCCAGGGAGTATCTGCCCAGCGCCCGAGACGTTCTCTCCCGAGCATGTTCTCCTCTCAGCATTAGGGATTCCCGGTTCGAATCCCCATCTGGGTGGAGTTTCCATTTTCCCCCCCCGTGTCCGCGTGGGTTTCCTCCGGGTTCTCCGGTTTCCTCCCACAGTCCAAAAACATGGATCAAGTCAATTGAATGCTCCCAATTCCCAATTGGAAGTTCCGGTCCTCATAGAAGATGATCTGCGGTGGGGCAAAGCAAACGTCAACGGGGCTGCACGGCCCGGGGGTGATATTAAAGCTGCGGGGTGGAAGGTTCTGAGGTGTGTGTTCGCTTGAGTTGCAAGTGGAGAATCCATCGACATTCACTTTTTAAGGTTTACTTTTTGGAGTGTGCAGAAGGTGGAACCTAACCAAAGGTTCTAAAGGTTTCAAAGGTTCCAATGGTAAATTACCTGTTGGCTTAGTGGTTAGCATGTTCCCCTCTCAGCATTAGGGATTCCCGGTTCGAATCCCAATCTGGGTGGAGTTTCCATGTTCTCCCCGTGTCCGCGTGGGTTTCCTCCGGGTTCTCCGGTTTCCTCCCACAGTCCAAAAACATGGATCAAGTCAATTGAATGCTCCCAATTGCCCCATATAGAGTGTGTCTGTGTGAGTGAGTGTGTGTCCAGCGATAGATTGGTGTCCTGTCCTGGGTGTATCTGCCCAGCGTCCGAAACGTTCTCCCCTGGATGGGCATGGGGAACCCCCCCGCACCCCGCGACCCTAATAGAGGATAAAGCGGAAGATAATGGATGAATGAATAAAGAATGGGGTGGCACGGTGGCTTAGTGTTTAGCATGTTCTCCTCTCAGCGCTAGGGATTCCCGGTTCGAATCCCCATCTGAGTGGAGTTTCCATGTTCTACCCGTGTCCGTGTGGGTTTCCTCCGGGTTTTCCGGTTTCCTCCCACAGTCCAAAAACATGGATCAAGTCAATTGAATGCTCCCAATTGCCCCATATAGAGTGTGTCTGTGTGAGTGAGTGTGCGCCCAGTGATAGATTGGCATCCTGTCCTGGGTGTATCTGCCCAGCGCCCGAAATGTTCTCCCCTGGATGGCATGGGGAACCCCCCCGCGACCCTAATAGAGGATAAAGCGGAAGATAATGGATGAATGAATAAATAATGGGGTGGCACGGTGGCTTAGTGTTTAGCATGTTCTCCTCTCAGCGCTAGGGATTCCCGGTTCGAATCCCAATCTGGGTGGAGTTTCCATGTTCTCCCCGTGTGTGCGTGGGTTTCCTCCGGGTTCTCCGGTTTCCTCCCACAGTCCAAAAACATGGATCAAGGTCAATTACATTCTCCCATATATTGCCCCATATAGAGTGTGTCTGTGTGTGTGAGTGTGCGTCCAGTGATAGATTGGCATCCTGTCCTGGGTGTATCTGCCCAGCGCCCGAAACGTTCTCCCCTGGATGGGCATGGGGAACCCCCCCACACGACCCTAATAGAGGATATAGCAGAAGATAATGGATGGATGAATGGGGTGGCAGGGTGGCTTAGTGTTTAGCATGTTCTCCTCTCAACACTAGGGATTCCTGGTTTGAATCCCAATCTGGGTGGAGTTTCCATGTTCTCCCCGTGTCCGTGTGGGTTTCCTCCGGGTTCTCCGGTTTCCTCCCACAGTCCAAAAACATGGATCAAGTCAATTACATTCTCCCATATATTGCCCCATATAGAGTGCATTTGTTTGAGTGAATGTGTATCCAGTGATAGATTGGCGTCCTGTTCTGGTTGTATCTACCCAATGCCCGAAACGTTCTCCCCTGGATGGGCATGGGGAACCCCCCCGCGACCCTAATAGAGGATAAAGCGGAAGATGATGGATGGATGCTGTAAGGTTGGTTCGGACTCTGAAGATGTACTCGCTCTGATACAAGCGTCTGCCAAACATCCCATTCCATTATTAATCATTTACATACCTTTCCCATTGTGCTGCCGCTTTGTTGTCTGTGAAGGCTGAGCTCACACTCCCGTCACGCTGAATATTTATACCTGGCTAAAACCCAGGCACCCATTGTGGAGGGAAAAATCCCTGACCTGGCAGCATGGCAGCGCCAGCGCATGGGCAGCTAAAACGTATTCATTAAAAATAAATGAGTCAGTACAGATCGAACGGAACCCACGGACGGGGCTTTTTCATTTAAACACATTCGTTTGTTCGATTCATCCCCGCGCCGGACAATGCAGCTCTTTCATACGGTATCTGTGGAGCTTTAGATACAGTGTGCAGGCCACAGAGCTGCTGCTGCTGCTGCTCATCACTCACATTAAAGGTTATTACAGAGGTTACCATTAAACACAAAAGAAAAATATAGGATTAATAACAGAGACAGATCCAAATCAAATAAAGAAACTTCTAAAATATCAATCACAGTCTGTAATGTATATCCATCCATTATATACCACTTTATCCTCTACTAGGGTCGCAGGGGGGGGCATTTTGGGCGCTGAGCAGATACACCCAGGACAGGACGCCAATCTATCGCTGGACATACACTCACTCACACAGACACACTCTATATGGGGCAATTTGGAGAACTCAATTGACTCGATCCATGTTTTTGGACTGTGGGAGGAAACCGGAGAACCCGGAGGAAACCCACGTGGACATGGGGAGAACATGGAAACTCCACCCAGATGTGGATTCAAACCGGGACGCCCTAGCGCTGAGAGGAGAACATGCCAACCACTAAACCACCGGGCCACCCAAGTGGGCCATGTGTTCCTGAAAATACATCTTCCACTTTATCCTCTATTAGATTTGCTGGGGGGTGGGGGTGGGGGTGGGGGGTTCCTCATGCCCATCCAGGGGAGAACATTTCGGGCACCAATCTATCACTGGACACACACTCACTCACAGAGACACACTCTATATGGGGCAATTTGGAGAATTCAATTGACTTGATCCATGTTTTTGGACTGTGGGCGGAAACCGGAGAACCCGGCGGAAACCCACATGGACACGGGGAGAACATGGAAACTCCACCCAGATTGGGATTCGAACCGGGAATCCCTAGTGCTGAGAGGAGAACATGCTAACCACTAAACCACCGTGCCACCCTCAAGGTCAATTAAATTATCCAAATTGCCCCATATAGAGTGTGTCTGTGTGAGTGAGTGTGTGTCCAGTGATGGATTGGCGCCCTGTCCTGGGTCTATCTGCCCAGTGCCCGAAACGTTCTCCCCTGGATGGGCATGGGGAACGTCCCCCCCATGACGACCAAACTTTTAAATGTCTATACCGTGTTTGTCACCAACTTGGACGTCAGAACAACGCGTTGGTGTTTCATTTGGGAGAAAATATGTTTCTTGGTAGCACGTTCGCCTCTCAGCGCTAGGGATTAGTATGTTCTCCTCTCAGCTCTAGGGATTCCCGGTTCGAATCCCAATCTGGGTGGAGTTTCCATGTCCGTGTCCGCGTGGGTTTCCTCCGGGTTCTCCGGTTTCCTCCCACAGTCCAAAAACATGGATCAATGTCAATTGAATTCTCCAAAAATTGTCCCATATAGAGTGTGTCTGTGTGAGTGAGTGTGTGTCCAGTGATAGATTGGCGCCCTGTCCTGGGTGTATCTGCCCAGCGCCCGAAACGTTCTCCCCTGGATGGGCATAGGGAACCTCCCCCACCCCAGCGCGCGACCCTAATAGAGGATGAAGAGAAAGATAATGGATGAATGAATGAATATGTTTCTTGGTAATCTCGGTCATCAGATTCACAGATCAGGTTAAAAACCCCGAGGTGGGGGTTTAAAACTGCCCCGATCATCATCACTTACTCTCGCCGTGTGCCGCTGATGGAAAAAGCAAAAATAGCAATGAAAACAGAAAAAAAACGGGCTTCTGTGAAACCACACAGGACTCCGCAGCTCTAGAAGTGCCTTGGCCGGGAAGAAGGTGACCTCTTGCTGTCTGTGCTGGGCTTCCATCCCAGAGAAGAACAAACAGTCTGTCACCAGCTGTCCACTGCACCATGCCAAGCTCGTCCCCCTCCCCCACAAGTCTTTCTGCTGTCGGTGCCTCACAAACCTGGGATGGGCACATAGTGGAGATGCTTTCAATCTTCTCCTCGGCATTCCAAAATCATTTGGACTGCTGCGAGTGCCACGGATACCTCCGAAACACAACTGTCATGTGACCGATGGCAATAATGAGCTCGTTCAGCCGAACGCAGACGTCAAGGACGTTTTATTGTCAGAATACGCAGACGAGCTTTTAATCTCGCGCTCGTTTTCATAAACACACAAAAGCAGAATCTGAACAGATGACGCCGTCGCTGTGTACACTTTGCTAATCTATTTACCCAAAGGCGGCACGTTTATTAAGTCCAAACAAGCATAAGATGTGGATTTAGGGGATTATTATGAGTGAGGGGACACACCCTCACTCACACAGACACACTCTATATGGGGCAAATTGGAGAATTCAATTGACCTTGATTCATGTTTTTTGATCCATGTTCCGGAGAACCCGGAGGAAACCCACGTGAACACGAGAACATGGAAACTCCCCCCAGATTGGGATTCAAACCGGGAATACCTAGCACTGAGAGGAGAACATGCCAACCACTAAGCCACCGTGCTGCCCTAGCGGGCCACATGTTCCTGAGAATACATCACATTCACAAGTTCATTCATTATCTTCTGCTTTATCCTCTATTAGGGTTGCGGTGGGGTTCCCCATGCCCATCCAGGGGAGAACGTCTCGGGCGCTGGGCAGATAAACCCAGGACAGGGCGCCAATCTATCACTGGACACACACTCACTCACACAGACACACTCTAAATGGGGCAATTTAGAGAACTCAATTGACCTTGATCCATGTTTTTGGACTGTGGGAGGAAACCGGAGAACCCGGAGGAAACCCACGCGGACACGAGAACATGGAAACTCCCCCCAGATTGGGATTCGAACCGGGAATCCCTAGTGCTGATAGGAGAACATGCTAAACACTAAGCCACCGTGCCGCCCTAGTGGGCCACATGTTCCTAAAAATACATCACATGCACAAGTTCATCCATTATCTTCTGCTTTATCCTCTACTAGGGTCGCGGGGGGGGGGGGGGGGTTCCCATTGCCTATCCAGGGGAGAACGTTTCGGACGCTGGGCAGATACACCCAGGACAGGACACCAATCACTCTATATGGGGCAATTAAGGGCATTCAATTGACCTTGAATCCATGTTTTTGGACTGTGGGAGAAAACCGGAGAACTCGGAGGAAACCCACGCAGACATGGGGAGAACATGGAAACTCCACCCAGATTGGGATTGGAACCCGGAATCCCTAGTGCTGAGAGGAGAACATGCTAAACACTAAGCTACCGTGCTGAGCTTTATATACGATAGAGAATATATATAGATAGATAATATAGTCAAACACACACACAGTGTCATGGGGGGTTCCCCATGCACATCCAGTGGAGAACATTTCGGACGCTGGGCAGATACACCCAGGAGAGCCCACAAACTCTATATGGGGCAATTTGGAGAATTCAATTGACTTGATCCATGTTTTTGGACTGTGGGAGGAAACCGGAGAACCCGGAGGAAACCCACGCGGACACGGGGAGAACATGGAAACTCCACCCAGACTGGGATTGGAACCGGGAATCCCTAGTGCTGAGAGAACATGCCAACCACTAAGCCACCGTGCCCCCTAAAATATATATAAATATATATATATATATATATATATATATATATTCATTCATTCATTCATTATCTTCCGCTTTATCCTCTATTAGGGTCGCGGTGGGGTTCCCCATGCCCATCCAGGGGAGAACGTCTCGGGCGCCGGGCAGATACACCCAGGACAGGACGCCAATCTATCACTGGACACATACTCACTCACCCACACAAACACACTCTATATGGGGCAATTTGGAGAATTCAATTGACCTTGATCCATGTTTTTGGACTGTGGGAGGAAACCGGAGAACCCGGAGGAAACCCACGCGGACACGGGGAGAACATGGAAACTCCACCCAGATGGGGATTCGAACCGGGAATTCCTAGTGCTGAGAGGAGAACATGCCAACCACTAAGACTCTGTGCCCCCTATCATATATATATATATTTTTTTTTTCCTCAGTTTTCAGTTTTCAGACCCTGTTCATGGTGCCATGTTGCCATAAAAACACACACTGCTGTAACAACACATGCTGACCTGGAACCCTCTATGTGTGGAGCGCCAAAATCCAGCCAACCAGAAAAACCCATGTGGCTACAGTTAAAATCTGGTTATTACATCATAACAGGACACCCCGAGTCCACGAATATTAAACATGAACGTTAACCAAATCTTATCTTGGAATATGGATCGTGAATCCTGATCATTTTCGGTCCAAAATGTTGTTCTTCATCCACGTTGGTGATGACCGAATGTCTTAAAATACATACAAAATCACTAAACATTAATGATCGGCTCTGGCTCCATGTGGTCTTTATAGATCAGCAGCGGCGATGCTCAGGAGGCCGTATTGATCACCACATGTGACATTTAACCCACTTTCAGACATCCTGAACTTATGGATCACCAATATTTCACCTGAGAGCAGCAGAACAACAACGTCTGAGAACACAGGACATTATCAGCTGGTTTAAAAAATAATAAAGTAATACCGTTCAGCCAAAAGATTTTTGCTCCACTCACTGTAAAGATGAACTCTGTAGTTCTACAATTCCAGACTGTAGTCCATCTGTTTGTGTTCTACAGTACATACCGTGTACTCTGTTCTAATGCTCAGGACCCAAATAGTACTTCCACTTGGGAGGAAGCTTTGAAGCCTCTATTAGGGTCGCGGTGGGGTTCCCCATGCCCATCCAGGGAAGAACGTTTCGGGCGCTGGGCAAATACACCCAGGACAGGGCGCCAATCTATCACTGGACACACACTCACTCACACACACACTCCATATGGGGCAATTTGGAGAACTCAATTAACTTGATCCATGTTTTTGGACTGTGGGAGGAAACCGGAGAACCTGGAGGAAACCCACATGGACACGGGGAGAACATGGAAACTCCACCCAGATGGGGATTCGAACCGGGAATCCCTAGCGCTGAGAGGAGAACATGCTAACCACTAAACCACCGTGCCGCCTCACTCAACATTCATTCATTCATTCATTATCTTCCACTTTATCCTCTATTAGGGTCGCGGGGGGGGGGGGGGGGGGGGGGTTCCCCACGCCCATCCAGGGGAGAACGTCTCGGGCGCTGGGTAGATACACCCAGGACAGGGAGCCAATCCATCACTGGACACACACTCACTCACACACACACTCTATATGGGGCAATTTGGAGAACTCAATTGACTTGATCCATGTTTTTGGACTGTGGGAGGAAACAGGAGAACCCGGAGGAAACCCACGGGGAGAACATGGAAACTCCACCCAGATTGGGATTGGAACCGGGAATCCCTAGTGCTGAGAGGAGAACATGCCAACCACTAAACCACAGTGCCACCTCACTCAACATTCATTCATCCATTATCTTCCGCTTTATTCTCTACTAGGGTCAAGGGGGGGGGGGGGGGTTCCCCATGCCCATCCAGGGGAGAACGTTTCGGGCGTTGGGCAGATACACCCAGGACAGGACACAATCCATCACTGGACACACACTCACTCACACACACACTCTATATGGGGCACTTTGGAGAACTCAATTGACTTGATCCATGTTTTTGGACTGTGGGAGGAAACCGGAGAACCCGGAGGAAACCCACACGGACACGGGGAGAACATGGAAACTCCACCCAAATGGGGATTGGAACCAGGAATCCCTAGTGCTGAGAGGAGAACACGCTAACCACTAAGCCGGCGTGCCGCCTCACTCATACAAGTTAAAAATAAAATGATCACTTTCGGCAGCGAGAAGTAATTTGGTAAGTGAACTTTCTTCAGGAATACACCCCTCTAAATCTTTTACTGGATCTTCAGCACAGAGAATAATGGATGGCCAGAAGCTTTGAAGCCACATCTTACACTCAGGAGCTGCTGATTTTGTTCAGGCAGAACATATTTAATGCATACTGACTTGTCCTCGCTCATACTCACAGAATACGGTACCGCTGATTAATACGAATGCCGTTCTGTAGTAAGAGGGCGGGCTCATTTCATCTCAGAGCCATGCTGCAAAAAAAAAAAAAAAAAGTTGAGGTACCATTTCATGTTCTTAAAGTTTTACAGAAAAGAACCTACTACATGTGGAAATGTTTAAGTAACCATCAGGTTGACGTTGGGGCAGGGCAGGCTGTGTTTAACGTGTGGTAACTCAGTGGTTAGGGCATTGGGCTATCAATCTGAAGGTTGGGGGTTCAAATCCCAGGTCCACTGAAGTACCAATGTGGGTCCTTGAGCAAGACCCTTAACCCTCATTGCTCCAGGGATGTTGTGATGAACCCTGTGCTCACCTTGTAAGTTGCTTTGGTTAAAAAAGTGTTTGCTAAATGACCAAATGTAAATGTAAATCAATCTGAAGGTCGTGGGTTCAAATCCCAGGTCCACTGAAGTTACCAGTGTGGGTCTTTGAGCAAGACCCTTAACCCTCATTGCTGCAGGGATGTTGTGATTAACCCTGTGCTCACCTTGTAGGTCACTTTGGATAAAAGCATCCAATAAATGACCAAATGTAATGTAAATGTCAATGTAACAGGACGGGGAGGTTAGAATACGTAGAATGGAGAGCGTTCTGGACATCCAAACGTGATCCAAACGTTCCAAACGTTGTTTTTTTCCGTTACTGAGCAACAAATTATAGCCTAAGCATCTGCTTCTGTTTAATTGCCATGTGTATGTTTAATGTACATGACATCGTGGGGCGTGGTAGCTCAGTGGTTAGGGCATTGGGCTCTCAATCTGAAGGTTGGGGGTTCAAATCCCAGGTCCACTGAAGTTACCAGTGTGGGTTCTTGAGCAAGACCCTTAACCCTCATTGCTCCAGGGATGTTGTGATTAACCCTGTGCTCACCTTGTAAGTCGCTTTGGATAAAAGCATCTGATGACCGCGACTAGGGTCACAGGGCCCATCCAGGGGAGAACGTTTCGGGCGCTGGGCAGACGCCAATCCATCGCTGGGTACATACTCACTCACACACACACACTCTATATGGGGCAATTTGGAGAACTCAATTGACTTTATCCATGTTTTTGAACTGTGGGAGGAAACCAGAGAACCTGTAGGAAACCCCCGTGGACACGGGGAGAACATGGAAACTCCACCCAGATGGGGATTCGAACCGGGAATCCTTAGTGCTGAGAGGAGAACATGCCAACCACTAAGCCACCGTGCCACCCATCCATTTATTATAAATAAATGACACGAAATCCCCTTATGAAGTGTTATTACAACTACAAACGTATGACGCACCAACATTCCACTTCATACAACACTGTCTTTAGAAAGAATAACGAATCTTTTTCTTTGTTAAGTACTGAGAACAAATAAACTTCTAATCTCGCCTATTTCAAATAAATACTATTTAAATATAGATTATGGCGGCACGGTGGCTTAGTGGTTTAGCATGTTCTCCTCTCAGCACTAAGGATTCCCGGTTCGAATCCCAATCTGGGTGGAGTTTCCATGTTCTCCCCGTGTCCGCGTGGGTTTCCTCCGGGTTCTCCGGTTTCCTCCCACAGTCCAAAAACATGGATCAAGTCGATTGAGTTCTCCAAATTGCCCCATATAGAGTGTGTCTGTGTGAGTGAGTGTGTGCCCAGCGATAGATTTGTGTCCTGTCCTGGGTGTATCTGCCCGGCGCCCGAGACGTTCTCCCCTGGATGGGCATGGAGAACCCCCCACGACCCTACTAGAGGATAAAGCAGAAGATAAAGGATGGATGAATGAAAAGTACTGACACCAAACTATCTTCAAATCTTGGCTATTTTTTAATAATTTTGATTGTTTAGTAGGGCGGCACGGTGGTTTAGTGGTTAGCACGTTCTCCTCTCAGCTCTAGGGATTCCCGGTTCGAATCCCCATCTGGGTGGAGTTTCCATGTTCTCCCCGTGTCCGCGTGGGTTTCCTCCGGGTTCTCCGGTTTCCTCCCACAGTCCAAAAACATGGATCAAGTCAATTGAATTCTCAAAATTACCCCATATAGAGTGTGTCTGTGTGAGTGAGTGTGTCCAGTGATAGACTGGCGCCCTGTACTGGGTGTATCTGCCCAGCGCCCGAGACGTTCTCCCCTTGATGGACATGGAAAACCCCACCACGACCCTAATAGAGGATAAAGCGGGAGATAATGAATGAATGAGTGATTGTTTAGTTTATTAATCACCAGATTCAGATTTTTTTCCAAACCAGAAAAAGCCAACAAAACACTTTAATAAACATCAACTCTCAGATACAGTCCATAAACATGGAGGGGGGTTTGGCAATGTGCCAGAACTGCAACACCTCCATCCTGCGAGGCAGAACGTGGGCAGGACCCTGCTGTGCAGGCTTAGACTTTAATGAGACGGATGAAAGAGGCAGCGACTCACCCGGGTTGCTACCTCCGGCTTCAGTCGTTCGCGCCGGCCGACCCCTCGTTGAGCTTATCCCGTCCTCCTCGGTCCTCTGTGCACTGCCAAGTCCAAATACATATTCCTCTTACATCTCGGGGTTGAGTTTGTTTACTTGGGTTATGTAAAAGCAAGCTGGCTCTCTCTCAGGTCTGCAAAGACATCACAACCTGCCCTGATCACACACTGCAGCGTTTGAGTGTATTAGAGTCATGCAACTCAAGTGATGGAACTCGTTATCAACGATTAAGTAGCTAACGGCTACAGACGACCAATTAAAATAATAAAGACATTCAGCCAACATGAAGTAAGGAACCCGTCGGAACATGGAGGGTAAAGATCAACCTTTATTGGTTTGTATTACAACCACAGTACAACTTAGTACACAAGTCAAAAGTTTGGACACGCCCCCTTTTTGCTTCACTTACTGTACAGGTGGATCTCCAGACTGTAGTCCATATGTTTGTGTTCTACAGTACATACTGTGTACTATGTTCTAATGCTCAGGACCCCAATAGTACCCCCACAGAGCAGGGATTATTTGGTGGGTGCATTATTCCTATCCCAGCAGTGTCACTGAGGACTACAATACATACTGTGTACTCTGTTCTAATGATCAGGACCCCAATAGTACCCCCACAGAACAGAGGTTATTTGGTGGGTGCATTATTCCTATCCCAGCAGTGTCACTGAGGACTACAGATGGACTACAGTACATACTGTGTACTATGTTCTAATGGTCAGGACCCCAATAGTACCCCCACAGAACAGGGGTTATTTGGTGGGTGCATTATTCCTATCCCAGCAGTGTCACTGAGGACTACAGTCCCCTTTACTCTGTTCTAATGCTCAGGACCCCAATAGCACCCCACAGAGCAGGTTCTATATGCTTGGTGCATTATTCCTATCCCAGCAGTGTCACTGAGGTGTTTAAATGACACTAAACTGCACTAAAACCCCCTCACTGCATCAGTGTCACTGCAGAACTCACAAAAAACAATCCACCACCCAAATGATACCCATTCTGTGATGGAGAACCAACAGGGGACGAACAAAACCAAGAACACAGATGAACTACAGTCTGTAATTATAAAACTACAAAGTCCATCTATATGATAAGTGGAGGACATGGACGATGAAGCAAGAAGGGGGCGTGTCCAAACTTTTGCCTGGTACTATACTGTATGTGGACAATCATCAGATTCTTCTAATGATACAAAATGGGTTAGTTTATGTATAAAAAGAATAAAAGCAGACGAAATCTAACGTCTTTAACTCACTGAACTAGATTGGGTCCATTCGTTTTATTATGTAACAACAGTTTGGGGAAGGCTTCTTCTCATCAATGCCTTCAGCAGAAGTCCACGCATCTCAGGGTTCTAATTCCAATAGCCTGCAACGAACCAGAACCTGGGACGAACTGCAGGACCAAGAGATCCATGCCAGACTCTCAATACAGAGACATGTGAAGCGGGGCAGGTGTAGATGCCAACTTGCTTTAGGTGTTAATAGGTGCTTCTACCCTGGGATGGACCGCCAATCCGCCAGGTTTACCCTCCACCCACCCCCTTCTTTCTCCCGATGAAGGCTGGGGTAGCAACCAGCAACACTCAACCTCTAATTAGGACGAGCAGCTGAGCAGTGACAGATGAATATGTCAGTGTTTTAATCTTACAAAAAGCCTAGGCACATTAATGGAGGTTGTTAAAGCAACAATGGTGGAGCAGATGTTGGAATCCAGCCATCCACATACGTTTGGCCATATATATATATACACACACACACACATACACACATTATACACACACATACACACACACTTTTTATATATATATATATATATATATATATATATATATATATATATATATTATATATATATATATATATGGATTCTCATATCTCCAAAAGTGAGCATAAATAAATGTTCATGGGTCACGGGGTCTGCATGTCCAGAAGATCAAAGTGATTGGGAAAGCCAGGGGGCTTGAAATAGATGTTGAAATTGGGAGCAAGAAGGATTTGTGGGTGACTGCATTTGGAATGCCATGTTTATAAATGTGTTTGCTGAACGTAAAGCACAAGAGCAAAGCAGTCAGTCAAAAGAGAGGCAGATATCCCTTGCACACGTCGCCCCCTAGTGGATGCTTTGTGTCCATGCATATTCCACACACCCAAAGACAAGTGGCACATTCAAAACAAGGGTTCATGAACGGGGCGTCAGGCGTCCTCCAGCGTCTTGCTCTCTATCTGGATCTTTCCCATGACCCCTTGAAGCTGGGTCACCATCTCCATCATGCCCCGGAAACTGTCTCGTACGCTGCCCATGCCTTCCTTGTTCCAGGCTGACCGCAGCTCCTCGATCCACTGCACCAGCTGCTCCAGCTGTTCCTGGGTCTCCCGCTGCTCCTCCAGCTCGGCGAGCAGCGTCTGTTTGGCGCACATCTCCGCCTGGTAGGACTCCTGCAGCTCGGAAATGGAGGCCTCCAGATGTACGAGCTGCTCCGCGGCCGCGGGGTACTTCCGGTGCGACTCGTCCTCGGGCAGCAGGACGTTGTCGGGCACCGAGAGCACACTGTTAACCAGCAAGGCATCCATGCGGCTCGACAGCTTGCGGAAGCGCTCCTGCAGGAACTGCAGCAGTTTCTGGGTGCTCTCTCGCATCTTCAGACGCAGCTCGTCGGAGGGCTCTTTGCCCTGGGACAGCTTTCGGACGAACACGGACTCGACCACCAGCAGCATCTCATACAGGCAGTCCTGAAAGGCGCTGTTCACCCTCATCATGCAGGTCTGTGGGGTGAAACCGAAAAACTGCGCCTCGTACAGTTTGAGGGATTCCGAGGATAAAGAGCGCTCTGTGGAACAAAGGAAACTTACTGAAAGATCTAAAGATACAGTAGAACTTTCAATAAAACAAACACAGGGTGAGAAATCTACACTATTTGGCCATTTTATTAATTTAATCTCTTTCAACTAATTCGACTTAACAATCAGATGCAGCTTTTGGTTCTACTTTTACTTCATAAGTACCCTTAGCGCGGCACGTGGCTTAGTGGTTAGCACGTTCGCCTCTCAGCTCTAGGGATTCCCCATTCGAATCCCCATCTGGGTGGAGTTTCCATGTTCTCCCTGTGTCTGTGTGGGTTTCCTCCGGGTTCTCCGGTTTCCTCCCACAGTCCAAAAACATGGATCAAGTCAATTGAATTCTCAAAATTGCCCCATATAGAGTGTGTTTGTGTGAGTGAGTGTGTGCCCACGGATGGATTGGCGCCCTGTCCTGGGTGTATCTGCCCAGCGCCCGAGACGTTCTCCCCTGGATGGGCATGGGGAACCCCACCGCGACCCTAATAGAGGATAAAAGCGGGAGATAATGAATGAGTGAAGTACCCTTAGCTCTGATGTAAAATTTATAAATAACTATATTAATAAGTAACTATTAGAGAACAAAAACCCATGTTCCCCATGTCCATCCAGGGGAGAACGTTTTGGGTGCTGGGCAGATACACCCAGGTCAGGACACCAACTCTTGGTGATTATACAAATTATATTAACTTCCACAAGTATTTTTAATGTTGTGGTAATTAAATTTGTAGTTTTACAATTACAGACTGCAGTTCGTCGTTTGGTGTTGTTAGTCCCCTGTTGGTTCTCTGTTGGTCAGGAGCATCACAGAACAGGTATCATTTGGGTGGTGGATTGTTTCTTGTCAGTTCTGCAGTGACACTGATGTGGTGAGGGGGTTTTAGTGCAGCAGTGCTGCTGGAGTTTCATTTAAACACCTCAGTGACACTGCTGGGATAGGAATAATGCACCCACCAAATAATCTGTACTATAATACTGGTTATGATAACTATGATAACAGACGGCAGACGGTTGGCAACTGTTTCACAGAATGATTTAACGATGTAAGAAACCAGTTTAGTAAAATATGACGCTTCGTTACGTATATAAAGTGATATAAAACTCTCTCTCTCTCTCTCTCTCTCTCTATATATATATATATATATATATATATATATATATATATATACACACATATATGCATACACACACACATACATATATATATATATATATATATATATATATATATATATATACAGATATATATAGACGTGTATGTATATGTATGTATGTATGTCTTTTGTCGGTGTGTGTGTTTATATATATATACACACACACACACACACATATATATATATATACATATACACACACTCACATACATACAAACATACAAACACACACACCGACAAAAGACTGACATGTGCGAGGCTGGGTTCGTTTAAACGGAATTCAGCGCGAGTTCATATTCGATATGAGAAAGTCATTAAATAAACCTTTATAAAACATAAACAAACTAAATGAAACATGTCTCGTCTCTCACCCGCGGTCTCTCCGTCAGCCGCCATTTCCAATTCCCGCCAAATTCACACAACAGCCCTCGCGCCGGCGTTATCACTGAACGACGACATCTGGCGGTTCGGAAGAGCAACTGTTTGATTCATGGATCTAACTCCGGAGTCGATTCTGAAGCCGTCTCAGTCTTTTGCATGTAGAATCAAAGAGTCGACTCACAGCGAGAGACGCAAATAGAAATTGCATAAACAAAGTCGAAAAGCGAAATCCATTATTTATAACTTCCATCCATCCATCCATTATCTTCCGCTTTATCCTCTATTAGGGTCGCGGGGGGGTTCTCCATGCCCATCCAGGGGAGAACGTCTCGGGCGCTGGGCAGATACACCCAGGACAGGACACCAATCTATCACTGGACACACACACACACACACACACACACACACACACACACACAAATTCTCTCTCTCTCTATATATATATGGGGCAATTTGGAGAATTCATTTGACCTTAATCCATGTTTTTGGACTGTGGGAGGAAACCGGAAAACCCGGAGGACACGGGGAGAACATGGAAACTCCACCCAGATTGGGATTCGAACCGGGAATCCCTAGCACTGAGAGGAGAACATGCTAACCATTAAACCACCGTGCCGCATTATTTGTAACCTAATAATTATAATACTACTAATTATAAAACATATCATTTACAACAATACATCAAGTAAAAATTGTACAGATAAAAGCAAATTCAGATTAGATATACAGCTCAGTCAAAAGTTTGGACACGCCCCCTTTTTGCTCCAATTAATTTCCATGTTCTCAGTTCCACTTACTGTAAAGATGGACTTTGTAGTTCCACAATTGCAGACTGTAGTCCCAGCAGTATCACTGGGGTGGAGAAATGAAACTACAACAGCACTGCTGCACTAAAACCCCAGAACTGACAATAAACAATCAACCACCCAAATGATACCTGTTCTGTGATGCTCCTGACCAACAGAGACCAGAGAACCAACAGGGGACTAACAACAACAAAGAACACAGATGGACTACAGTCTGTAATTGTAAAACTACTGTAAAGTAAAAGTCTATATGTAAGGGGGCGTGTCCAAACATTTGACTGGTACTGTGTATATTAAATTTACATTTAATAATTTATAAAATTAATGCTTTTATTCAAGCCACTTACACGTGTCCCAACTTGATGATCCAGCCTCCTTGGAGCAAGAAGGGTTGAGGGCCTTGCTCAGGGGCCCATATTAATTACTATAGAGAACCACGGATTCGAACTCCAAACCTTACTATTAACATATAATAACAACTTACGACTTCTAATCTTAATTCACACGATTATGAAATAATATACAAATCGAGCATTACATGAAAAATGTAATGCACGATTTGTATATTATTTCATAATCATTTTTAACTTATTGCGGGTAACGTTATAAATCATGCAAAACTGCATCTTTTCCCTTTGAATTTGTAGAAACTAACAACACGCGGACCAATAAAACTATATCACACTCCAATAAACCCAACGAATCAAAGCGTGACAGCGTTTAGAAACCTCCACCAGAACACCTGCCAATGTGCGGACCAATCCCAAACGGCGAGATGTACTCAACAAAGTCCACTACATAGTGTGCGTCCGCCGTTACACCGCAGTAACAGCATAAAGGAAATGCTGACCGAATTGGGATTGAACCGATTTAAGTGAAAAATGTAATGCACGATTTGTATATTATTTCATAATCGTTTTAACTTATTGCGGATAACGTTATAAATCATGCAAAACTGTATCTTTTCCCTTTGAATTTGTAGAAACTAACAACACGCGGACCAATAAAACTATATCACACTCCAATAAACCCAACGAATCAAAGCGTGACAGCGTTTAAAACCTCCACCAGAACGCCTGCCAATGTGAGGACGAATCCCAAACGGCGAGCTTCACAGCACAAAGTCCACTAAATAGGGTGCGTTACACTAACAGTATAGTGTCACCATACAGGAAATGCTGACCGAATTGGGATTGAACCGATTTAAGTGAAAAATGAAATGCACGATTTGTATATTATTTCATAATCATTTTTAACTTATTGCGGGTAACGTTATAAATCATGCAAAACTGCATCTTTTCCCTTTGAATTTGTAGAAACTAACAACACGCGGACCAATAAAACTATATCACACTCTAATACACCCAACGAATCAAAGCGTGACAGCGTTTAGAAACCTCCACCAGAACACCTGCCAATGTGCGGACGAATCCCAAACGGCGAGATGTACTCAACAAAGTCCACTACATAGGGTGCGTCCGCCGTTACACCGCCGGCTTCGCAGTAACACCATAAAGGAAATGCTGACCGAATTGAGATTGAACCGATTTAAGTGAAAAATGTCATGCACGATTTGTATATTATTTCATAATCGTTAAAACTTATTGCGGGTAACGTTATAAATCATGCAAAACTGCATCTTTTCCCTTTGAAGTTGTAGAAACTAACAACACGCGGACCAATAAAACTATATCACACTCCAATAAACCCAACGAATCAAAGCGTGACAGCGTTTAGAAACCTCCACCAGAACACCTGCCAATGTGCGGACGAATCCCAAACGGCGAGCTTCACAGCACAAAGTCCACTACATAGGGCGCGTTACACTAACAGTATAGTAACACCATAAAGGAAATGCTGACCGAATTGGGCTTGAACCGATTTCCCCACGTCTCGGCTCGTACGGTCCCCCGAGGAACCAATCGAATCCTCGCGCGTGCTCCCGGTCTCGTCGCGGAGCCAATGAAAGGCGTGCGAATGGCAAAAGCCCGCCCCCGCCATTTGTTTCTCCGTGTAACGACGTGTCAACACTCGTCGCTCCGAAAATGGCTTACCAGACATTCCAGCAGGAGTACTTACAGATTCCTGTCGTTACACGGACTTACACGACGGCCTGCGTGCTCACCACGGCGGCGGTGGTGAGGAAACCACGCGAGTTCGTGGGATAGGAGTTTCTTTTTGGTTCGTCGTCCTTAACGGTCGACATTTCCCCGGTTAGGAGTTGGCTATGCTAGTGACGTAGCCTAGCGCGAGGCTAACATCTGGAACATCTGGCAGAGATGACCGCAGGGTCCGGTTTAAAGCAGTGTGTTTTATTTAGAAACATGTTTAATGAATGTGTGTATGGTTTGTAAGCCTCTGTGTGCAGTGTCGCAGTTAGATCGCAGGTGATCTCGGCTGTTTAAAGTTGCTGAGCTGTTGAAAGTTCTGTATGTCTGCATATAGAAAACACTCCAGCTTTACAATCAAAACTTTGTAGTGAACCATGTTTTTTTTTAGTTGCTTGTTGGTTAATCACTGCAGCCTGACCCGCTCATGCTTCTTCTGCTTTCTCACTAACAGCAGTTGGAGCTCATCACACCGTTCCAGCTCTACTTCAACCCAGATCTGATTATCAGGCATTACCAGGTTGGTCTAGATCATCCATCCATCCATCCATCCATTTATCTTCAGCTTTATCCTCTACCATGGTTGTGGGGGGCCCATCCAGGGGTGAACGTCTCGGGCGCTGGGCAGATACACCCAGGACAGGGCGCCGATCAATCGCTGGGCACACTCACTCACTCACACACACACTCTATATGGGGCAATTTGGAGAATTCAATTGAGCTTGATCCATGTTTTTGGACTGTGGGAGGAAACCGGAGAACCCGGAGGAAACCCACGCGGACACGGGGAGGACATGAAACTCCACCCCGATTGGGATTCGAACCGGGAATCCCTAGCGCTGAGAGGAGTTTGCATGCTCTCCCCGTGTCCGTGTGGGTTTCCTCCGGGTTCTCCGGTTTCCTCCCACAGCACACACTGAAATCCACGGTGACACGGGGAGAGCATGCAAACTCCACCCAGATTGGGATTCGAACCGGGAATCCCTAGTGCTGAGAGGAGAACATGCCAACCACTAAGCCACCGTGCCACAGACCAATAAATCCATCCATCCGTTATCTTCAGCTTTATCCTCTACTAGGGTTGTGGGGGGCCCATCCAGGGGAGAACGTCTCGGGCGCTGGGCAGATACACCCAGGACAGGATGCCAATCTATCGCTGGGCACACACTCACTCACACATACACACTCTATATGGGGCAATTTGGAGAGCTCAATTGATCGATGTTTTTGGACTGTGGGAGGAAACCGGAGAACCCGGAGGAAACCCACACGGACACGGGGAGAACATGGAAACTCCACCCAGATTGGGATTCGAACCGGGAATCCCTAGCGCTGAGAGGAGAACATGCCAACAACTAAGCCACCGTGCCACAGACCAATAAATCCATCCATCCATTATCTTCCGCTTTATCCACTACTTGGGTTGCAGGGGGCCCATCCAGGGGAGAACGTTTCAGGCACTGGGCAGATACACCCAGGTCAGGATGCCAATCTATCACTGGACACACTCACTCACACAGACACACTCTATATGGGGCAATTTATAAAGGGAATTTAACTGACCTTGAGCCATGTTTTTGGACTGTGGGGGGAAACCCACACAGACACGGGAGAACATGGAAACTCCACCCAGATTGGGATTCGAACCGGGAATCCCTAGCGCTGAGAGGAGAACATGCTAACCACTAAGCCTCCGTGCACTATACACACACTGGGTGAAGTGAGCACACATGCCCGCAGCGGTGGGCAGCCTTGTATACAGCGCCTTCAGAGCTATTGATTTAGGTGCCCTACTCAAGGGCACTTCAGCCCTGGTCCAGCTTTATTCCAACCACAGATCCAGCTCGTCTAATTAGTTTGTCCAACTGGTTGTAAACAGTATATAAACCTCTGCAGGGTCCCGGAGAGGACGTATGTCAAATAATAATCAACACACACACACACAAAAACCAACCAACTGCACTAACTTTTGTGAACTATACGCAATACAAGACGGAATCAGGTTTACTTGTCACATACGTAGATATACATTGTACAGCCAGCAGTGAAATTC